>CM018680.1:65533747-65660249 GCA_009363875.1 Mikania micrantha | reverse complement strand
GCACGTTCAAGATGTTCTTGGACTGTAAGCCACATAATTTCAAAGGATCGGAAGGAGCCATTGGACTCCTACGATGGATTGAGAAGGCCGAATCTGTGTTTGAGAATGTGCAACTGTCCTGAAGAGAGCAAAGTAAAGTATGCTACGGGAACATTGGAGGGTCCAGCATTGACTTGGTGGGAACTCGAATGTTCAGACTTTGGATTGGGTGAGGCCAATGCCTTAACCTGGAATGGATTCAAAACTTTACTGCAGGAGGAGTACTGTCCTCGCAGTGAGATGCAGAAACTAGAGGAGGAGTACTGGCATCTCAAGATGGAGGGATCAAAATCGAGGGAGTACACGACTCGATCACACGAACTGGCCAGACTTCTACCTCATATGGCTACTCCAGTCAGTAAGTGGATAGAGAGGTACATCGGGGATTGGTGCCTCAGATTCAGGGATTGGTTACTTCTGCAAATCCCACAACAAATCAACAAGCTGTTCGTTTAGCGCACCAACTGACTGATCAGGCAGTGTTACAGGGGACTCTGCCTAAACGAACATCAGCTACTAAGGTAGGTGACCACAAGAGAAGTGGGAAAGCAACAACACCAAGAACTTCAACCAACAGCCGTTTCAGCAGAACGGAACAGGATTCAAACAGGTTTACCACAATTCGAATAGTGGTCAGCAATCATCATCATCAGGGGTTATATTGGTAAACATCCAAAGTGCAACAGGTGTGGATTTCATCATGCGGGAAATCAGTGTGATAAGCTAAGTGTCAACGGTGTGGTAAGGTTGGGCATGCAGCTAAGGATTGCCGCGGAGAGCTGCAAAACAATCACAACAATCAGAATAAAACCAGAACAACGCACAGAAGGGTTGTTTTGAGTGTGGCAAGATGGGGCACTTAAAAAGGATTGCCCACAACTCAAGAAAGGCGGGGATAACAATGCAAATGGCAACGGCAACGGTAAACGGCAATGGCACCAATAACAACAACAATAAACAACAAAATGGTGCTAGGGGCAGGCGCGTTTGTGATTGGAGGACGTCAAGCACGGGAGGATCCCAACATTGTTACGGGTACGTTCCTCTTAAATAATCACTATGCCTCTATGTTATTTGACACTGGTGCCGACGGAGTTTTGTATCTAGTTCACTTGCTAAGTTGCTAAATGTTAGTCCCACTGCCTTAGAAAATCCATACACTGTAGAATTAGCTGATGGTAAGTTAATTGTAGTGAACAAATCCTTAAGGGATGTATCCTTGATTTGATGGGTCAAACATTAGAAATTGATCTTATGCCTATCACTTTAGGTAGTTTTGATGTAGTCATTGGCATGGACTGGTTGTCCAAACACCAGGCTGAAATAGTATGCCATGAAAAGATCGTTCGTATACCTCTTTCGCATGGGAGACATTGTATGTACAAGGCGAGAAGAGCAGTACGCCCACTGCGTCTCATATCTTGTATGAAAGCACACAAATGTCTGCGTAAAGGTCATACGGCAGTTATAGCACTTATAACTGAAAAGCCGGTAGCTGAGAAGAAGATTGAAGATATTCCAGTAGTTTGTGAATTTCGGAGGTATTTCCAGAAGACTTGCCGGGATTACCGCCTATCAGACAGGTGGAATTCCGAATCGACCTTACACCAGATGCAGCACCGATAGCTAGGGCGCCTTATCGACTTGCACCGTCAGAGATGCAAGAGTTATCTACACAATTGCAAGAGTTGTTGGATAAGGGTTTCATACGACCTAGTTTTTCACCGTGGGGAGCTCCAGTTTGTTTGTTAAGAAGAAGGACGGGACTTTCCGTATGTGTATCGATTACCGGGAACTTAACAAGGTTACTATCAAAAACCGGTATCCGTTACCCAGAATTGACGATCTGTTCGATCAGTTGCAAGGTTCGAGTTACTACTCGAAGATTGATCTCAGGTCTGGTTATCATCAACTAAGAGTCCAGGAGGAGGATATTCCAAAGACAGCATTCAGGACACGCTATGGCCATTATGAGTTCTTGGTCATGCCATTTGGGTTGACAAACGCTCCAGCAGTATTCATGGATCTCATGAATCGTGTTTGTAAACCTTATCTCGATAAGTTTGTCATTGTTTTCATTGATGACATTCTCATCTATTCTCAGACCGAAGAAGAGCATGCTGAACATCTCCGATTACTGCTAGAGTTATTGAAACAAGAACAATTGTACGCTAAGTTCTCGAAATGTGACTTCTGGATGCGAGAAGTTCAATTCTTGGGTCATATAGTTAATGAGAAGGGCATACATGTTGATCCAGCAAAGATTGAAGCGATTAAGAATTGGGAAGCGCCAAAGACCCCTACCGAGGTACGACAATTCCTTGGTTTGGCGGGTTACTACCGACAATTCATTGAGGGATTCTCAAAGATCGCTCAACCACTTACAGCTCTTACGCACAAGGGAATGAAGTATAACTGGACGGATAAACAGGAAACTGCATTTCAATTATTGAAACAGAAACTCTGTAGTGCACCGATTCTGTCCTTACCGGAAGGGACGGAAGACTTTGTGGTGTATTGTGATGCATCTGCACAGGGTTTGGGATGTGTGTTGATGCAACGTGATAAAGTGATTGCTTATGCTTCAAGGCAACTACGACCGCACGAAAAGAATTACACTACTCATGATTTGGAGTTAGGAGCTGTGGTTTTTGCTTTGAAGATTTGGAGGCATTACTTGTATGGAACTAAGTGTACTATTTACACTGATCATAAGAGTTTGCAACATATCTTTGATCAGAAGGAGCTTAATATGAGACAGCGACGATGGGTTGGGTTGTTGAACGATTACGAATGCGCGATTAAGTATCACCCGGGAAAAGCTAATGTGGTAGCTGATGCTTTAAGCAGAAAAGACACTTCAACAAGACGGGTTCGTGCACTTATGATGACGATACATACTGACTTACCTGAAAAGGTACGCAGTGCTCAGCTTGAGGCTTTGAAAAAGGAAAACTTGGTACAGGAATCCTTACGAGGAATGGAAGAACAACTGGATGTTAAACCTGATGGAATTCGTTATTTCATTAATCGACTGTGGATACCTTTGTATGGAGGTTTAAGGGAACTCGTGATGAATGAAGCACACAAGTCTAGATATTCAGTCCATCCGGGATCAGACAAGATGTATCATGATTTGAAGGCACTGTATTGGTGGCCTCACATGAAAGCTGACATTGCTAATTACGTTAGCAAATGTTTGACTTGTTCGAAAGTCAAAGTTGAATACCAGAAGCCATCTGGTTTACTGCAACAACCAGAGATACCGATGTGGAAGTGGGAACAGATTTCGATGGATTTCATTACTAAGTTACCCCGTACACTGAGTGGTTGTGATACGATATGGGTAATTGTCAATCGATTAACGAAATCTGCGCACTTCTTAGCAATCAAAGAAACTGACAAGATGGAGAAACTGACTCGCATTTATATCAAGGAAGTGGTAGCACGGCATGGCGTGCCAATCTCTATCATATCAGATCGGGATGCCCGATTTACTTCCAACTTTTGGAAATCACTCCATAAGTCATTGGGGACTTGCTTGGATATGAGTACCGCCTATCATCCACAGACCGACGGTCAAAGTGAACGTACGATTCAAACGCTCGAGGATATGTTACGGGCTTGTGTAATTGACTTTGGTGATAGCTGGGAAAACCACTTACCGTTAGTGGAATTCTCTTACAACAATAGTTATCATACAACTATTCAAGCAGCACCGTTTGAAGCTTTGTATGGTCGCAAATGTCGTTCACCAGTTTGTTGGGCTGAAATTGGTGACAGTCAGATTACAGGTCCTGAATTAGTACACGAGACGACAGAGAAGATAGTACAAATCCGGAACCGTATGGCAGCGGCCCGGGATCGACAAAAGAGTTATGCTGACAAGCGTCGTAAACCATTGGAATTTCAAGTAGGAGACCGAGTTCTTCTAAAGGTATCACCTTGGAAAGGTGTGATACGATTCGGCAAGCGCGGAAAGCTTAGTCCACGTTACGTAGGACCTTTTGAGATTCTGAAAAGGATTGGTCCGGTTGCGTATCAACTCAAATTGCCGGATGAACTCAGTGGAGTTCATGATGTCTTTCACGTATCGAATTTAAAGAAATGTCTTTCTGATGAGACATTGATTGTACTATTGGAAGAAATACAAGTGGATGAACAGTTACGATTCATTGAAGAACCAGCAGAGATCATGGACCGAGAGGTCAAACAACTTAAGCAAAGCAAGATTCGATAGTCAAAGTTCGGTGGAATTCAAGACGTGGTCCTGAATTCACATGGGAACGGGAAGACCAAATGATGAAGAAGTATCCTCATCTGTTCAAAACAGCAACTACAAACACTGAGAGCGCACGTTAAATTTCGGGACGAAATTTCCTTCAACAAGGGGATGACGTGATGCTTCACACAACAACACTGCAAATTTCAAACTGTAAGCACAAACACTTTATTCAATTGGTTTTGTTATAGACATTTGTGCTACATTATATTTTATACATTTTATGTGCTACATTTCATATGTTACATGTTATGGTAGTACATGCATGATTAGTTACACACATTTTGCTATGTGCGGGGTTGCATAGTACAAACAGTTACAGACACTCATTATGTATGAGGTTACACAGCACAGTATGATCAAACACAAACAATCACAGTTAGGTGAACTAACTAGTGTACACGCAAACAGTCACATTGAAAGATCACATTTAGTTGTGATGTTGCAAGCATTAGATTTTGTGTGTGAGTACACACAAGCACACGGAATGATCAAACCACACTAACACGTACGATTTAAACTCGTAAGTAGTTTCCTAACTACTTCTAACATATACTAATTTTTGGGAGGAAAATTCTTTCAACAAGGGGATGATGTGACAATCCGACTTTTCGAATTAATCTCGTTAACCCTCGTAGGGCAAATTGTATGTTATGAGGCCCAATTGAAGCCCAATTGTAAGTTATGAGGACCAATTGAATAGAAATATGCCCAATTGTGAATAGGAGGCCCAAGGTAGGGCTAATGAGGCCAAGGTAGGCCCAATGAGGCCAAGGTAGGCCCAATGAGGCCCAAGGTAGGCCCAATTGTATTTATGAGGCCCAAAAGGATTAATCTAGTTCAACAATGTTCTAAGTGGTCCAATTAGTGACAATTCGGCAATTCGGATTAACTCCGTTAACTTTAGAATTAACCGAAATGGTATGTAATCAAACAAAAACGAATTTTAAGGGTTATTATGGTGCAAAACAAGTTGTAAACATTACAATTTCAATGATTTAGTTGTAATTAAGTTGAAGTGCAAAGATGTTGACTTTAAAAGTCAAAATTCGGTTTGAATATCAATTGAAAGTCGAATTTCACAATCCTTTCAAGTAAAAACCGAAATTAACTACTCTTAATCATCCTATTGATGATTACTAATGAGTAGAAACCGTTATGAGTCCATTAGAATGTCGAATTTAACTCAATAGTTATTGAAAAGTCGAAACCGTCGACTATGGTATTAGAACTTGTATAATTCGACTTCAACATCACAAATTGAGTATCCCAGAGCATCAATCGGCACTGTCATGGAGATTAGAACAAGACAATTGGATCTGAGAAGTCACAGAACAAATATTTCGATTGTGAGTCGGCCGAACTACAAGTGGGTCATCGAGATACATCAATTCGAAGTGAAATCAGGTAATCATCAACACCCACACATTACTTCTATCTTGTCTAAGCAAACACACAAAGAAATGGAACCATAGAATCACGAATTGAAGGAGAACGAATTCTAGGGCTTAAATGGTAATCGGTTTTGGGTGTTTTGATACAATCGTGTTTAAGAATCAAATCAAAGTAAGGGGAAAGTTTCAGAAACCTCCGATAATACTAAACCACATTTCAATTTCATTAAACATTCACGAATTCTATGATCTCGATAATTAGGGTTCATAATGAAAACGTTTTTGGGGAATTCGAATGTAACAGTCTTAAAAATCAAATTGGATGATATAGGTAGATTCAGAAGAGACCGACTAAGGTTAAACTTAAATTAATTGTTGCTGTTAACATTGAATTGATTGATTTCAAGTTCTAGGGTTTCTTTTGGAAAATCATTTGGGGGTTTCTATGAGAATTAGTTGTAGAACCAAATTAAATAGCATGGTAAGTTTCAGAATGTGCCGAATAAGCTAATCCCTACGAGTATTTCGTGTGTAAACATCGAATTGATTGAATTCTATAACTAGGGTTCATGCTTAAAAACGAGATTGGGGATTTCTAAGCAAAAGAGTTTAAAAATCTAATTAATCTCTACAGATAGTTTCGAAAACCCTTACTCAATGAAAACCCTATGATTTTGTGGACTCACATTAACGGATTGAACGATTTTAAGTTGGGGGTTTAAGAACTTGAGTTCGAATAGGTTAATGCTCGATTAATCGGGATATGATGAATGATAGTTTGAATTAAGACCATCTACAAGTTCGGTTGAAACTCAGAAACATAAGCCCTATGATGTGGGGTTCGAACGGGTTCGAATGGGGGTCCAATTTGATGTCATTGGTTCGGGTTAGGAATCAAAAGGGAACTGGGCCAGTTGGGCTTAAAACAATTAAATCCCATGATAGGTCAATAAAAACTGATCAGATTAGATGGTAGGAAGGAGGTGTTGAGTGTTGGAGGTCGCGGGTTCGAACCCGGTTCCCAACAGTTTTTGGACTTTTAATGTTAATTTGGTATTTTGATCGTATCTCACTTGTTTTAACTCCGATTTGACCCATTCAAATTGCGTTAGAACCAGAATTCAGTCCCGAATGTTTTAGAGTAATAAAATTTATATTTTGTTCCGAAAATGTAATCGTGTATAATTACGTTATAAAATCATATATGGTTATATGATTTTACTTAAACGATTTCAAAGTCACGCGTATTCACGTATACACATTTCTAACACTCTAACATACGTGTGTTAACACGTATGTGATTTCAAGCACAAAACGACATCTCGAATAACACAACGTTATTGTTTAAACACAGATCCTTCGTAAGAGGATTATCTACGTGAGTTCACGTATTTGATCATTCTGCAACAATCAAAGGTGCGTACACGGCCCCTTTCTTGTTTTAACTGTTTTGGGGGAGAAAACATGTGCAACAAACATTTTTAGATACATATCACTTGCATGAGTTAGCTGTTTACATTATGTGACAACATAGCATTTAAAAGTCCTTACACTTCGAACCGTTAAGTTTGCCGTAGCGCAAAGCGTGGTAGTTGGAAATAGATCTATCAGGTTTGACAAACCTCATTTGGTAGATGGGATCTACGCAGGTTTTTGACTGACCAAACACACATTACTATTGTTTGTGCTAGACAATAGTGGCAAGGCAAAAACATGCTATAGCATGGCAATCGTCAGCTTCGGTGTCGACCACTTATGTAAATAGTACAAATGACTAGCTATCATGACTATGCATGTGTGATTATGTTATCTGCAAACTTGATATTCAAACTGTTGTTTTAAACATTGTGAATGCTTAAACCTGTGTTATGCACCAACCTTTGTGTTGACTTGATTTACATGTTTTCTCAGGACGCTAAGGTGCACAAGAAAGCAAGCATGGACTAGGAGATTGAGTCACATGCATGTCTTTACATTTTAGTTATTTGAATTTGAACATTTGAAACTTTGCATTGTAATTTACATTTTACAACTGTTACTGTTTTTAAAACGCTTCTGCCAACTCTGAAAACTTTGATGTTATGTTTTTAGACCAAAGTATGTTTTGAAATTCATATAGAGGTCTTCGTTATGTCTAATGATCTGAGATCCTGGTTTGTCACGTTCCCAAACGGTATGATTCCGTTAGTTGGAAATTGGGGGTGTGACATGTCCTAAGTTATTAAAGGGCTCCTATGATTTAATTTAGCTAATCTAACTTAACTACCCATTTACTACCCGAGTCCCATGACTAATCATATCAATCTTAAATAACATGTTTCACTTTAATCTTTACTTTAATTAACATATAAATTCAAAAATCATTTATTTTTAGTTCACTTAGGGTTATAAATCATTTTCCTTGATTAAAACATCATTACTTAACTTAAATTAACAATTTATGTGTGATGGGATTAACTAAGCCCATTGGGCCCACTTAAGCCCAATAATGATCTTTGATCCTCCAAATGACTTCTTTCGTTAAAATGTCCTTAAGTTAAGTGAAATAAGAATTTTCACCTAATGGATTTGGGTTAAGCCCATTGGGCCAACTTAGGCCCATTGTTTGCCTTATATTTTCAATGCCTTCCCCATGATATGTTGGGTCAACCAACTAGGTGCCAAACACTCATGTTAAGCTGTTAGGGTTGTTTTAAGTAAACTCATCCTCATTTTATTTACTATAATGTTAACCCATTTTAAATTCTCAAGAGTTAGACCTTGGTTTTAAATTAAGAGAAACCCTAATATGATTTTCCCATGCACTCGCCATATAATCCCATGCACTCACATTAAAATTCCTTGCTCAACCGTGCTAGACCACCCTATCTTTCATTGATAACTAGGTTCGAGGTGCATGGAATCCAGCGAACCTACTGCCTGGTTCGTGTACAGGTTCACTACATCTATGGCTTCTTAGAGAAAAGGAGGTTCGGCCCATGGTTCGCGTACAAGAGGTTCGTCTCCTTGAGTGCGGCCATGCGAGGGTTCATGGCCATAGTGGTTCGGCTATAGGAGGTTCGCAGCTTGGTTTAATCCGAAGGTTCGGCAGCTAAGAGCTTTGCATGGCCATGGTTCGGCCATGTAGGTTCGTGGGTTCTCAAAGGGGTTCGGCCATAGAGACATTAGGTTCGCACCCTTATGGTTCGTTCGTAACAGGTTCGTATCCTCCAAGGTTCGGCGGGTAGGTGGCTGGCAACAGGTTCGTGGCTCAGGTATGCAGGTGAGTGGATCAGGGTTCGGCTATCATCACAACAGAGAAGGAGCTCTCAGGTTCGCCCACTAACCTGTAAATTCTACCAGCTATCCTCATTCACAAACCTGTAACTTCACCACCTCCCACGACCCAAAACCTGTTACAGATAAACTCCTACAACTTCCTAGTAATTTACCCGTGCCTATCTCAGCGTGTTTAAGGGTTTGGGCCGGTTAGAACAACAAAGGTTACAAGATGTTATGATATACACCCAAAACCGCAAGGAAACTCAAGATTTACCTCAAATTTTGGGGATGAATGCTCGAACAACTTGTACTTCCTCAAATTTTGCTTCCCGGTTTTCATCTAGGAAAATGTTTGAGCTCTTAATATTGCGATGCAAGACCCTATGTAGGGTCCCACGTCATAATGAAGGTAACTAAAACCATGAGTTGCACCAAGGATTATTTTGTGACTTTGCATCCATGATAGTTTGTCATCACTTAGATGCCTGTCAAGGCTTCCATGTTTCGCATACTCATAAACAATGATATTTTCTTCCCTTTGTAGAAATCAACAAGCGAGATGAGGTTTTCATACTAATAACATGAAAGCATTTGAATTTCCATTAAGAACTCATGCTTATACATGTTTGTATTCCAACTCTTGATGGTGCCTTTCATAACTCAAATGATAAACACACAAAGATTAATGCATGTGTAACTTGAGGTTTCAAACATTTGAAATGAAGGTTACATTGATTTCATAATTTTGCCCAACATATGAAAACCAAATTTTACCCCTTAAATGAATTAAATGGATGTATGAACATGCAACAAATGTATGTATGAAAAACTGGACTAAATTGGTGCAATTATGTGTGTATGCACCAGAAAAAAAAGTCCACTGTAAAATAGCTAGAAAAGAAAAGTCAATTTTTTAATGGGTCTGCCAAATAAAGTGATAAAATCAAGTAATATGCAAAACCAACAAAAGTCCCCTCTCAAGTATGTACACACCATTCTACCAATTCAAACAGTTTTATGTCTTCAACCCTTTTAGACAGGTTTATCAATTTGACCAAGTTTAACTCATTTGACATTTTTACACATTCCACCTATATATGCCAAGGGACTCTAACGAAGCACCCTCTCTATTCTACTTGTAGATACAGGTAAGATGTGTCTTTATCTTGCCCCAGACCCCACTCTAAGTGGTATTACTACTGGGCATGCTTGTTGTTGTACACATTCCACCTATATTTTTAGTTAAATATTGCTATTAAAAAAGAGTATGTATCATAAGTAATTTTTTACATATTTTGAGTTATCATAATCAGTTTCATCTAGCATGTATCAACTTAGATATCTAATTGATTCTTTCACCTATAAAAAAATGCAAATAATCACAATCAGGATCACCTAATACAGCCATAATCATTTAATAAGTTAATAATATGTGTGCTTGTTCCTGTGCAGTGCAACTTCGCAAAAATTATCATAAGTTCATTTTTATGGGAACCTAAGGAGGTTCTACACAGCTATAACATAAGGAGCTCATGTACAAAAACTATTTGCAAATGGCTTCACATATAAACTTTCAAACACAAACTACTATTCGCATTTTATTACATCAAACAGACAAACAAACTTACCCAGTATATTCCCATTTTTCAGTAGGGTCTGGGGAAGGATGGACACAAGCCTTACCCTTATCAGATACTCACTTTCAAAAAGTGAGACCAAACACCTGCAGAAAACCTATGATGAAATCACAAACACAAATCTCAAACTTAAGCTATTTATAGAACACAAAGTTGCAGCTTATTGAAACCCACCCAATCCCAAGGTTATTCATAAACCCAAATCACAAGTTAAACTTCTAAAACTCTTTAGACATTTTACCTTTTGAATTAAAAAAATTACATCCTACCAACGGACCAAAACAAAACCCTAATTACACCTTCTAATATAATATGCAAATAAACCTGCTTCACATATTCATAATCCAATTGATTTTGACCAAAAGACTATAACTTTTTTTTACAATTAAATGGAAAAATATTGCAATGAAAGTATATGAACCAAATAAGATAACTAATTGGTGAACTAAACTACCAACTAGACAACTCGTATTTTAAATTGAAAAAAACCCGAAACCCTTAGCTTTCCTGATGACGCGGTCAATGATGGCATTACAACCCTTGATATATTTGTAAGGTTTGAACGACTGAGTTATTGATGGTCTCCCAACCTTTTTTGTAGACAAAGATTTTCTGGGGAGATACTGGTTGTCGGCAGGCTCATGAATACGAGCCTACAGCATGAGGTTTGCTACGATAGCGTCGATGATGAGTTCAATTAGCTAGTTGTACACTTTGATGGAATTCTGTATTTGTTCTGACGAGTTCTCATCTTCGAGGGATGCATGTGCGGTCAGATGCACCAATGTTTTTCATAACGAGACCGGACGTTAGACCGGACGTCTTTGTTGGATCCGGTTGTTTACCTCAAACAACACTTTACAAGTATTTCTCTCTTTCAATTTAAGAGATGCGGAATGTCTGTTAGAAGGATCTCACAAACACTCAATGATAAACAAATAATCTTTGAACATTAATAATAACACAAGGATAAATTCAAGCTCAAAGATATATTTCTCTCAAAGTTTTACAGGTGTAAGCAGACAAGCACACCTACAAGCCTTACAATAAGAGGTTATATAGCCAAGGCTACAACCTTATACTCTTAGGAATACAAGTTGGGTATGCTAGACAATACAATAAAGTAAAGCTTATTCTAATATGTAGAGTGTCTTAACAGGCTAAGACACTCGATTACAATCATTACAAATATAGACATTGACTTAATAAAGGACTAGCTAAATACAAAAGGCATTTAATGTTGTTGATCTTCAAGGCTTCAGATAATCTTTTGCATTTAATGCTGAGGAAGGGAAGTAAGGTGTTGTATCTGACCATCGGTATGTTATCTTTGTCCTTACTCAGACCAGCATGTCTTGTGTCAGTCCCTTTTGTACTATAATAGTACTTCAGCTACAGTCCTTGATAGAGGATTAACCTCGGAAGACATTGTCTTTGTCTTTTGGAAGCAGAAGAGAATCTTCGGAAGCTGTTGGTCTTCGGAAGCCTTTAGTTCTTCAGAAGCTTTATGTCTTCAGAAGCTTTGATGCTTTGACTCTAAGTGTTGGCCTTCCGAAGTGTTTGTCTTGTACAGCCCTCAGTAAGAGTGAGTTACCCTTCGGAAGCAAGATTGCTTCCGAAGAGGAGCTCCTTCCTTCCGAAGGCTGCTTGTCTTTGATACTTAGACAAAATTGAAGTTTAGTGAGCATCAGCCTTTATTAGTCTTTACAGTCTCCCCCTAGGCTGATGCTACCAAAACTTCCTATTAGATTCTCTTTACTATCTTTTCTCCCCTCAGGACCTGAGCCCTTGCCTTTACCCATTTGACACCTACTCTCCCATCTGATCCATTGTCTGGATTTTCAAGAGGTAGTCTTTCCAGGTCAAAGATAAAGGGCTGAGCCAGCACCATCAATTTTGTCAAATCCAGAACCTTTATTCCTCCTTTAACCTGGTAAAGGGTGAAGTCCTTGTGAACTGCATTGAAGCTCCACTTTACTATAGGGATGTAAGTATGATGATTCATCCGTTCATAGAGGTTTCTTGAATGATCTTTAAGCATTGGATTATCTGGTGTGGCTTTTGGTCATGAGGGTGGTGAATCTGGCTCAGAGTCAAAGAAGATGGCAGTTGTTCTCTTTTTCCTTCTGGCTATACTTTTTCTTCTTCTGAATCTTGGTCTTTCTTGAGCAGTAGCTTGACTCCTCTGATCTCTGGCCTAATAATCTTCTACATTTGAGCCCACTGATGCATCCGTTGTTCCGGTGGACTGTGAACCTGCATCCTTAGTTGTTGAGGGCTCTTTTCTCCTCTCATCAGCCTTTAGTATTCTCTCAGGATCAGGGTCTGTTGATTGTTGTTTCCTTGTAGTCTTTTTACCTTTCTTGATCTTGATCACTGAAGAGATTGGCATTTTGTCCAAGGAAGGACTTGATGGAGGAGCTTCAGGTTCTTCTTTAGGGTCTAGGGGGAACATGTTAGGGAACATAGCCTTTGTTGCTTCCCCACACATGACTTCTTCTCCCTCTCTGATTCCAGCACCAGAGAGGGGAATTTCAATTGTAGCTCCTCCCCCTAGACCTAAACCTCTATAATTAGGCTTGCCCTTTGAGCCTGCATCTGCTCAATTGAAAGTAACTCACCTCTGGCTATTTTAGCCTTTATATCTCTGACATGCATGTCCATGGTTGAGTTCTTCATAGGGCCTAGCTGCCGTGCATGGAAGCCATACTGCAGTAGGATAGCCATCATCTTGTCTCTGTAGGCTTGGTCCTTCTGTTTCTTTGTGAGCTTCACCATGGCTTTGGATGCAGCAGCTGCCTGTTCCTGCTGCTGCACCTTGTCCAGCTCGGCAGCCATCTGAGGCACCAACCAGAGCAATACTTCATCAAAATCATAACCCCTCTCCTCGAGTAGAGCAGAGAGTCTGGTGCGCTCTTCATCCTGAGAGGTGTCTGGTCGGCCCTTCTCCATCTTTGGTCTCCTCTCCTCCTGTTCTGCTTCCTCCTCTGGGTTAGTTTTCTTTTTCCTTTGTCCATTGTTTTTGCCCCAGAGGAGATGGATCCTGTAGCCTCACCAACTGGTTCATCAGCAACTAGCTCCTCTGTGGATGAGTCATCAATAATAACTGGGCCTTCGAAAGCAGCTGCAGCTTCGAAGTTAACCTTAGCATTCACTACCTCCTCCGGTTGACCAACCATCTTGGGTGACTCCTTATCAGTATCCACAGAGTGCTCAAGAATGGAGGAGAGGTCTTCAGCAGCCTTGGTCCCAGAAGGGGACATAGGCTCCATGGATATAGGTTGTTCTTCTTGAGTGATATCCTCCATGGCAGCCTGGGCTGTAGTCTCAAGCGGAGACTTAGTCCCAAAAGGGGACTGTTGAGTCCCAACAGGGGACTTAGGCTCCATAGAGATATCTATTGTGAGCTCTTGCTCAATCTCTATGGCAGCCTCACCATCATCAGAAGAAGAGAAAGAAGAAGTTGTAGAATAATGAAAGTAAGTGCCCAAGAAGTCATCCCATTCATTAGTCAAAGTGACTATGGATGGGTTAACGTCTTGAACAACTTCCTCTTCTCTTACTTCTGGTCCTGCCCCTGCTACATATGGTGCCTTCTTCCCCTTTTTGGTAGCATCAGGGGAAACAAAAGTAGTGGTAGCAGGATCAGGATGAAAGGGAGTAAGGATCACTAGGGGACGACTCCTGAAGTCCAAGATTATTGCCTCCTTGGCTTGGACCTCTGGCCGCAGGGTAGCAACCTCAGCTTCCAGTTGACCTACCCTGGCCTGGAGGGATGTAATGTTGGCCGTCAATTCCTGTGTGTTGGTGCCCTCATCCACATGAGTGGAATATTTGGGCGATGGAGTCCTGAGCCTCGCTCCTGCACCTCCACCACCAGATGTGGTTTCTTGGCACCCTGGGTTCCCCTCATTGAGAAGGGCTTCAAAGAAGTCCTCCCCAGTTTGGGTTGCCGCAGGTGAGGTCCTAGTTCCTGTATCACTGGCCTGAGGATCCTGATTAGGATCAACAGTAGTGGCATCCTCATCTGCATTGACCCCTTATGTTCTCCTAGGGTCAACCTCTGAAGTGGTTGGCTCTGGGTCAGGGAACCTGGCTTGTAGCTGAGTCACCACTCTCATAAGTGTTTGGGTAGTGGGAGAGAGTGGTTCATCCACAGCAACAGCAGAGGTTCCTTGAGCCTGGGTAGGTGAATGGGTGGGGGGCATTTCTGGGTGATATGATCTTAGAGACTTGGGAGACAGTCTCTGCTCTAGTGGAGTTACTTCATTAGAAGCAGACTCAAGCATATGGGTATCCCTTTGGGTATTCTCAGGTATGTGTTGTGACATACTCTGAGAGAGATCAGGCTGGTTAAGGGCAGCCACAGGTTCCAGAGGAAGAACCTGTGGAATAACAACAGGTGTGGCTTTCACCATAGGTGGAACGGTGCCCTTGGCAGTGCTCTTCACCTTTTTCTTGATGGGTTTGGAAGAAGGGGCCTGAACAGGGGTTCGGCGGCGTTTGTAGGTGATCTTTATGGGGTGAGGAACTGAAAGGGAAGGTGTGGGTTCAGCATCTGTGGGTACAACAGAGTTGTCACCTTCTGGAGTTGGTAACTCCATGGAAGGAAGAAGATGAGAGTAAGGTCTCCCAGAGAACCTTTGGTTGACCTAAAGGTCAATGCTACCTCATCCTTTGAATCCCCGACATCACAAAGTTGAAGATGCCGGCAGATGGTCTCCACTGTAATAGAAATGGGATGAGCATCAATGGCGGCATTAAGAATCCGACCATTGGGAGAAGAAGAAACTGAACAAGAAGATCAAAATTGTTGGTGATGAGATTCATACACCATGGGCTGAACTGTGAGAGCGAAGAAATACTTGCTCTTTCAAATGAAGGAGATGATCGGAGCGAAATCAGCATCATTGTCTACTGATAACTCCGCAGGAAGATTGTGAGAGGGTCTGAAGGGAAGAAGTTCCATGTTGATTTGTGGTTTTAGGTTAGAATCAGAGAGAAAAGAATAATTCGAAATGAAACAGTGAGAGAAGATGAATGAGTGGGAGACCTTTTATACCTTCGGATGTCAGCATTTAATATATAGATACATTAAATTTTGAGATCCGGATGTCAGAAAAAGGTCTTCTGAATACAGCTCTTTTAATGTTCAAAATTTGCTAAGGACAAAGTTGCTTCCGAGGGAATTAATCAGTGGAAGTGGTTCAAGAGACCAAAGACGTTCTTTGGAAGATACTTACTTCCGAACCATATTCAAGTATATCATCGGAAGTGTATATTCTGAAGACTTAGATAAGTACATCAGAAGAATTGTTCTTCAAAAGACATCTTCTTCTGAGTAGTAGGTTCAGAAGATTCTACTTCCGAAGTTATAATGTATCGGAAGTATAATACTTCAGAAGTAAGGTTATCTTCTGAAGTGTGACATGTTCAGACATAGGGAAGGAATAATGCTTCCGAAGACTTAAACTATCTTCTGAAGAGTAATTACTCATCAGAAGATACTTTAAGTTTATCTTCCGAAGAATTTTTCCTTCCTTATTAATTCATTTATTCAAAGTTAATCATGCCAATGGCTGTTATTAAATACCTGAATCTTCCTTCATCAAATGCCTTGGTGAAAAGATCAGCCAAATTGTGTTATGTATCAACTTTGACTAGATGAATCAACTTCTTCTCTGCACAATCTCTGATGAAATGATATCTGATATCAATGTGCTTGGTCTTGGAATGCTTGACAGGATTGTTGGTGATGGAGATTGCACTGGAATTGTCTATCTGTATAGAAGTGTTGAATAGCTCTACTCCATAATCCTTCATCTGATTTTGAATCCAAATGACTTGTGCACAACAGCTAGAAGCAGCTATGTATTCTGCCTCTGCAGTAGAGGTAGAAACACATGACTGTTTCTTGCATTGCCAAGACACAATTCTGGATCCAAGAAATTGACATCCTCCTGATGTGGATTTCTTGCTATTGTTGCAACCTCCATAATCACTGTCAGTATAAGCCATGAACTGAAAATCTTCATTTCTAGGATACCACAATCCTAGACCAGGTGCTCCTTTGAGGTATCTAAAAATTCTCTTCACAGCAAGCATGTGTGTAACTTTTGGATTTGCCTGAAATCATGCACACAAGCAAGTTGCAAACATGATATCAGGCCTGCTTGCTGTAAGTTACATCAAGGAGCCTATCATTGCTCTATATTGATGTTGATCAACATCCTCTCCCTCAAGGTCAGGGCTAAGAGATGTTGTCTTGGACATTGGAGTTCCTAGAGCTTTGCAATCAGTCAGCTTGAATCTTTCAAGAATGTCCTTGACATACTTTGATTGATTAATAAAAATCCCTGTAGAAGTTTGTTTCACCTGCAATCCAAGAAAGAAGGTGAGTTCTCCCATTGAACTCATTTCAAACTTGGATTTCATCAATGATTCAAACCTCTTGCAGAGAGATTCATTAGTAGAGCCAAAGATAATATCATCAACATATATCTGTACTAGCATAATATGTTGGTTGGACCTCTTGAAGAATAGGGTTTTGTCAATTGTTCCTCTCTTGAAATTGTTATACAACAAAAAAGAGGATAAAGCCTCATCCCACTTTCTGGGAGCTTGATGCAGCCCATAAAGAGCTTTATCAAGCTTACATACGTGGTTAGGAAACTTTGGATCTTCAAAACTTGGAGGCTGACACACATACACCTCCTCATCAATCCTTCCATACAAGAAGGCACTTTTCACATCCATTTGAAAAACCTTGAAGTTTTTGGCAGCTGCAAAGGCTAAAAATATTCTGATTGCTTCAATTCTTGCAACTGGAGCAAAAACTTCATCATAATCAATGCCTTCTTCCTGTGTATAACCCTGAACAACCAACCTTGCCTTGTTCTTGATGACCACTCCCTTGTCATCCTTCTTGTTTCTGAATACCCATTTTGTTCCAATGGGATACTTATCCTTAGGTAAGGGGCAAATCTTCCAAACACCTTTCCTTTCAAATTGAAGAAGCTCCTCTTGCATGGCGTCTACCCAACTGTTGTCTTTCAATGCTTCAGCAACTTTCTTTGGTTCTACTTGGGATAGAAAGCAAGAAAACAAACATATGTTCGCCTCATGCATAGAGCTTCTTGTTCTTACTCCTTCTTCAACATTACCAATAATGTTCTCAACTGGATGGGAGTTATGGATGCGAGTTCTAGGGATCACATCCAGCTGAGAAGCTAGATCCAGATTTCTTGACTCAAGGTTAGGAAGTATCACCTCAAGCTGGATTTCTGGCATATCTTGAGGTCTTTGAGATTGGACTGTTGTGGGATTATTTTCTCTGGGAGAAGATGTTTCCAGAGTGTTTGGAACTGATTGGACTGTTGAGCGACTCACATCTTCTTCTTGACTCCTTGGAATTGAAGTAGAGTCACTTAAAGGGACAGCATGAGATGTGTTCACTGTCTCAGACTGAGAGACATCATTATGTGCTGAAGTGGATTCTGCCAAGATTTGTCTTGAAGCTATTGGCAGTTCAACACGAAAGTCTTCATCTCTTGTGGACTGGGAGGAGTCTGTGGTGGTTACCTGTGACTCTGGCACATACTCTTTCACAAGTTTAAATGCAGATGTAAAGCTATCAAGATCAAATAGCCAATTAGGGCCAGTTCTAGGCTTATTGATAGTATGTTCATTGAACTGAACATTTGCAGACTCTTCAATAATTCTGGAAGCTTTGATGTATACTCTATATGCTTTTGCATGTGAAGAGTACCCAACAAAGTAGCCCTCAGCTGATTTCTCAGCAAACTTGGCTAAGTGATCTTTGGTATTCAAGATGGTGTATTGACATCCAAATGGTTTAAGAAATCCAATAAATGGCTTTCTCTTATGCCAAATTTCATAAGGAGCCATACCATGTGTCTTAACTACCAATACTCTATTTTGGACATAGCAGGCAATATTGACTGCTTCTGCCCAAAAAGTTATTGGAAGTTTGGCATCAGACAACATGGTTCTAGCAGCCTCAATTAGTGTCCTATTCCTTCTCTCAGCAACACCATTTTATGTGGAGTCCTAGGAGCACTAAATTGTCTTGTGATACCTTTAGATTCACAAAAAGAATTTAGAACATGATTCTTGAATTCTGTTCCTTGATCTGATCTAATTATTTTTACATGGTGATCAATTTCATTCTCCACCCTAAGTATGAATGACTTTAGGGTCTCAGCAGTCTCATCCTTGGTACTTAAGAAAAATACCCAGGTATACCGAGAGAAATCATTAGTGACTAGCAAGCAATATGACTTTCTACCAAGACTTTTTACACTTGTGGGGCCAAACAAGTCCATGTGAAGTAAATGCAGGACTGTTGTGATTGAGTTCATCTCTTTGGCATGGTGAGATGACTTGTGCTGCTTACCTTTTAAGCAAGCAACACATTTATCAACAAAGATAAATTCTTTTATTGGTAAACCAGTTACTAAATTATTTTTGACATGTTTATTCATGTTTTTAAAGTTTACATGACAAAGTCTCCTATGCCAAAGAGATGATTCATCAAGTGAAGCTTTTGAGACAAAACAACTTATATTACTAAGTGGTGCAGTAGTGCTCATATCTAGCATGTACATGTTGTTTCTTCTTAGAGCCCTGAGCAGGATTTGATCATTTGGAACCACAAATCCTGGTTTCATAACGATGCATTCATGCTCAGTAAACAACATGTTGTGCTTTTGATCACACACCTGTGATACACTCAGTAAATTGTAGTTTAGTTCTTTTACAAAGTTCACATTCTCAAAGCTTACCTTGCCATTTGTGATTGTGCCCCTACCTGTGATGTATCCTCCCACTGGATCACTTCCGAATGCAACAGACCCTCCAAAGAATGGTTCATATTTGTGCAGGTGAGTCTTGTTGCCTGTCATGTCCTGGAACAGCCACTGTCAACTATCCACAAGTTGCTCTTTGATTCCTGCTGTCCCTACAAATGACCAGAAGTGAATTAGTTTCTGATGGGAACCCAAGCCCATGTGGTCTTGGGTTTTCCATTTTCATCATTGTAAGTAACTTTCTTTGAAATCTTCTTAGGTGGGACAGATGATGTGCTTGATGTTGGTGGGACTGGTGGTTGAACAGGTGGTTCAGCTATTTCCTTTTTCTTCCATATCTGTTTGACTTTTAAGATTGTCGGAAGAGTTTGCTTCATTTGACAGTCATCGGAAGCACCTTTTGTCTTCCTTTCCGATGACTTGGTTTTTGCTGACCAGTTGGGCTTTACTTCTGAAGTTCTTCTTCTTCCGAAGGGAAAAGATTTCTTTGGTTTGTATGAAGCCTTCTTTTCATGTGCTTCCGATGTTCTTTTTCCTTCGGAAGCCTTTCTTTCCTTATCTTCCGAAACATTCTTTTCAGAATCCTTCTTATTCTGATTATCAGAAGTGCTTGCTTCCGATACTTTCTTTCCGAAACCCTTGTTGGCTTGTTTCTTCCGACTATCAGAAATACTTGTTTCCGAAACTTTCTTTCTTGAGTTTCTTCTTGGTTCTTCCGAAGAAACAGATGACTTGCTCCAACTTTCCTTTCTTCCTCTTGTTTCTCAGAAAACATTCTGCTTCTTGGATTGTAGAAGCAATCAGCGGCAAAGTGATTTTTATCACCACGCATCAAACATGCATTCTGATTGTTCAGGAATTGTTGATGCTGATTTTCGTTGAAGGGAGTTGAGCTTTGATTCACAGCAGTTGATGATTTGGATGTTCCAGCAGACTTGTTGGCTGGAAGATTTACCTGTTTCCCTGAAAAACTGGAATTTCTCTCCTTTGATCTACCCCTTTTGGATTTGTCAGATGGACAAGTAACATAGACATCTAAGGAGGTACTCCCAGTTTGATTGTTCTTAGCTCTGACAAAAACTGATGAATGTTTCTTAGTTTTCTTAGTTTTCAAAGCTGATTTTTCTGTTTCTGGTTTAATGGGAGTATCATCCTCATCTGAGCATGTTGAGCTACTTGGGTTTAGATCAGAGAGATTATCAGTTTGGACAACCTTGTGTATGTCCAACTCTTCATCATACACAAGGTCAACTACTGGTTTACACCTAATCTCCATAATGGGAGTGTAGGCAGATGGAGGCTCTACTTTGTTATAACCCAGACCAGCCCCATTCTTATTTACCAGTTCAGTTGTGCTGCTCATTCTGAAAAGCTTTTCATACTTTTCGCCTTGGCTTAAAAATTTGTCTCTATGAGACTCAGCCAATACAAGTTCAGTCTTGGCAGTGGTTAGTCTTTCTAAAAGATTGTTAATTTGACACTGTTTGTTAGTGTCTTCACGTTTTAAGCTAGAAATGGTCTTTTCCATTTCTTCAATCTTTTCTTTGTAGTTTCTTTCACATTCAAAAAAATTTGCCTTGACTACTTGTAATGACTCAGGTTCATTACAGAGTTGACAGTTTATTCTTTTAAAAACATTTAACTTCTCCAAACATTCAGGTGTGCACATATCCTCAGTTACCTTGAATGAAGAAGTTGAATCATTTGCCATCAGAGCACTGTTGGAGATAGAAGGATCTTCAGCTTGGAAGCTCCAATCTGCAAAGTCTTGCTCTGCAATGTTTGCACTGTTTGATGAGCCTCATGGTCTTTGAGGAGGTTGCACAGAAGTGGATGGCTGAGTGCCTGTGGACTTGCATTCTCTAGCAAAGTGCCCTAACTATTGGCAGTTGAAGCATTTGAGCTTGGACTTGTCAAGACCAAACCCATTCTTCATATTGTGCATTTTGAATTGCCTGCCAGTTCTTTGGTAGAACTTCTTTGCTCTATATGAGATCATGGCCATCTGGTAGTTGATGTCCATCTCCTCAAAATCATCTGCAGGAATGCCATCTAAGTCTTCCTGGCACAAGTGAAAGTAATTGGTTTCCTCAGCCATGAATGCTCCTTGCCCAGATGTTAAAAGTGGAGTTGGGTTGGAAAAAGGGTTTGTGTGTATGGTTGATAGAGTTGGTGTTGGTGTTTCAGTAAAGCTGACAATGAGTGTGGAGGTAGGGTGGTAAATGGGTTGATAACTCTGGTAAGAGAGGTTGTTGATGGGTGCATAGAGTGCTGTTGATCCTGAAGTTACTTTAGGTTCCTGAGCATCTATTTCCATCTGGTAAGCACTGAGTATACCAAACAGTTCACTTAGCTTTAGAGTTCTTAGATTTTCTGTCCTCCGGATGGCCACAGAGTATATGTTCCAAGCATGAGGAAGTGACCAAAGAAATTTTATGATCACATCCTGGTTCTCCATTTTGACACCAACAGCTACTAACTCATCTACAAGCTGAACATACCTGAGATATTGAGAAGTCATCTTCTCATTTTTTTGTTGACAAAAGTTCTCAAACTTCTGTTTCAGCATGTCCTTCTTATTTTCTTTAACGTCTTCAGATCCTTCATACATCTGCTGTAGAGAGTTCCACTGCTCTTGAGCAGATTTGCATTTCTTGAATGCATGTATGATTAAGTTAGGGATGGCCATCTGGATGAGCCACAAAGCCTTTGAGTCCACTTCCATTCTCATGTAGTCTTCATCAGAATAGAGAGCTGGATCCTTTGGCACAGGAGCTCCACCAGCACCAGCAGCAGGAATACTTGGAATGAAAGGCCCTTCAAGAACTGACTTCCAGAGTTTGAAGTTCTGGTTCCTGATGAATCCTACCATCCTGACTTTCCAAGTATCGTAGTCTTCTGGAGTGAACATTGGTGGCTTGTTGAGAGTACCATTTTTTGTATCATGCTTGTTAAGTGCAGCCATTTGAACAAACACACAGAATATGAGTTTTGATATGGTGAGATTAAAGAAGAAATAAAACGGGTAACTTAAGGATGATTAGTCACTTAAGTTCAAGAGCCAATGCTCTAATACCACGTGTTGGATCGGGTCGTTTACCTCAAACAACACTTTACAAGTATTTCTCTCTTTCAATCTAACAGATGCGGAATGTCTGTTAGAAGGATCTCACAAACACTCAATGATAAACAAATAATCTTTAAACGGTAATAAGAACACAAGGATAAATTCAAGCTCAAAGATCTATTTCTCTCAAAGTTTTACAGGTGTAAGCAGACAAGCACACCTACAAGCCTTACAATAAGAGGTTATATAGCCAAGGCTACAACCTTATACTCTTAGGAATACAAGTTGGGTATGCTAGACAATACAATAAAGTAAAGCTTATTCTAGTATGTAGAGTGTCTTAACAGGCTAAGACACTCGATTACAATCATTACAAATATAGACATTGACTTAATAAAGGACTAGCTAAATACAAAAGGCATTTAATGTTGTTGATCTTCAAGGCTTCAGATGATCTTTTGCATTTAATGCTGAGGAAGGGAAGTAAGGTGTTGTATCTGACCATCGGTATGTTATCTTTGTCCTTACTCAGACCAGCATGTCTTGTGTCAGTCCCTTTTGTACTATAATAGTACTTCAGCTACAGTCCTTGACAGAGGATTAACCTCGGAAGTCTTTGTCTTTGTCTTTGTCTTTTGGAAGCAGAAGAGAATCTTCGGAAGCTGTTGGTCTTCGGAAGCCTTTAGTTCTTTAGAAGCTTTATGTCTTCAGAAGCTTTGAAGTTTTGACTCTAAGTGTTGGCCTTCTGAAGTGTTTGTCTTGTACAGCCTTCAGTAGGAGTGAGTTACCCTTCGGAAGCAAGATTGCTTCCGAAGAGGAGCTCCTTCCTTCCGAAGGCTGCTTGTCTTTGATACTTAGACAAAATTGAAGTTTGGTGAGCATCAGCCTTTATTAGTCTTTACAGTCTTGTTACTTGTCGGACCGGTTAGACCGGATTCAAGAACCAAACGAAATAATAAATATGTACATTAAATACTTCAATGAACTCCAATATGTTATATGGGTGTGAGAGAGAAATTATAAAAGACTTGCAACCTTGACTAAGTTTAGAAGGCTAGGAATGAAAGCATCTCATGTTCCCTTTTCTTTCGTTATTTCTCATCCCACATAGGTTCACATTCCTTTCCCTTCCTAATTCTTTATCCTACATTGGTGAGAGTATAAGAAAAACATCCATCACATGGCTATAAAAAGAGGAGAGAAGGGTATCACTTGTATGAAAAAGCTATCATTTAAACCACTTGTTTTGTTTTAATGATTTATTCTTTATATTTTAGTTAAAAAAATAAAATAAAACTGGTCCAACCAGTGGTTCGGTTCCCGGACCGACCGCTCACCCGGATGGCCCGCCCGGTTCTCTTCCTAGCGTTTCATCTGCTTATTTTGGGCCGGTCTGGTAGCTGGTTCCCGGTCCGGTTCAAACTACACTAAGATGCACTCATGTGCTATCAAGAATACATGGGCATAAGAGGGTTGTACAACATGCCTAAAAAGTATCGAAAAAGAAGAGTAAACTTCTATTCTGCTCCCTATGGTTTGACGAAAGTAACCATTTTGCTCCAAAACTTTCAAAATGTTCATTTCACTCCAAGAATTTCCTATTCCGTCTCATTCGACTCCATCTTTATAACGCCGTCCAACCCTTCCGTTAGTTTGCTCCCATGTGAGACTCATGTGAGGGCCTTCATGTCATTTCCTTCACTCCTTCTTCCTATGACAATTCCTAACATTCAAAACCCTTAAATCCTTTTCAGAACCACAACATCAATCGTGAAATCTTGAAAATCATGATATCTTCAACAAACTCTTCAGAGGGCTGCAATGGGTTGCCGTTTTTGGGCTATTCGTGAGAATGGCGTTGATTTTGACTACGAAATCATATATGGTATGGATTTGTTTTAAAATGCATGCAATGTGTTTGCTAAAACCTTCATTTGAGTTTAATTTGGGATCGTTTATTTGTTGTAGGACATTATGATGAAGTGCTTTCGATTAAAATACACCATGGTGGTAGGTTCACAAAGTTTTTGAATGGAAGTTATGTGGATGGTCAAGTGAGCTATGCTGACTTGTTTGATAGAGAGCATTTTTCAGTGTTCGAGTTAAATACATTAGTGACAGAGCTAGGGTATCCTAAAAAGGAAATAATGTTCTATCACTACAAGATTCCTGATGAGGACTTGAACTTTGGTATGAGAGCCTTAGGAAATGATGTTGATGTGGTGGGTTTTTTGAAATATGTTCATGGCAATTGGCTAATGAAGATTTACATTGAGCATAAGAAGATTGAAGTAGAATGCTACTTATTTTCACCAAATGTGAGTAAAGTAACCATCAAGGAAATCAATGATGATGAAGCAATGCCTTCTAGGCCTCTTAGGACAACACAAGAAATAAAAAATGCTTGTAAAAGAAGACTTGCATTGCAGTGGAATGATCAAATGTTGAATACACAAGAAGATGAGATTGTGAAGGCACAAGAAGATGAGAATGTGAATGCACAAGAAGATGAAGGGATTGAAGAACTTTCTAACTACGTTCATATGGACTTTGAGGATGAATTTGACCCACTATTTGATCATGAAAATGAAACTGAAGAAGATGATGATTATTTGGAATTTGTGGATGCTGAAATACATGATGAAGGCTTAGAACAGGAAATTGAAGTTGATCAACGGAAAATCCAATATAAATTTCATTTGGATATTTATGACTTTGATAGTTTGACTGATGAAGAAAATGATTGTCCATCGAAGAGATATCTTAGAAAAATAAGGAGAAAGAAAAAGATGAACAGAGATAGTGTGAATGAACCCTTCTTTCTGGGTCAATGCTTTCACAGCAGCGAAGAATTAAGGATAATGGTTAAGAAATTGGTTGTTGATAGTAGAAGGCAGTTAAAGATATGTAGGAATGATCCCAAAAGATTTAGGGTTATGTGTGAGGGTAGCAATTTAAAGTTCATAGAGGGGACCATGCTTGGAGTACATTCAAATGTATTTGATAAAAATGATTGTTGCAGTTCACAAGCTGATTCAGCAATGTCCAGGCCCTTTGACCCCAAGAGCAACTGCCCTATTTTATAAGATCAAGTCAGAAACTATTGATTGTAGTGTTATTTGGTGTGGAGCCAGCAAGTACCAGGTTTTAGGTAAATCCCATGAGCAGTATGTTGTAAACTTTGCTGAAAAGTCATGCACTTGTAGGACATGGGAAATCACAAGAATTCCTTGCAAGCATAGTGTAGCAGTCATGTGGGATATGGCTCAAAATGACAGTGAAGTTGGTATTCCAGAGACTTATGTTTCAAGGATGCATTGGCTAGAGACTTGTAAGAAAGTATATGATGTTATGATAGAACCGGCCAATGGTAGGGATACGTGGCTTTTTTCTGCGTGTCCAACAAGGTTGTTACCACCAACATATCACAAAATAATTGAAAGACCAAAAAACAAAGGAAGAGGACTGCTGAGGAGCTGATTCATGTTTCAATAAAAGAACAACGGTTAGATTGGGTGGGTCAGTGACTTGTGCAAAGTGTGGCCACAAGGGACACAACAAAGGATCTTGCAAGGGCAAGGGGCTGGGTCACAAGGAGAAAGTTAGCGTGTTATTTTGACTTTCTTTGTCTGATACGTTCACTTGTTTTTATGGCTGCTACATTTTTGACTTTCTTTGCTTGCATTGTATCACATTTTGTGCACAAACATAAACCAGCTTATGCATAAACCTGAATTTGTGTAAACATTGAATGTCAAAATGTTTAGTATATCAGGCCATGAATGTCTAAATGTTTACTTGAATTGGTTTAAACATTGAAGAGTGATTTTAAAGTCAGTTAAATGAACACATTAAGATCCATATGATTTCAATACAGTTGTTGAATACATAATAGGCAAAATGCTTACAAACCATTACATTTTCATGAATGAAAATCAGAATCTTAACATAGATTACTAAAATCCAAAGCATAATCAAAAGACCTTTACAATTTTTTTAGGTCTTTTTGAATATAAGATACATTACAAATAAGAACCAACAACACCCTAACAACACCTTCAATTTTAGATTCTCTTTTTCTCTTGATTTTGCAATTTCCTCATAATTGTTACATCTTGACAACAACCTAGGAATAAGTTCCTTCGACCTAGGGCACATTGGTGGATCTACCCCATGCAATAAACCCACATCCCCTTCCCTGCTAAGAATTTGAGAATTTAGGGTTTGAGGTCAAAAATTGGAAGGATTGGGGGTAAAAGAACACGCAACAAACTTACCTTCTTGTAGCAGCAGTAGAAGCGTCGCCCTAGAACAACCAATTGTAAAAACATGAAATATACGTATGAACCTTTTGTTCTTCAATTGATATGCGTATTCTTTTCCAATTGTGATTTACAGACTTGTGATGGGTATTTATAACCCTAGGAGACTTTCTAATTTTTGGCTTATAACCCACTAAGACATTTACATATTTACATAATAGACATAAACATAAGACATTTTGGCTAATTACATGAGTGATCCATTAACGTTTCTCAACCTTGGTTTAACAATTATGTCTAATAGGTTGTACATGATGTGCTATATCTACACGAACACGTCACCAATTGGTCTGCCATTGAAGACAATGGAGAACTTGAAGATGAAGACATGTTGTTAGGTTACTCTCTCTCTCTCTCTCTCAAAATCTATAGCATTCAAATAGAAGAGGGAGTGAAGGAAATGACATAAAGGCCCTCACGTGAGTCTCACATGGGAACCAACTAACGGAAGGATTGGACGTCGTTATAAAGATTGAGTCGAACGAGACGGAATAGGAAATTCATGGAGTGAAATGAAAATTTTGAATGTTTTGGAGCAAAATGAGCATTAGAGGGTTGTACAACATGCCTAAAAAGTAACGAAAAAGAAACAGTGTTTTGTGTTCAAAGAAAAAAAATTGCCTTTCAAACTATATATAATTTTTCTTGAAAAATAGAAACCAAACAAAAAATAGAAGTGCAAATAAGCATGTGATTCTCTCCCTGAACATTGACCAACGGGGAGCATTGATGTATATACAACGCAGTAACTTTTTTTGTAACATTAATGTATGCTTTAATGTGTGTTGTTGTTCTTACATCCTATTTTTTTAAATTTACACTCTTTATACGGTCCGTACCGGCATGTACGACCCATATTTGTCCTCATACCGGACATTTTTTGACATTTGAAATCCAATATAGGCCATACAATAATTGATGCATAGAATTTTTTGTCAGTACAATGAAATGTATATTTGTACCCTATACGAATCGTATTGACATGTACGGTCCATATAGTAATGGTAGGGTGTTAACTTATGTCTAAACATCTCCACCCTAAACTTGTTCTGTTTTGGTAAACTGTATGATATGCATGCCCAATTACTCTTGGAAGACATGCATATGTCGAGTCCATTGCAGGTATCAATATGAACTCCTACCCACCCCCTTTGTTATAACGCAAACAAAATTTTCATTTTTAGTTAAAAAAACAAAACAAATTACGGACACACAACCATTGAATTTATGCCTAGTTGTGACAAACCGTTAGTGATGTACAAGGGTTTGTGATAACATTAGTGATAGATGTTGAAAAGATAAACTAAACTTATCATATTTATGTATAAGAGTCTAAGTGTCATTAGTTTAAAGTTGTGTTTTAGAGTCATTGTTGTAAATATTGTGAGTCAAGGGTTATCCCGTCCACAGCTTCAAGGTACGTGCAACCAAATACCGTTAGTCTCACCACAGGGAGGTGTCTTTGCAATCATCCTTCGGCGTGAGAACAAGTATACGTTCACGAGAGAAAGTATTAAATGCGTTTGAGAGTTAATTGTGTCCAACTACATGAACAGGGAGTAGGTATTTATAACCTTGGAGAGGCTTGGAGTTCCTAGCTTTGTCCATCATGTATTTCCTTTTATCGGAGGTGCTCTTTCTATTGCCCTTTAGTCTGTCCTTTGTTCTATATTTGGTTCTCTAGAGTTGACTACTGCTGCCTTTTTTCAGGAATGACCTCTATCATCTGTTTACAATCTGACATGTAGATCTTATCTTTTGCCATCAAATCCGAGCTCAATTTTCGACATTTGCCTTGGAGAAGAAGTTGAATAATCTCGTATGAACCGGATAGCTTATCCTGTCCATAATGGGCTTCCTAATATTTCATGGTCAGGACATGTTACCCCTATCATAAGCCTTTATTATGGACGTGATATGTTGTCTGTCCATATCGGTCCTACCCCCGTCATCAGCCCCCAGTCACAGTTATTGACGTTCCCTTTTGCGTTAATGACCCTGACTTGAGTAGAAAATGACGCTTGTACCCTCAACTGTAGTTTGAAAAGACCGTAACCGTCATCTGAGTATACCTTGGGCAGTGTGTTTCTTGTTTCATCATTTCTCTTCCATCTCTTTTGAATTCCCCCCAAATCCTCCGGCGAACTTCTTCTTCTTCATAGTTTCTTCAATCGCAGCATCATCAATTGCAGGTTAGTCACCATATTTCTTTGTAATTTCAGTTTTATTGGATTAGCATGGACACCAAACACGATATGATGTCCCGTCTTTGCAAAGTGTCGGAGAAAGAGTTCTCCGACGTTTGTGTCCGGTATCACATTGGGCCTGAGTTTCATCCCACTCGGCCTGATTCTGCAAGTAGCATCCGCGATCCTCCCCCCGGTTTTGTTGGACTGTATACCCGTTTTATTGATTTCTCAAATCTTCGATTGCCCATGACGGTTTTCTTATTCAATGTGCATTATTCAGTGCACATTTCTCAAATGGCACCATATGGGTTGAATGTTATCATTAATTTTAACATGGCTTGTCGTTCTCTGGGTGGATACCCGACGGTTTCTTTGTTCCAAAAGTTCTTTCGATTGGCAAAAAAGGGGATTGGTTCACCTTGGAAGGTTTCGGGATATGTATCCTCAGTGCATTCACGGTATATCCCAATCTCCTAAATACTGGAAAAATTCTTTTTTCTGGATCTCTTCAGCATATTTTCCTTTTCTTATGTCTTGGAAAGATCCTTCTAAGCCCCTTATGGTGAAAAGCCTTAAGGATCCAATGTATGATCGAAAATTGTTTTCAGCATTGTGTGAAAAGCGTAAATATATCCGATCTTACCCTGAGCCTCTTTTGATTCTTGTCGATTTGAGTAAGAATTGGGATTCCTCGACTTTCATTCCATTGTATCTCTGGCAGGGCGTGGGTATGACCCTTTTACTTTTTCTTTCAATTCATATTTGATAATGATTCGTATGTGAATTTTAAATGTTTGTTTGTGGTTGACAAAAATGGATGTTATCTCCATTCTAAGTTTGGAGTCCGTTTCTTATGGGGAGTTTTCGTCCCGCCCTCGTAAGAAGGGGGTAAAGTTCCTTTGAAAGGCGATTTACACGAGTTTCGAAGCAAGTATGACACTGTTGTAGGTGAAGAGAGGCCCGAACTTGCCCCTAAAGTGGAAAAGACAGCGGGAAAAGGAAGGGCAAAAAGATTCTGCCCACCAAGGCCTCCAAACGTACTCGCAAATCTGCAACAGTCTCTTTGAAGGACGAAGGCTCAGCCTCCACTGGCTCTTCCTCCAAAGGAAAAACTCCTTTGTATAAGGATCCTCTTGTTAAGGAGAAGGTTGATGAGAGTCCTGAGATGGACCCTATTGCGGCCAATGATAAATATGTCCCCTGTTGGGATGTTCGAAATGGAGATGTGTTGTGATCTAGCCTCGTTTGCCGTAAGTTGGTGGACAACTTTACCCCTCCTGGGGAAAGACTGATTGTTGATTCTCTAAACACCAAGGAGGTCATTAGGAAGACCTATTTTTTATTTGATCAGCTTGGTGGTGTATTATCAGTGGCCCTCAGCCAATATGAGGCGTGTGCATCGAGTGTGGCCTGGTCTGATGGTCAAGTTAATGTGATGCGGAGACGTTTGGGAGACAGCCAGAAGGTAGTAACTGAGTTGAAGCAACGTGTTGAAAGATTTGAGAAGGAGAAGGCCGAGGCCTTGATTGGTTTGAAGGAGCAACACATGGCGAAAATTGCTGAATTGACTCAATCTCTAAAAGTTTGTGAGGAGGCCATGCAAAATGAACGTAAAAAGTATCAATCTCTGAAGAAGAACATGAGTATGCTGAAGTCAGACCGTAAGTGGCTAATTGAGGAGGGTTCACTCATGTGGTGAAGCGTGTAGTTAGAAGTGATGAGTTCTGAGCAGCCCTTGGGGCTTTACAGAAGGTGGTTCTTAGGCATGGCCTGCACGTAGGTGTGCAATCAGGGTACCGTAATTCGATGAAGAACAAAGCCATCACTCAGACCACTTACTTCATGCCTGATGTAGAGAAGTTGATGCAAGAAGCTGCAGTTAACTTTGATTCTTTGAAATTTTCATATTTGCAGGAATTGGCTGCTATTTCTTCTGAGAGTCTAGATGTGTTGAAGGCAATAGAGCCGGAGGGATTTAACTCAGGTTTGCTTATTGGTGGTGGTAAGGGCTTAGTGATCAGACCATGATTAGCTATGCTAGGAAGCACGCTGGTGCTTCGGACTTTGGGAGCGTGTCTAAAAGTGTCCATCCTGGTTCCAGTTCTCATTCCAAGTCCATGCTTCGTCCCAAGGGTAAGACTGGATCCAAAACTAAAGCCCTTAGCACTGATGATATTTTGATAGAAAACAAGGAACCGGAGGAACTTAACTTTGACCTTCCCTTATTGGAAGGTGGTGCAGCTGATTCTCCAGTTGGTAAAGGTGGTCTTACCGAACAAGATGGTGCTGATGTTGCATTAAAAACAAATGAGGCGAGAGCAGGGGAGGTGTAGGCAAGCCTGTTGATGGGTTGTCGGGTGCTGCAACCAGTGGTGACGTTGAAGAACTTAACAAGAAATCATTTGATGTTTGAGGTTACTTTGAATGATTTAAGGGTGTTTGTAAAACTTATGAACTAATGCTTTGCTTTTGAATTTTATGAACTAGTACTTATGGACTTGCCGTGTTTATTTAACTTATGTCTGTTGGTTATATGTCTTATGTCCTCTATATGATGGTTTCTTTCCTGACCTTTTAAGGTCAAAAACCCTTTGTATATATGCTTGTTTGCATATTTAAATGAATAGTTATATGAGAACATCACCATAGTGTTATGACCTTGATGAATTCAATGGGCCTTGTTATTTTGAATATAAATTGTGCTTGTATATTGATCATTGCACGGTCTAAAAAATAGATATCCTTATGAGCGATATCAATGCCTCAAAAAGCTTGCTTTTGGCCAGTACAAGGACCGACTCTCATAGTGCTTATTCCTAGGCAGGATAATAATCATGCCTAACGAAATTTTGTTTTGAGCAGGAAAAGGCCAGAATCCCTTAATAATTGTTCCTGGGCAGGATAACCAGGAAACTTGTTTTTGGGCATGACAAGGCAGGAACCCCTTAGTAATTGCTCCAGGGCAAGATGATACCGATGACCCAGGAAACTTGTTTTTGGGCAGGACAAGGCCGGAACTCTGGACAGGATGATACTGATGACCCAGGAAACTTGTTTTTGGGCAGGACAAGGCTAGAACCCAGGAGAACGGCCAAGTGGAAAGAATGAATTCAAGTATTGTGGATGGATTGAAAACCCAGCTGAACAACATGAAGGAGCATGGGTGGAAGAATTACCTTGTGTGTTATGGGTCATTAGAACAACTAAAAAAGTAACGGTCATTCTCCATACAATTTAACATATATACCTGCTAAAATTGGAGTACAAACCGTACGAAATAGATCAATCATGGAAGATGATAACAATAAGAAACTAAGCGCGAAATGGAATATAAGCAGCGCCAGGAACGATGCTACAATGCACGAGTCAAACCAACAAGTTTCAAATCGGGTGATCTGGGGTTGCGAAAGAACAAGGCAAGTAGGCAACAGCCGGAAGGAAAACTAGGAGTGAAATGGGAAGGACCATACCAGGACAGGGAGGCCCACAAAAAAGGCTCTTACAAGTTGGAAACAATTGACGGAAAATCTATACCAAGACATTAGCATGTCGTTAACCTTCGTCTTTTTATGTTTAAAAAATCATGTACTTTTGCTTTGTTTTTAATGTATTATGTAATAGTGGAAACAAGCATACACCTTTTGTATGCCAACAGTTGATCGTATCAAAGAAAAGGGAGACATTGGTACACGATGCTGCCTAAGTCTTAAAACAACAAACATTCACCTACGGTACCGGTATTTACCTGCCCAGGAATTACTAAAAGGGGTTGTGGCCTTGTCCTCCCAACAAAAACAAACATTATCCTAGGGTACCGGTATTATCCTGTCTAGGAATTACTAAAAGGGGTTTCGGCGTTGTACTGTCCAATAAAAACGAACATTCTCCTAGGGTACCGGTATTATTCTACCCAGGAATTACTAAAAGGGGTTCCGACCTTGTCCTGCCCAACAAAAACAAACATTCTCCTAGGGTACCGGTATTATCCTCACCAACAAAAATAACCATTCTCATAGGGTTCCGGTATCATCCTGCCTAACAAAAACAAACAATCTCGCAGGGCACCGGCATTATCGTGCCCAGGAATTACTAAAAGGGATCCAGCCTTGTCCTACCCAACAAAAATAAACATTCTCCTATGGTACTGGTATCATCCCGCCTAGGAATTACTTAAAGGGGTTCCGGCCTTGTCCTGCCTAACAAAAACAAATATTTTCTTAAGGTACATGTATCATCCTACCGAGGGATCACTTTAAGAGGTTCCGACCTTTTCCTACTTAACAACAAATAGCAATTTACAATGGTTACGATACTAATCTACCACATCTCAGACATAAACTTCCTAAGGGTATTGACATTGTCTTATTTGAAACTTCCTTTATTTTGACAACAGAACTCTGAGCAAATATTACATAACGAGTGCGTCTAAAGACATAAAACAAAGTACTCTGTCTTTAGAAACACAAGTCGCTAAGACATAAACAATGATGGGATAAATATGATATCCTCACAAAACAGACATTCATGCACAAACAAATATCCATGAACACAAAAGTCAAATACCGGTTAGCATCAGGCCAGAGATAGTTAGCTACAAACCACAATCAAAGTACTAGAGCAACGCACCAGTTAACATGTTCAACATGACAACAGCAAAACAAAATACCACAATGCATAAACAAGGAAATTGATCAAATTCAATAACGAGAGCTTCAAGCATCCAAAGCCTTCTCACCATCCCTCCCATCATCGGTTGCAGCCACTCCTACTGCAGTCGTTTCACCACCAGCAACCTAAGATGCATCCCCTCCTACGCCAACAGCGGCTTCATAGCCAAAAGGTCCACCACTATCATTCTTGGACCCAGGAGTAGCACCTTCCATCAAAGGAATGTCAAAATTAAACTCATCAAGACCTTTGGCTCCCAGGATAGCATCTTCAACATTGACATGCTTACTCTTCGACCATGTCTTCCCTTTGGGAGGATGCATAAACTTTGAATGAGAACTTGAACCAGACTTGAATCCCACACGTTCAAGTTCCTTAAGGACATCCAAACTTTCTCTAGAAAAGGAAGCTAACTCCTAAAACAAAAAAAAAAAAAACTCAAGGAATCAAAGTTAAAAGCAGCCTCATGCATTAATTTCTTTGCATCAAGCCTAAAATAAGTAGTCTCGTTCTTAGCCGTATTCTTCAAACTTTTTTGATACCCAGACTAAACACCAACATGCAACCCATGGCGAAATATGGCTTTCTGCACAGCCCCAAGGGCTGATCGAAATTCCCCGCTCCCTACTACTCGTTTAACAACATGCCCAAAACCCTTTTCAATCAACCAATTCCGATCTGCTTTCAACAACCCCAAATTATTCTTTTAGACCCTGGTACTTTCGGTGCTCATTTTGTACAACATCTTCACTAACCTTTAGCGTCTGTGATAGCTCGGCAATGGTCTCCCCATGTTCTTCTTCCAAACTAGCTAAATCTTTAACCTCTCTTTTTCAAACAACTTTACTCGTTGTTTCAAATCTGCCACCACTTCTAGCTATCCCCTGAACGCCTACGAATGACATGCACCTGACGATCAGAGCGGGCAACACTTGAAGCACACACCTCGAAATAGCTAAGTGGAATAGGAAGAACACCACCAAGTTGAGAAAACAACGAATACACCTTGCTTATAACAGCATCGTTACCTAAAGTATCCACAATCATTTTATCCCCAGGAGGGGCAAAATGATTGACCGAGTGTATAATCCGAGGATGGGGCTTTTTGCATTTTTCTACCTTTGGGGGAGAATACATTGCATTACAACTGTTTTTGAACAACAAACTTATTTTGGATACAAATGGACATGCTTTATCACTATACGTATATGTGTGGCACACATCACAACTCAAAGTCCTCACAAAAACACCTCAGACCGTTAGTAGTGTGGGGCGCCTAGCGTGTTAATCTTAGATAGTACTATTTGGTCTGAAAAACCCCTCTGTTGCGCACCTGGGAGGCCACCTCGACTGTGAGTCAAAACATAGCAAAATTGACCAAACATTTTTTCATTGTCTTCTGTGATGGACATGGTGGGAGGCATGCAGCCAGCTTTGGTTTAGAACCCACATATAGTATAACTATAGTGACCAGCTATCAATGGATACTGCATTGTAATGATGTGTATTCCTGCAAACACTTAGTTTAAACATTTGGTGTTTATTGCTGATGAAAAACGTGTGCTCTCACCAACCTTTGTGTTGACTTTTACTCGCATGTTTTCTCATTAACTAAGGCACGCACACAAGAAACTAGGATGCTAGGCAGGAGTCTCATGCATCTGATTAGTGCTTTACGCTTTTGAAAACATTTATCATTTTGATTTGTTATGTACTGCAAACAACTTTAATCGCTTTCGCAAACATTACTTTGTACTGATTTGAAAACTGTTTCAACAACGCTTCCGCAACTTATGAATTCCACACTATTTTGATAACTCATACATTAACTTCTGCAACTCTGATTTTACAAAACCGTTTTATCCAAGTTATTGGATGTACATATGCAATCAGACACGTAGGTCTCGCAACTATAACCGGAAACTGCGGTCCTGCAAAGACCCTAAGTGGTCTCGTCTCACCCTCGGAAGGCCAGGAAGGCCGGGGTGCGACATAATATTGATAATGTGTACTTAGAATAATGGTTTTAGGATTTTTTTTTTTAATTATCTATTATAATTAAATATCCTCCATTATATAAATAAATAAATTGGAATTCTTTTAATAATCCATTTATTCATCATAAAGGTCTAAGAATAATTGTTTTGGGAATATTTAATTATAATTAAATATTTGTATTTGTATATAATAAATATATTGGAATATTTTTAATATTCCATTTTTTTATTATATGAAGTCTATAAATATAAAGTTTTGCCCCATTGATCATGGTCTAGTTTGTTTAGAATTTATTTGTATAGGATAATTAAATTGGTCTATATAATACTTATTGTTTAAAAAAGTTTTGATTTTTTTAAAAAGTAATTTATTGAATAAAAGTTTTTAACAAAATAATATTCATTTTGTGAATGTTCTATAATTTATAAAAATTGTTTTTTTCATTTAATCACATAATTTGTGTTTGTTAATAGATGTATAAAAATTGTATTTTTCAATTTATATATCATTTTGTAAAGTTGTAATATTCTTATAAACAAATAGTTTCATTATAGTTTAAAAGGTTTTAATATGTATAGTATTTATTAACAACATAAAGTTATATTGTTATTAAATGATTTTTAAAGATTATGTCTAAAGGTAATTAAATTTTATTTAAACCATTTGTTTATTATTAAAACAGTTTAAAAATTTAAAACTGTTCAGATAATGTTTTATTGTATTATATAAACTTTTGTCAGGATTTTTTATAAAAAAAATGTCATCAAAATCGTTAAAAGGGGTAAAAACAGGATAAGGGCAAGCTGAGGGAATCGAACCGAGACGTTCGATTCCCTCAGCCAGCGGCCTCTCTACCGCTAGGCTGGTGGGAGAATGTTGTTGCCTAAAATATAATGAAACTAATGTTATACAGATTCAACAATAGAGTCTTGAAATTGCCTAAACCCTGATCTGATTCGGTCACAAATTCGTTCGACCAATTAATTGTAAGGGATCAAAAGCATAGGGCTTTTGATCCTCACCTATGTACGAATCTAAAGGTATACAACTTGGTTTGCGTTTTGGATTGATATGGTTCGAGTTTGAGTTGTGGTGCGGCCAGACTTGAGTTCGAATCACATTCAAAGGGGTTCCCGGATCCTGGTTTCTTGCTCAGACTTGTTCATGGGGATGAAAGGGTTCTAGTGATATGCTTTGATTGAATTTTTATAGTGGTTTCGAGTGAATTTGAATATTGCTCGAATTGGGTAATTTTGGAATGTATTAACGAGTTTAATTCGGCTGATTTTGATTAATTGTCGATTGCCAGCTGTTAATGCGTTCGAATCCCTTCCATTTTGATCATAGATTAGCTGGATATGTGTTGTAATCGTTCGATTTGATAATGGGTTGGATCCGGTCCGTTTTGGGGTAACCGAATAGGATACAGGCAAGGGGGGAGGGAAAGCTTGGGTAAATTGCCATTCAGCCCCTCATGTTTAGAGATCCTTTCAAATTTTCTTTTATCTTATTATAACTAATTAACTAGTTCAGAAATTCCACGACTAGTCCTTCTAGTTTGTGTCTTATTCTTTTTATGTTGAAAGTTTAATAAATATTTGTAAATAATTTCTTTTATATAACATCAAGGTTTATGAACATTGTTATTTATTATTATTATTATTATTATTATTATTATTATTATTATTATTTATTATTATTATTATTATTATTATTATTATTATTATTATTATTATTATTATTATTATTATTATTATTATTATTAGAAATAATGTTTGAAATGTGTATGTATATATCATATCTATATATAGATACCATTTTCATGATTCTAAATGTTTATGAAATCATAAACAAGTTTAACTATTTCATAAAAATATATATTTAATAATTATGGCTTTATTATTATTTTTGACATTAGAACTTTTATTTTGATTATAGCTAGATACTAATGAAAGTAATATTCGATATATGTATTTATATATTTCATACTAGGTTAATATCCCGTGTGTTACACGGATTGTATAAAAAAGATATTATATAGTAATTAATAAAAAGTCAGTATTTAAAAAACGATTTTTGAGATAAAATATGATTAAATTTAAGTTAGTTTTTAACATTTCATTTTTTAAATTGTATTGAAAACTATTTTTTATATACAAATCTTATTGTTTAAACTTCTGAGTTTTGTTTTTTTAGAAAAATTGTTTTTATATAATTTTTATTTTCAAAATCTAATTTTAATATAAATATTTGATTTGTAATTTATTAAAAAATTATTATTAATATAAAAATGTATAATTAAATCATTAGTTATTGAATTTAATTTAATTATTTAATATGAAAGAGTATATATAAGCAATTAAAATGAGAGAGAAGTAAGTAGCATTGTTAGAATGTGACATGTGTCAAAATTGGTTTAAGAATTTGACAAGTGTCATTAAGTGATTTAAATATTTGATAAGTGTTATTTGAGTTATTTGTTTATTATAGTTAGAAGATTTAAATACACCTAACCTTTTTATGTTTTTATGAAATCATTATTTTATTTTTAATATTAAACAAAAATATATATATATTAATTTTTATAATTGTCATCTCACTTGTTTTTATCAATATATGTTTATTAGGTTTATTTTTTTATGTATACATTAAATACATAAGAATATGAATACTTCAAACTTGGTTTTATTACACATTCTGAGAACAAAACATAAGGTAAGTATTATTATTTTTTTTACCTTTTTCAAGTTTATTATAATTATTGTTCAGTAAATGCTTTGTTTATTAGTTTTTTTAATGTTATATTTTATCTATATAGTATACTTATAAGTTGTTTAGTTTTAATTAATGTAGATAATTCGCGAAAGCGCGAACACTTTTGGAAAAACGTAACCGTTAATTGGCACGAAATGATGGACTTTACCAAGCACGAATACCGCACATAGTAGTGTTAAGAAGGATGGGGCTTTTGCTTCCAATAGTTTCATAGTAGTGTCGTTGAGCTATGCGTGTTGTTAATTTGAATTTCATTGCGAGTATGATTGATTTGGATTTATTATTTCATTAGAATGGTTCAGTTTCAGGTTGATGAGTTTATTGTCAGTTAAGAATCAAATTAATACTTCGGTTATGGTCTTGAGCGTGGTTAAAACACATGTTCGAAGTTAATTCAAGCTTTGAAACACATTTGTTCCTTTTTGGTTCAAACCCGTTATGATTTGGATTCGATCGTGAGGGCTGCTAGAAGAAGAAGGAACTTCGATATTTACGCTAACAACCCTCAAACTTGGTGCGTATTTAGTGTTTTGTCTTAACACTGATCATCAAGCTTTTCAATATTTACATTTTTAACCCTTTGGGTTTACAGCTTTATCATTTTATGTAAAAAATCTTATTCCAAGTTTATCTAATATCTCTTATATAGATAATAACTTGTAAAATTTATAAGTTTGATAATAATAATTATAATAATCTATTTAAATCATTATTTATTAAGTTTACTTAAATTTAAAATAATTTGTGTTAAAATTTACACCAGATTAGAGTTTAGTTATTAAACCTTAATGTATTAACCGAATAACGACATCTTATTAATTTGATACACATATTAAAGTTGATCTAAGGATGTAAGCTTTTTTAATTAATATAAAAAATTAAATATTAGCTTGGGGCCCACATTAAAAAAACCTACAATCTTAAATAAACTTTAATGTAGACCACAAATTATTAAGATATGGTTATTCGGGTAACACATTAAAGTAAGGTTAAAAATGGAACTCTTCCACTCTTCCCTTTATATATATATATAGGATCCGCATCCTATAATAACACTCTCTTATTGCATAACCCGAAATAACCCTGCAAGATGAACCCGAATCTTTGGTTTTTTTTTTCAAAATCTTAGTTTTACATGTACAAGAATATGTTCTTTTATGTGTTTACAGTGTTGTAAGGCAAATTACAATGATGTAGGATCTCAAACAAAAAAAGAATTTGCTCAAACACATAAAAGAACATATTCTTGTACATGTAAAACTAAGATTTTGAAAAAAAAAAAACCAAAGATTCGGGTTCATCTTGCAGGGTTATTTCGGGTTATGCAATAAGAGAGGGTTATTATAGGATCTTTACCCTATATATATATATATATATAGGGAGAGGATCAAATGTTAACCCTCCATTATAGCGTTAACCCGTTAACCTTGGCAAAAAATGCCCGAATCTTTAAATTTTTTTTTTTCATGGCCTTTATTATACATAAATAGGGGGTTTTTTTTTTGTGTTTTTGCTAATTCATCACCGTTTTTTTTTTAATTGTAAGTTTGAGTTACACTATTTGATGTAAGCAGTGTAACGCAAACTTACACTTGATTTAAATTCTAAACGGTGATGAATTAGCACAAACACAAAAAAGAAACCCTCTATTTATGTATAATAAAGGCCATTAAAAAAATTTCAAAGATTCGGGCATTTTTTGCCAAGGTTAACGGGTTAACGCTATAAGGAAGTGTTAACAATGAAACCATATCCTATGTATATATATATATAGGAAGTTTCATGAGCAAACCACTAGTTTTTAAGAAAACCAAGAAAACTACAAACAACCAATCACATAATTTAGAGTTTTTTTGTTTTATTTTAATAAAAAAGGACATAACCGTAATTTTCCAAATTTATTATTTAATTAATTGGTTTTTAATGTATTTCATTCCTTTTTTAAATCTCAGTAACTAATAATCTTTAATACGTCGATCTAGACTAAATCAAAATGTTTAAGTTGTTGATTTTTTGAATCAGTGTTCATACACAATTGATATTTGTTGGGTCTAGAAAAGTCAAGACCAACGGTTAATTTGGATAGATGGAATGTAAACAAGAAATATTATGTATTTGTTGATTAGGAAGCAACGAGTCACCGCACGAGCCACTAAAGACTCAAGTTTACGAAGACACTTGATGACCAAAAGACCCGAAGACCACAACAAATGATAGAGCTTCATTTAATATTTATTATTTATTATCATTTTGTTGTATTTGTTGTATTTAGGGTTTTAGGTCATGTGACACTATAAATAGAGATTATTCTCATTTGTAGAAAAATAACCAGATAAGAGAGTGGTGAGGTGTGCTTCAATGTAATCTTGAGAGAGCTCTCCCCCATGAACTCCATGGATTCTTTATCCATGGAGTTTGAGAGAATATGAGGGGTAGGTAATGTAATCTTGTTGACTAATGAATCTTATTTCTTTACATTGTTAGTCGTTACATTACATCTCAGATTCGTTCTTAGCTGTGTTCTTCAACATCTCCACCATCTTCAAGACTTTCTTTGTTCTTCAACTGCTTAATCATCACAAGTCGGGTAGGTCCTATTCCGCAACCGTTTTTATAATTGGTATCAGAGCCAAGTTCACGAGACTATCAATTTAACCATTGATTGTCTCAAACTTGTGCTCAATACCCTGATTTTGTGAATATTTTATGAAAGTTCTTTGAAGGTGTTCTTGTTCTGGGTTCTGTGTTCTTCAATTTATTTGGGTTATATTTTTGTGTTTTGATATGGTAAACACAAGTGTGTTTTGACTCTTCCTAATATATGTCAAAACCCCACCCAAATCTGATCGTCATTAGATGAATAATCAAATTTTTGTTCGATAAAAATGGAGGCGGCTGAAAATTTTTATGGCAGCTGGGTTTGTTTCAGAAAAGAATATAATGATGACAGCAGCGTTCTTGAATTTAGGGTTTTCAGAAGGTTTTAGTGGATTGGTTTTCGGAAGCTTATCATTGATATTCTTTAAAATTACAAGTTTCCTATAGCTATTGCTTCCTGAGAACAAGTTGCTTCCTATTGGAAAAATTTCTTCCTAAGAATAACTTGCTTCCAAAGCATAAGTTCCTTCCGAAGCACAAGTTCCTTCCGAAGCACAAGTTGCTTCCGAAGCATAAAAGTTGCTTCCGAAGCACAAGTTGCTTCCTAAGCACAAGTTGCTTTCGATTGAACAAAAAAATTGCTTCCTAAGCATAATTTGCTTCCGATTGAAAACTGTTTCCGAAGCATCTTCAGAAGACATCTCCTTCTAATGAGTGAAGTTTTTTTCCGAAATTGAATGCCTATTGCTTCCAAGAGTTACTTCCAAGAGTTACTTTCAAAGAGCATAGGTATTATTGGTATGTAAAGAAGTTAGCTTCTTAAGTGTTAATTTGTGATGTCCAAGTTCTAATGCATCTGCAAATTAATATATCTGAAGTTAAATAAACTGTTTAAAGAACCAAAGTTTTTGGTATAAAAGGAGGTTAGCTTCTTAAGTGCTAATTTATGATGTCCAAGTGCTAATGCATCTATAAATCAGCACTTATGAAGTTAACCAAATATTTCTTAAGTAAAATTATCTCTTGATATGTAATGTCTTCTTTCTAAGTGTCAATTTGGATGATGTCCAAGTGCTAATGCATCTTCAAATCAACACTTTAAAATTTGACAACATATAATTTTACTTCTGAAACACATTTGACTTTGGTTCCCTCATTTGGCATGACAAGATGTTAAAATTCTAAGTGTTCATTTATGATGTCCAAGTTCTAATGCATCTACAAATTAGCACTTTGAAATTAACAAAATGTTTCATAAGTGATGTATTTTCTTGATATGCAATGTCCACTTCTTAAGTGTTTATTTCTGTGATGTCCAAGTGCTAATGCATCCTCAAATCAACACTTTAGAAATTGATAACATATGACATCACTTTTGAAGCACATTAGCCTTTGGTTCGCTCGTTTGGTTTCATCATTGGAAGTACTTTACTCCTTGGCATGATAGAGCTAAAACTTATACATCATAATAAAACCAAAATAAGTTAATGATGTCTATTCTGTAAGTCCAATTGGTGTTCCAGATCTGCAGCATAGAACATATTACCGGTTTGCAACGATTGCTTCCGAAGAACACTACTTGTTTTTGAAGACTTGATGGATCTTCACACGTCAGTTATCTATATCATCAGTTTAGGGGGAGATTGATGGATTAAACTGATGGCAAGTGTGTTATCAGTGGTTTATCAGTGAAGACTTACGTTTCATTGATGTGAAAATTTCTTGTTTCTACTTTCAAGATTCTCAAGAATCAAATTGTTGGGATATGGTTTACATTCACCTTTGAACCTTTATTTGTCACATGTTCATTACAAGGAAGGCTGGGTTTCCTATACTTGAACTGACACCCTATATTCGGATATCTTTTGGGTTGGGATTGAAGATTAAGATTGTTTAATCGTAGGGGGTTATTATTACAGGGGGAGAAGATAAATGGAAGACATGGAACTTCAAGAAGTTTCTTTTTGGTTTAAGAAATGGAATAAAGAAAGCTTCACAATTGTTGCGGTGAAAGAAACATGAATTGCATCTACACAAGTTCAATCTTATTATTCATGTTTGTTTCATCATACTTCTGCATTGGCTTACATTCATCTAACCAAATAGGGGGAGACTGTTGGGTCTAAAAAAGTCAAGACCAACGGTTAATTTGGATAGATGGAATGTAAACAAGAAATATTATGTATTTGTTGATTAGGAAGCAACGAGTCACCGCACGAGCCACTAAAGACTCAAGTTTACGAAGACACTTGATGACCAAAAGACCCGAAGACCACAACAAATGATAGAGCTTCATTTAATATTTATTATTTATTATCATTTTGTTGTATTTGTTGTATTTAGGGTTTTAGGTCATGTGACACTATAAATAGAGATTATTCTCATTTGTAGAAAAATAACCAGATAAGAGAGTGGTGAGGTGTGCTTCAATGTAATCTTGAGAGAGCTCTGGATCAAGAACAGGGTCAGAAGGATCAAAAACTGCTAATTCATACAGGGCCGCCCCCATGAACTCCATGGATTCTTTATCCATGGAGTTTGAGAGAATATGAGGGGTAGGTAATGTAATCTTGTTGACTAATGAATCTTATTTCTTTACATTGTTAGTCGTTACATTACATCTCAGATTCGTTCTTAGCTGTGTTCTTCTACATCTCCACCATCTTCAAGACTTTCTTTGTTCTTCAACTGCTTAATCATCACAAGTCGGGTAGGTCCTATTCCGCAACCGTTTTTATAATTGGTATCAGAGCCAAGTTCACGAGACTATCAATTTAACCATTGATTGTCTCAAACTTGTGCTCAATACCCTGATTTTGTGAATATTTTATGAAAGTTCTTTGAAGGTGTTCTTGTTCTGGGTTCTGTGTTCTTCAATTTATTTGGGTTATATTTTTGTGTTTTGATATGGTAAACACAAGTGTGTTTTGACTCTTCCTAATATATGTCAAAACCCCACCCAAATCTGATCGTCATTAGATGAATAATCAAATTTTTGTTCGATAAAAATGGAGGCGGCTGAAAATTTTTATGGCAGCTGGGTTTGTTTCAGAAAAGAATATAATGATGACAGCAGCGTTCTTGAATTTAGGGTTTTCAGAAGGTTTTAGTGGATTGGTTTTCGGAAGCTTATCATTGATATTCTTTAAAATTACAAGTTTCCTATGGCTATTGCTTCCTGAGAACAAGTTGCTTCCTATTGGAAAAATTTCTTCCTAAGAATAACTTGCTTCCAAAGCATAAGTTCCTTCCGAAGCACAAGTTCCTTCCGAAGCACAAGTTCCTTCCGAAGCATAAAAGTTGCTTCCGAAGCACAAGTTGCTTCCTAAGCACAAGTTGCTTTCGATTGAACAAAAAAAATTGCTTCCTAAGCATAATTTGCTTCCGATTGGAAACTGTTTCCGAAGCATCTTCCGAAGACATCTCCTTCTAATGAGTGAAGTTTTTTTCCGAAATTGAATGCCTATTGCTTCCAAGAGTTACTTCCAAGAGTTACTTTCAAAGAGCATAGGTATTATTGGTATGTAAAGAAGTTAGCATCTTAAGTGTTAATTTGTGATGTCCAAGTTCTAATGCATCTGCAAATTAATATTTCTGAAGTTAAATAAACTGTTTAAAGAACCAAAGTTTTTGGTATAAAAGGAGGTTAGCTTCTTAAGTGCTAATTTATGATGTCCAAGTGCTAATGCATCTATAAATCAGCACTTATGAAGTTAACCAAATATTTCTTAAGTAAAATTATCTCTTGATATGTAATGTCTTCTTTCTAAGTGTCAATTTGGATGATGTCCAAGTGCTAATGCATCTTCAAATCAACACTTTAAAATTTGACAACATATAATTTTACTTCTGAAACACATTTGACTTTGGTTCCCTCATTTGGCATGACAAGATGTTAAAATTCTAAGTGCTCATTTATGATGTCCAAGTTCTAATGCATCTACAAATTAGCACTTTGAAATTAACAAAATGTTTCATAAGTGATGTATTTTCTTGATATGCAATGTCTACTTCTTAAGTGTTTATTTATGTGATGTCCAAGTGCTAATGCATCCTCAAATCAACACTTTAGAAATTGATAACATATGACATCACTTTTGAAGCACATTAGCCTTTGGTTCGCTCGTTTGGTTTCATCATTGGAAGTACTTTACTCCTTGGCATGATAGAGCTAAAACTTATACATCATAAAAAAATCAAAATAAGTTAATGATGTCTATTCTGTAAGTCCAATTGGTGTTCCAGATCTGCAGCATAGAACATATTACCGGTTTGCAACGATTGCTTCCGAAGAACACTACTTGTTTTTGAAGACTTGATGGATCTTCACACGTCAGTTATCTATATCATCAGTTTAGGGGGAGATTGATGGATTAAACTGATGGCAAGTGTGTTATCAGTGGTTTATCAGTGAAGACTTACGTTTCATTGATGTGAAAATTTCTTGTTTCTACTTTCAAGACTCTCAAGAATCAAAATGTTGGGATATGGTTTACATTCACCTTTGAACCTTTATTTGTCACATGTTCATTACAAGGAAGGCTGGGTTTCCTATACTTGAACTGACACCCTATATTCGGATATCTTTTGGGTTGGGATTGAAGATTAAGATTGTTTAATCGTAGGGGGTTATTATTACAGGGGGAGAAGATAAATGGAAGACATGGAACTTCAAGAAGTTTCTTTTTGGTTTAAGAAATGGAATAAAGAAAGCTTCACAATTGTTGCGGTGAAAGAAACATGAATTGCATCTACACAAGTTCAATCTTATTATTCATGTTTGTTTCATCATACTTCTGCATTGGCTTACATTCATCTAACCAAATAGGGGGAGACTGTTGGGTCTAAAAAAGTCAAGACCAACGGTTAATTTGGATAGATGGAATGTAAACAAGAAATATTATGTATTTGTTGATTAGGAAGCAACGAGTCACCGCACGAGCCACTAAAGACTCAAGTTTACGAAGACACTTGATGACCAAAAGACCCGAAGACCACAACAAATGATAGAGCTTCATTTAATATTTATTATTTATTATCATTTTGTTGTATTTGTTGTATTTAGGGTTTTAGGTCATGTGACACTATAAATAGAGATTATTCTCATTTGTAGAAAAATAACCAGATAAGAGAGTGGTGAGGTGTGCTTCAATGTAATCTTGAGAGAGCTCTCCCCCATGAACTCCATGGATTCTTTATCCATGGAGTTTGAGAGAATATGAGGGGTAGGTAATGTAATCTTGTTGACTAATGAATCTTATTTCTTTACATTGTTAGTCGTTACATTACATCTCAGATTCGTTCTTAGCTGTGTTCTTCAACATCTCCACCATCTTCAAGACTTTCTTTGTTCTTCAACTGCTTAATCATCACAAGTCGGGTAGGTCCTATTCCGCAACCGTTTTTATAATTGGTATCAGAGCCAAGTTCACGAGACTATCAATTTAACCATTGATTGTCTCAAACTTGTGCTCAATACCCTGATTTTGTGAATATTTTATGAAAGTTCTTTGAAGGTGTTCTTGTTCTGGGTTCTGTGTTCTTCAATTTATTTGGGTTATATTTTTGTGTTTTGATATGGTAAACACAAGTGTGTTTTGACTCTTCCTAATATATGTCAAAACCCCACCCAAATCTGATCGTCATTAGATGAATAATCAAATTTTTGTTCGATAAAAATGGAGGCGGCTGAAAATTTTTATGGCAGCTGGGTTTGTTTCAGAAAAGAATATAATGATGACAGCAGCGTTCTTGAATTTAGGGTTTTCAGAAGGTTTTAGTGGATTGGTTTTCGGAAGCTTATCATTGATATTCTTTAAAATTACAAGTTTCCTATGGCTATTGCTTCCTGAGAACAAGTTGCTTCCTATTGGAAAAATTTCTTCCTAAGAATAACTTGCTTCCAAAGCATAAGTTCCTTCCGAAGCACAAGTTCCTTCCGAAGCACAAGTTCCTTCCGAAGCATAAAAGTTGCTTCCGAAGCACAAGTTGCTTCCTAAGCACAAGTTGCTTTCGATTGAACAAAAAAAAATTGCTTCCTAAGCATAATTTGCTTCCGATTGGAAACTGTTTCCGAAGCATCTTCCGAAGACATCTCCTTCTAATGAGTGAAGTTTTTTTCCGAAATTGAATGCCTATTGCTTCCAAGAGTTACTTCCAAGAGTTACTTTCAAAGAGCATAGGTATTATTGGTATGTAAAGAAGTTAGCATCCTAAGTGTTAATTTGTGATGTCCAAGTTCTAATGCATCTGCAAATTAATATTTCTGAAGTTAAATAAACTGTTTAAAGAACCAAAGTTTTTGGTATAAAAGGAGGTTAGCTTCTTAAGTGCTAATTTATGATGTCCAAGTGCTAATGCATCTATAAATCAGCACTTATGAAGTTAACCAAATATTTCTTAAGTAAAATTATCTCTTGATATGTAATGTCTTCTTTCTAAGTGTCAATTTGGATGATGTCCAAGTGCTAATGCATCTTCAAATCAACACTTTAAAATTTGACAACATATAATTTTACTTCTGAAACACATTTGACTTTGGTTCCCTCATTTGGCATGACAAGATGTTAAAATTCTAAGTGCTCATTTATGATGTCCAAGTTCTAATGCATCTACAAATTAGCACTTTGAAATTAACAAAATGTTTCATAAGTGATGTATTTTCTTGATATGCAATGTCTACTTCTTAAGTGTTTATTTATGTGATGTCCAAGTGCTAATGCATCCTCAAATCAACACTTTAGAAATTGATAACATATGACATCACTTTTGAAGCACATTAGCCTTTGGTTCGCTCGTTTGGTTTCATCATTGGAAGTACTTTACTCCTTGGCATGATAGAGCTAAAACTTATACATCATAAAAAAATCAAAATAAGTTAATGATGTCTATTCTGTAAGTCCAATTGGTGTTCCAGATCTGCAGCATAGAACATATTACCGGTTTGCAACGATTGCTTCCGAAGAACACTACTTGTTTTTGAAGACTTGATGGATCTTCACACGTCAGTTATCTATATCATCAGTTTAGGGGGAGATTGATGGATTAAACTGATGGCAAGTGTGTTATCAGTGGTTTATCAGTGAAGACTTACGTTTCATTGATGTGAAAATTTCTTGTTTCTACTTTCAAGACTCTCAAGAATCAAAATGTTGGGATATGGTTTACATTCACCTTTGAACCTTTATTTGTCACATGTTCATTACAAGGAAGGCTGGGTTTCCTATACTTGAACTGACACCCTATATTCGGATATCTTTTGGGTTGGGATTGAAGATTAAGATTGTTTAATCGTAGGGGGTTATTATTACAGGGGGAGAAGATAAATGGAAGACATGGAACTTCAAGAAGTTTCTTTTTGGTTTAAGAAATGGAATAAAGAAAGCTTCACAATTGTTGCGGTGAAAGAAACATGAATTGCATCTACACAAGTTCAATCTTATTATTCATGTTTGTTTCATCATACTTCTGCATTGGCTTACATTCATCTAACCAAATAGGGGGAGACTGTTGGGTCTAAAAAAGTCAAGACCAACGGTTAATTTGGATAGATGGAATGTAAACAAGAAATATTATGTATTTGTTGATTAGGAAGCAACGAGTCACCGCACGAGCCACTAAAGACTCAAGTTTACGAAGACACTTGATGACCAAAAGACCCGAAGACCACAACAAATGATAGAGCTTCATTTAATATTTATTATTTATTATCATTTTGTTGTATTTGTTGTATTTAGGGTTTTAGGTCATGTGACACTATAAATAGAGATTATTCTCATTTGTAGAAAAATAACCAGATAAGAGAGTGGTGAGGTGTGCTTCAATGTAATCTTGAGAGAGCTCTCCCCCATGAACTCCATGGATTCTTTATCCATGGAGTTTGAGAGAATATGAGGGGTAGGTAATGTAATCTTGTTGACTAATGAATCTTATTTCTTTACATTGTTAGTCGTTACATTACATCTCAGATTCGTTCTTAGCTGTGTTCTTCAACATCTCCACCATCTTCAAGACTTTCTTTGTTCTTCAACTGCTTAATCATCACAAGTCGGGTAGGTCCTATTCCGCAACTGTTTTTATAATTGGTATCAGAGCCAAGTTCACGAGACTATCAATTTAACCATTGATTGTCTCAAACTTGTGCTCAATACCCTGATTTTGTGAATATTTTATGAAAGTTCTTTGAAGGTGTTCTTGTTCTGGGTTCTGTGTTCTTCAATTTATTTGGGTTATATTTTTGTGTTTTGATATGGTAAACACAAGTGTGTTTTGACTCTTCCTAATATATGTCAAAACCCACCCAAATCTGATCGTCATTAGATGAATAATCAAATTTTTGTTCGATAAAAATGGAGGCGGCTGAAAATTTTTATGGCAGCTGGGTTTGTTTCAGAAAAGAATATAATGATGACAGCAGCGTTCTTGAATTTAGGGTTTTCAGAAGGTTTTAGTGGATTGGTTTTCGGAAGCTTATCATTGATATTCTTTAAAATTACAAGTTTCCTATGGCTATTGCTTCCTGAGAACAAGTTGCTTCCTATTTGAAAAATTTCTTCCTAAGAATAACTTGCTTCCAAAGCATAAGTTCCTTCCGAAGCACAAGTTCCTTCCAAAGCACAAGTTGCTTCCTAAGCACAAGTTGCTTTCGATTGAACAAAAAAAAATTGCTTCCTAAGCATAATTTGCTTCCGATTGGAAACTGTTTCCGAAGCATCTTCCGAAGACATCTCCTTCTAATGAGTGAAGTTTTTTTCCGAAATTGAATGCCTATTGCTTCCAAGAGTTACTTCCAAGAGTTACCTTCAAAGAGCATAGGTATTATTGGTATGTAAAGAAGTTAGCTTCTTAAGTGTTAATTTGTGATGTCCAAGTTCTAATGCATCTGCAAATTAATATTTCTGAAGTTAAATAAACTGTTTAAAGAACCAAAGTTTTTGGTATAAAAGGAGGTTAGCTTCTTAAGTGCTAATTTATGATGTCCAAGTGCTAATGCATCTATAAATCAGCACTTATGAAGTTAACCAAATATTTCTTAAGTAAAATTATCTCTTGATATGTAATGTCTTCTTTCTAAGTGTCAATTTGGATGATGTCCAAGTGCTAATGCATCTTCAAATCAACACTTTAAAATTTGACAACATATAATTTTACTTCTGAAACACATTTGACTTTGGTTCCCTCATTTGGCATGACAAGATGTTAAAATTCTAAGTGCTCATTTATGATGTCCAAGTTCTAATGCATCTACAAATTAGCACTTTGAAATTAACAAAATGTTTCATAAGTGATGTATTTTCTTGATATGCAATGTCTACTTCTTAAGTGTTTATTTATGTGATGTCCAAGTGCTAATGCATCCTCAAATCAACACTTTAGAAATTGATAACATATGACATCACTTTTGAAGCACATTAGCCTTTGGTTCGCTCGTTTGGTTTCATCATTGGAAGTACTTTACTCCTTGGCATGATAGAGCTAAAACTTATACATCATAAAAAAATCAAAATAAGTTAATGATGTCTATTCTGTAAGTCCAATTGGTGTTCCAGATCTGCAGCATAGAACATATTACCGGTTTGCAACGATTGCTTCCGAAGAACACTACTTGTTTTTGAAGACTTGATGGATCTTCACACGTCAGTTATCTATATCATCAGTTTAGGGGGAGATTGATGGATTAAACTGATGGCAAGTGTGTTATCAGTGGTTTATCAGTGAAGACTTACGTTTCATTGATGTGAAAATTTCTTGTTTCTACTTTCAAGAATCTCAAGAATCAAATTGTTGGGATATGGTTTACATTCACCTTTGAACCTTTATTTGTCACATGTTCATTACAAGGAAGGCTGGGTTTCCTATACTTGAACTGACACCCTATATTCGGATATCTTTTGGGTTGGGATTGAAGATTAAGATTGTTTAATCGTAGGGGGTTATTATTACAGGGGGAGAAGATAAATGGAAGACATGGAACTTCAAGAAGTTTCTTTTTGGTTTAAGAAATGGAATAAAGAAAGCTTCACAATTGTTGCGGTGAAAGAAACATGAATTGCATCTACACAAGTTCAATCTTATTATTCATGTTTGTTTCATCATACTTCTGCATTGGCTTACATTCATCTAACCAAATAGGGGGAGACTGTTGGGTCTAAAAAAGTCAAGACCAACGGTTAATTTGGATAGATGGAATGTAAACAAGAAATATTATGTATTTGTTGATTAGGAAGCAACGAGTCACCGCACGAGCCACTAAAGACTCAAGTTTACGAAGACACTTGATGACCAAAAGACCCGAAGACCACAACAAATGATAGAGCTTCATTTAATATTTATTATTTATTATCATTTTGTTGTATTTGTTGTATTTAGGGTTTTAGGTCATGTGACACTATAAATAGAGATTATTCTCATTTGTAGAAAAATAACCAGATAAGAGAGTGGTGAGGTGTGCTTCAATGTAATCTTGAGAGAGCTCTCCCCAATGAACTCCATGGATTCTTTATCCATGGAGTTTGAGAGAATATGAGGGGTAGGTAATGTAATCTTGTTGACTAATGAATCTTATTTCTTTACATTGTTAGTCGTTACATTACATCTCAGATTCGTTCTTAGCTGTGTTCTTCTACATCTCCACCATCTTCAAGACTTTCTTTGTTCTTCAACTGCTTAATCATCACAAGTCGGGTAGGTCCTATTCCGCAACCGTTTTTATAATTGGTATCAGAGCCAAGTTCACGAGACTATCAATTTAACCATTGATTGTCTCAAACTTGTGCTCAATACCCTGATTTTGTGAATATTTTATGAAAGTTCTTTGAAGGTGTTCTTGTTCTGGGTTCTGTGTTCTTCAATTTATTTGGGTTATATTTTTGTGTTTTGATATGGTAAACACAAGTGTGTTTTGACTCTTCCTAATATATGTCAAAACCCCACCCAAATCTGATCGTCATTAGATGAATAATCAAATTTTTGTTCGATAAAAATGGAGGCGGCTGAAAATTTTTATGGCAGCTGGGTTTGTTTCAGAAAAGAATATAATGATGACAGCAGCGTTCTTGAATTTAGGGTTTTCAGAAGGTTTTAGTGGATTGGTTTTCGGAAGCTTATCATTGATATTCTTTAAAATTACAAGTTTCCTATGGCTATTGCTTCCTGAGAACAAGTTGCTTCCTATTGGAAAAATTTCTTCCTAAGAATAACTTGCTTCCAAAGCATAAGTTCCTTCCGAAGCACAAGTTCCTTCCGAAGCACAAGTTGCTTCCTAAGCACAAGTTGCTTTCGATTGAACAAAAAAAAATTGCTTCCTAAGCATAATTTGCTTCCGATTGGAAACTGTTTCCGAAGCATCTTCCGAAGACATCTCCTTCTAATGAGTGAAGTTTTTTTCCGAAATTGAATGCCTATTGCTTCCAAGAGTTACTTCCAAGAGTTACTTTCAAAGAGCATAGGTATTATTGGTATGTAAAGAAGTTAGCTTCTTAAGTGTTAATTTGTGATGTCCAAGTTCTAATGCATCTGCAAATTAATATTTCTGAAGTTAAATAAACTGTTTAAAGAACCAAAGTTTTTGGTATAAAAGGAGGTTAGCTTCTTAAGTGCTAATTTATGATGTCCAAGTGCTAATGCATCTATAAATCAGCACTTATGAAGTTAACCAAATATTTCTTAAGTAAAATTATCTCTTGATATGTAATGTCTTCTTTCTAAGTGTCAATTTGGATGATGTCCAAGTGCTAATGCATCTTCAAATCAACACTTTAAAATTTGACAACATATAATTTTACTTCTGAAACACATTTGACTTTGGTTCCCTCATTTGGCATGACAAGATGTTAAAATTCTAAGTGCTCATTTATGATGTCCAAGTTCTAATGCATCTACAAATTAGCACTTTGAAATTAACAAAATGTTTCATAAGTGATGTATTTTCTTGATATGCAATGTCCACTTCTTAAGTGTTTATTTCTGTGATGTCCAAGTGCTAATGCATCCTCAAATCAACACTTTAGAAATTGATAACATATGACATCACTTTTGAAGCACATTAGCCTTTGGTTCGCTCGTTTGGTTTCATTATTGGAAGTACTTTACTCCTTGGCATGATAGAGCTAAAACTTATACATCATAAAAAAATCAAAATAAGTTAATGATGTCTATTCTGTAAGTCCAATTGGTGTTCCAGATCTGCAGCATAGAACATATTACCGGTTTGCAACGATTGCTTCCGAAGAACACTACTTGTTTTTGAAGACTTGATGGATCTTCACACGTCAGTTATCTATATCATCAGTTTAGGGGGAGATTGATGGATTAAACTGATGGCAAGTGTGTTATCAGTGGTTTATCAGTGAAGACTTACGTTTCATTGATGTGAAAATTTCTTGTTTCTACTTTCAAGAATCTCAAGAATCAAATTGTTGGGATATGGTTTACATTCACCTTTGAACCTTTATTTGTCACATGTTCATTACAAGGAAGGCTGGGTTTCCTATACTTGAACTGACACCCTATATTCGGATATCTTTTGGGTTGGGATTGAAGATTAAGATTGTTTAATCGTAGGGGGTTATTATTACAGGGGGAGAAGATAAATGGAAGACATGGAACTTCAAGAAGTTTCTTTTTGGTTTAAGAAATGGAATAAAGAAAGCTTCACAATTGTTGCGGTGAAAGAAACATGAATTGCATCTACACAAGTTCAATCTTATTATTCATGTTTGTTTCATCATACTTCTGCATTGGCTTACATTCATCTAACCAAATAGGGGGAGACTGTTGGGTCTAAAAAAGTCAAGACCAACGGTTAATTTGGATAGATGGAATGTAAACAAGAAATATTATGTATTTGTTGATTAGGAAGCAACGAGTCACCGCACGAGCCACTAAAGACTCAAGTTTACGAAGACACTTGATGACCAAAAGACCCGAAGACCACAACAAATGATAGAGCTTCATTTAATATTTATTATTTATTATCATTTTGTTGTATTTGTTGTATTTAGGGTTTTAGGTCATGTGACACTATAAATAGAGATTATTCTCATTTGTAGAAAAATAACCAGATAAGAGAGTGGTGAGGTGTGCTTCAATGTAATCTTGAGAGAGCTCTCCCCAATGAACTCCATGGATTCTTTATCCATGGAGTTTGAGAGAATATGAGGGGTAGGTAATGTAATCTTGTTGACTAATGAATCTTATTTCTTTACATTGTTAGTCGTTACATTACATCTCAGATTCGTTCTTAGCTGTGTTCTTCTACATCTCCACCATCTTCAAGACTTTCTTTGTTCTTCAACTGCTTAATCATCACAAGTCGGGTAGGTCCTATTCCGCAACCGTTTTTATAATTGGTATCAGAGCCAAGTTCACGAGACTATCAATTTAACCATTGATTGTCTCAAACTTGTGCTCAATACCCTGATTTTGTGAATATTTTATGAAAGTTCTTTGAAGGTGTTCTTGTTCTGGGTTCTGTGTTCTTCAATTTATTTGGGTTATATTTTTGTGTTTTGATATGGTAAACACAAGTGTGTTTTGACTCTTCCTAATATATGTCAAAACCCCACCCAAATCTGATCGTCATTAGATGAATAATCAAATTTTTGTTCGATAAAAATGGAGGCGGCTGAAAATTTTTATGGCAGCTGGGTTTGTTTCAGAAAAGAATATAATGATGACAGCAGCGTTCTTGAATTTAGGGTTTTCAGAAGGTTTTAGTGGATTGGTTTTCGGAAGCTTATCATTGATATTCTTTAAAATTACAAGTTTCCTATGGCTATTGCTTCCTGAGAACAAGTTGCTTCCTATTGGAAAAATTTCTTCCTAAGAATAACTTGCTTCCAAAGCATAAGTTCCTTCCGAAGCACAAGTTCCTTCCGAAGCACAAGTTGCTTCCTAAGCACAAGTTGCTTTCGATTGAACAAAAAAAAATTGCTTCCTAAGCATAATTTGCTTCCGATTGGAAACTGTTTCCGAAGCATCTTCCGAAGACATCTCCTTCTAATGAGTGAAGTTTTTTTCCGAAATTGAATGCCTATTGCTTCCAAGAGTTACTTCCAAGAGTTACTTTCAAAGAGCATAGGTATTATTGGTATGTAAAGAAGTTAGCTTCTTAAGTGTTAATTTGTGATGTCCAAGTTCTAATGCATCTGCAAATTAATATTTCTGAAGTTAAATAAACTGTTTAAAGAACCAAAGTTTTTGGTATAAAAGGAGGTTAGCTTCTTAAGTGCTAATTTATGATGTCCAAGTGCTAATGCATCTATAAATCATCACTTATGAAGTTAACCAAATATTTCTTAAGTAAAATTATCTCTTGATATGTAATGTCTTCTTTCTAAGTGTCAATTTGGAAGATGTCCAAGTGCTAATGCATCTTCAAATCAACACTTTAAAACTTGACAACATATAATTTTACTTCTGAAACACATTTGACTTTGGTTCCCTCATTTGGCATGACAAGATGTTAAAATTCTAAGTGCTCATTTATGATGTCCAAGTTCTAATGCATCTACAAATTAGCACTTTGAAATTAACAAAATGTTTCATAAGTGATGTATTTTCTTGATATGCAATGTCCACTTCTTAAGTGTTTATTTCTGTGATGTCCAAGTGCTAATGCATCCTCAAATCAACACTTTAGAAATTGATAACATATGACATCACTTTTGAAGCACATTAGCCTTTGGTTCGCTCGTTTGGTTTCATCATTGGAAGTACTTTACTCCTTGGCATGATAGAGCTAAAACTTATACATCATAAAAAAATCAAAATAAGTTAATGATGTCTATTCTGTAAGTCCAATTGGTGTTCCAGATCTGCAGCATAGAACATATTACCGGTTTGCAACGATTGCTTCCGAAGAACACTACTTGTTTTTGAAGACTTGATGGATCTTCACACGTCAGTTATCTATATCATCAGTTTAGGGGGAGATTGATGGATTAAACTGATGGCAAGTGTGTTATCAGTGGTTTATCAGTGAAGACTTACGTTTCATTGATGTGAAAATTTCTTGTTTCTACTTTCAAGATTCTCAAGAATCAAATTGTTGGGATATGGTTTACATTCACCTTTGAACCTTTATTTGTCACATGTTCATTACAAGGAAGGCTGGGTTTCCTATACTTGAACTGACACCCTATATTCGGATATCTTTTGGGTTGGGATTGAAGATTAAGATTGTTTAATCGTAGGGGGTTATTATTACAGGGGGAGAAGATAAATGGAAGACATGGAACTTCAAGAAGTTTCTTTTTGGTTTAAGAAATGGAATAAAGAAAGCTTCACAATTGTTGTGGTGAAAGAAACATGAATTGCATCTACACAAGTTCAATCTTATTATTCATGTTTGTTTCATCATACTTCTGCATTGGCTTACATTCATCTAACCAAATAGGGGGAGACTGTTGGGTCTAAAAAAGTCAAGACCAACGGTTAATTTGGATAGATGGAATGTAAACAAGAAATATTATGTATTTGTTGATTAGGAAGCAACGAGTCACCGCACGAGCCACTAAAGACTCAAGTTTACGAAGACACTTGATGACCAAAAGACCCGAAGACCACAACAAATGATAGAGCTTCATTTAATATTTATTATTTATTATCATTTTGTTGTATTTGTTGTATTTAGGGTTTTAGGTCATGTGACACTATAAATAGAGATTATTCTCATTTGTAGAAAAATAACCAGATAAGAGAGTGGTTAGGTGTGCTTCAATGTAATCTTGAGAGAGCTCTCCCCCATGAACTCCATGGATTCTTTATCCATGGAGTTTGAGAGAATATGAGGGGTAGGTAATGTAATCTTGTTGACTAATGAATCTTATTTCTTTACATTGTTAGTCGTTACATTACATCTCAGATTCGTTCTTAGCTGTGTTCTTCAACATCTCCACCATCTTCAAGACTTTCTTTGTTCTTCAACTGCTTAATCATCACAAGTCGGGTAGGTCCTATTCCGCAACCGTTTTTACATAAACCTTCCCGAAACCACCATATGCAATGAAATTTTCATCACTAAAGTTGTTGGTAGCCAGCTTTATATCTTCAAGCAAGATTTTTAAACGTTCTACGGCTTCCATACTGTGAAACTCAGTAACCAGTGTTAATCGTATGTTAAATAGAATTCACATGATTTACATACTAATTATGTTCCAAGGACAAACTTACGTACATGAACATAACTAGCAAGTTAAGCAGATCTATATAAAAAAAAACACATTAAATATAAAGTATGTCTAACCTTTTAATCAAGTTTCCTGTGTTAAGAATATAGTTGTTGTAGATTAAGAGCTCTGATTTTAGTATCAAATATTGCAATATTAAATTTCAAAAGCTATCGTCTTTTATAGGAAACGCATAAAGCATCATTATGTCCAGACTATATATGTGGTTTGGATGTAAAGTAGGATAGTTGGATGATGTCTTTATGTCTTTCTTTATTAAATATTTGTGACAGAGATTCTTTGTTGCTTTTTTTTTTTAATTACACTTTCTGGTGCTTTATATTTAAGTTATTTCTATATTAGTCATTTAACATCAATTATTCCAAAAATATTGTCTAAATCTTTTTGATTTGAAATAATTGAAACATTTGAACTAACTAATGTTGAATATTCTATTTTTTTTTTAAATGATCAGCTCGCGCTGATTTTATTAACTTAACTTAACGTACCTAGTGAAATCTCACTTTTAAGTAGGGTCTGGGAGGAAGAGATGAACGCAAACCGTACCCCTACCCCCGAAGAGGTAAAGAGGCTGCTTTAGAAGAGACCTCTGGCTCACGATATTGCCTTTTTATTACATCTTGTAAGAGCACATACATTGAGAAACATATGACTGAGCAAGGCATGAATACACATAAACACATGTAAACAAGGCATGGATAGGTATAAAAGCAACAAACCAACATAACAGACCAAGCAAGTACCTAGTACCTAGTAAACCAACAAACAAGAGCCACATATAATCTAGGATAAACACCACTCAAATAAGCTGAAAACATCAAAAACAAGCATACAAACATGTCAATCATGCCTTCTTTAACGCTAAGCAGATACACACAGACATATGTACACTAAGCAGATATACATGGACACATGTAAACAATGCATGGATAGGTATAAAAGCTATAAACGAACATAACAAACTAAGTAAGTACCTAGTAAACTATCAAACAATAGCCACATATAATGTTCTTCATACATCACTTAAACATGCAAAAACATACAAAAACAAACATACGAAAATGTCATTCAAGCATTCCTTAAAGCTAGGGTTGCTAACTTATTTCCTAACGACCTAATAATCTCTAGCCTTAATTCTAGGTCTACAGGAATTCCTATCACCGATCATGTCCTACGAGAGTTGCAATGCTAACAAATATTGTCTAATCTGCTCATCCCATATCAACCTCGGTCGGCCCTTACACCTCTTCCCGTCCATAATTAGGTTCTCTATGCTTCTAACAGGAGCCAACACGTCTCTTCTCCTCACATGACCGAACCATCTCAATCTTCCTTCCCTTACTTTATATGAGATGCACGCTATCCGCAAGACCCTAATGGTTTCGTTCCTTATTCGGTAAAGTCTTGTATGCCCACACATCCTTCTTCGCATCCTCATCTCTGCCATTTCCAACTTCCTCTCCTGAATCTTTTTGATCAGCTAACAATCACTTTAATACATCATGGCTGGTCTAACTGCTACTCTATAGAATTTACCCTTTAATTTGTCCGGGAACCTCCTGTCACATAAGATACTTGTAGCTGCTCTCCACTTGTTCCAACGTGCCATCAATGTCTCCATCACTCTGTACGAAAGATCCTAACTATTTAAACTTTTGTTGTCCATGGCACCTCTTGACCTCCAATATTCACCCGGTTCTCCACATCTTCCACCTCGCTGGTCCCACTAAAGTTACAACAAAGATACTCCGTCTGTGACCTACTAATGCGCAGTCCTTTAGTCTCCAAGGTCAATTGTCATTCATCCAACCTTGCATTTAGGTCCTCTTTTCTATCATGTTGATTTTATTAAGCATTAAAATTTGATTTTCTACTCTCTTCAATCTGGTAATGGTGTTAGTTATAACAAAACAAAAAAGATAAGGTATTATTTTTGTAATTAATAAAGTTAATCCAAAATGGTAATTTATATTTTTTTTCACCCTCTTCCGTTTTTCTTTTAATCCATAATTGATGATGATACAACTTTTCTTTTGTCACATGTTTTATGACTTTGTTCAGTCACTAAATAACATGAACAGGAGTAAATTATAACTCTATCCACATGGTTTGAGGTATATTACAAATTTAGTTTACATGTGATGGAGAGCAGTATGTACTCCAAACAGTCAATTTGTTTAGCGTTAGTAATTTGAACAATTAGTTTCATGAGATTTTGTTGAAATAGCAAGAATTATTAGTTATGTAGTAAAACTAAAAGTTAAAATGGTTTAGCTTTTTTCTTTTTATTATTTCTTATTAAAGGTTCATGGTTAAAAGTGTTAAAACTTGATCTAGAAGGGTTCTAGGGAAGTGTTATGAAAATGATTTTCACATATATGTAAAATTAATTGATTATTTACACGTCATGTATTCAAGGGACTCATGGTAATATGAGAAGAAAATAAAGAATCAAGAAATCTAGAATATGAAAGTTTGAGAGAACATATTAAACTTATTTGTATTTAATCTAAGTCGTTTTAATGCTTCATTTGAATTTATGTTTCTGTTTTTTTTTTTTGGACTAGTAATACCTTGAACACAAAAATATCACCGAGGCTCAAGACTCGAAACCTAGATCATGTAGCAATACCTGAACCCGGTGTAACCTGTCACACCCCGACCGACAACGTAATACGTCAGTGCCCGAATTTGATTGTTCATTAGCTCATAATGCTATTATTATAATGTTTCAATATTTAAAGCATCATTATTAATCAACACAAACCAAAATTTCATTTACACATAATAGACCATTACATGAATTGAATATTCAAACTATTACAACTGAAATTTTAAACATCGTTTAAAGATTTAGCTAGTTCTACTAATCATATTCTATGTTTTCACCATGTCTTCACCTTAGCACGTTCCATATGTAAATAAATTTGAGTCAACTATGTGAATAGTTGGTGAGTAACTCATATAGTGTATATATATATATATAAATATGTTTAAAACTTAAATGCAAACATAACCCAAATGAATATGACCTAAAGCAAGTACAACTACAAGTTCAACATGTTTTCTTTGGCTCTTTCACCTTTACTAACCTAATGACATATGTCGTTAATGAAAGGATGCTAGTTTAGGCGCTTTCACCTTTGTAATTCGATAACCTAAGTTATTGACAATAGCTACTAGTACAATAATTGTTTTTCCTCTCTCATCTTTGCATTATACAATAACCAAAGTTATTGTGCAAATACTACTAGTTATATTGATTTTTGGCTGTTTCACATTTGCAATATATAATAACATAAGCTATATTTCAAGGGCTATTAGTTACTAGATATACATGACATAACAAGCTAACACGTAACATACAAACAAGCAAACATACAATAGTACTTATGTCAAACAAATTAAACTAATAGTTTTCATCAAATTTGGATTTTGACTCTAGAATAACAATGTTTTAATAGTGACATATGTAGGCTCCCTAAAATACAAAAATCTAAAAGAGGGAGTATGAGTGAAAATAAGCTAAATATTCCTAAAGTTCAAATTTACGTGTAGTAACTCTATGGCATCTATGAATTTCCTAAAAGAATGTCTAAAGTTGAGGGGTAGTTTTGGAAATTATGATTTAATAGGTTAAATGAATATTCTTTAAATTTTTGTAAAATAAATAATGATAGCATATTACAAAATATTCTATCAATTTTTTGTAAAGAGTTTTATTATTTAAAAATAATAATAGTCATACATGTGTATTAACAGTTTATCTAAATAAAATATACCTTAAGAATTCATAAGTGTTCATAAAAGATAATTACATATTTATTTAAGATAATTATGTATGATTATTTTATGTTTCAAACCCGCACTAATCCCTTGGTCCAGGAGTCTTACCACTGGGCTGGTAGACCGACTCACTGTTGTTAACTTGTTTCACTAAATCTTATATCGATTGCAAAATCAACCCAGTTCACAAATGAACCCTAAAGGCTAAAACTCACCTCGATCAAATCGAATGATTTAAGTGATTTTGAGACCCTGAAATCATAGGGTTAATGATCCTCGAGTGTCTACGAGTAGATTGACGTAGGAACTTGCTTGGTTTGATTATAGATTGAGTGAGTTCGAGTTTGTAAGGATCTATAAGGCTGATGCATATCAAAACATCTCTGGATCAAGTCATAATATATCGGAAGAAGTACAACCACGGAACAACAAGAATTAGCCTTCGGAAGGACCATTGCTTCCGAAGGATAATTCCTTCCACTGAATACAACTTGTTCCGTGTAGTGAAAGCTCAGATCGATCGGTGCTTCCGATCGACCGGTGCTTCCGATCGACCATCAGTACTTCCGATCATCAGTGGTTCCCAAGACAAAGACTTCCGAAGACTTTTCTCTGAAAAAGATTCTCGATAATTTAGGAAATAAACAGAGTTGCTTTTCCACACTCAGAATAACAGAGAAGACATTCCAAAGTTAGTCAGCAACAAAGAAGATTTGTCAAGGCTACAAAGATACTAAACAGTTAATGTTTTTTGTTGTTTAGGTCTTTATTGTAAAAGTCAATGGAGTCTTTTGTATTGATTGTAATTAATATGGCTTGGCCTGTCAAGACCATAAGAGATACTAGATTAAGCATACATTTGTTTCTAGTGTTTTGTCTAGCCATGTATTCCTAAGAGGATACGGCTATAGGTCTTAGTATAATTCTTCACTTGTTAGTTAGAAAATCACGAGTGAGTGCTTGAGCTAAGTATTGTAATCCTAACAGTTGAATGCAATATACTTTGATCTTGAAATTACAATTGCTTTCAGTACTTTTGTGACAATCCGACTTTTTGAATTAACCTCGTTAACCCTCGTAGGCCAAATTGTATGTTATGAGGCCCAATTGAAGCCCAATTGTAAGTTATGAGGACCAATTGAATAGAAGTAGGCCCAATTGTGAATAAGAGGCCCAAGGTAGGCCCAATGAGGCCAAGGTAGGCCCAATGAGGCCCAAGGTAGGCCAATTGTATTTATGAGGCCCAATTGGGTTAATCTAGCCCAATAATGTTCCAATTGACCAATTAGTGACAATTCGGTATTCCGGATTAACTCCGTTAACTTTAGAATTAACCGAAATGTTATGAAATTGAACAAAAACAAATTATAAAGGTTTGAATTAAACAAAATATGCCTAAAACACTTAAGTTATAGGGTTTTAACTTGTAAATGATTAGAATGATCAATTTTGACTTTTTAAAGTCAAATTTCGGCCAAAAATATCAATTAAATCCGAAATTCACCACAATATGAAGTTGTAACTGAACATTAACCATCTTTAGTCATCACATTGATGATTATCATCAATGATCATCGGTTATAATGATCAATTATGTCGAAGTTAACTCAATTGTAAGCCAAAGAGTCGAAACCGTTACTACTCACTATCAAAACCATATCATTCTGAGTCATAACATCAAATTGAAGTCTAAGAACTCCCAATCGGCACTCTTAGAGGAATTATCACAAGACAATTCAATCGTAGAAGCTCGGGCTAGAAGATTCAATCGTGAGGTGACCGAAATCCAATCTAGAAGTCGATCTCTTTCAATTAGTTATCAAATCAAGTAAGTATTTACTCCTACATCTTCTAACATAGCCGACTAGGGATAACCACATCCTAATTTCATCCTTTAACATCGGATTATCTTAATTCGATTGCTAGGGTTCATGCTATGAACGGGTTTAGGGTTTTCTATTAAAATGGATTTAAAAGTCGAATTAAAGGTTATGTATAGCTTCGGAATAACTCATTTTACGAAACTCATATGATAATCACATCGTACAATATCGAATTGTATGAATTCGATTCGAGGGTTCTTGATGGAAAACTGTTTTGGGGGTTTTGTCTTAAACGAATCTGAAAATGAAATTAATTGGTTCCTTAAGTTTCAGAAGGTGCCGATTATGGTTAAAGTTCTATCAATTTTATATAAAAACATCGAATTGATAGGTTTTGCGTTTTAGGGTTCTTGTTAAGAACATAATCAGGGGGTTTTTTATGAAAACAAGTGTCAAAATCAAATTAATTGTTATGATTAGTTTCAGATTGTTCCGATTGAGAGTAAGCCCATGTTGATTTGATCAAACTATAACGAATTTAAGGATTTTTAGTTCTAGGGCTTGTAATGTAATCGGGTTTAGAATTTTTCTAAATAATTGAGACTTAGAATCTAATTAAATATTGCAGATTGGTTCGTTTTGATTCAAGGGTAAAAAGCCCTATGGTTTTAGGGTCGATCAGATTCGAATTCGTGGTCAATTGGAATAAATTTGCTTCGGCTATAGTTAACAATGGGGAAACTGTTTAAGGGGAAGTTAAAACAATTTAGCTGTGAAGTCTGATGCGAAACCCTAGCGGGCCGGAGTGGTAGGATGCGTGTGTTGGGAGTGGAGGGTCACGGGTTCGAATCCGGGGCTCCACTGGTTTTTGATTTTTAAAGCAATTTTTAGTAATTCTGTCATAACTTGTTCGTTATAACTCTGATTCAATCCATTTCAGTTGCGTTGGAACCGTAACGAGATTTCGAACGTATTAGAATAATAAAATTCACATTTTTGATCGAAAACGTAATCGCGTATAATTACGTTTATTTAAATAAAATCGTATATGGTTTTATTTAAACGATTTCAAAGGCACGCGTACATACGTATGCATATTCTTAACACTCTAACATACGTGTATTGACACGTATGTGATTTCAAGCACAATACGACATCTCGAATAACACAACGTTATTGTTTAAACACAGATCCTTCGTAAGAGGATTATCTACGCGAGTTCACGTTTTTGATTATTCTGCAACAATCAAAGGTGCGTACACGGCCCCTTTCTTATTTTAAACTGTTTTGGGGGAGAAAAAATGTGCAACAGACACTTTTAGATACATATCACTTGCATGAGTTAGCTGTTTACATTATGTGACAACATAGCATTTAAAAGTCCTTACACTTCGAACCGTTTAGTTTGCCGTAGCGCAAAGCGTGGTAGTTGGAAATAGATCTATTAGGTTTGACTGACCAAACACACATTACTATTGTTTGTGCTAGACAATAGTGGCAAGGCAAAAACATGCTATAGCATGGCAATCGTCATCTTCGGCGTCGACCACTTATGTAAATAGTACAAATGACTAGCTATCATGACTATGCATGTGTGATTATGTTATCTGCAAACTTGATATTCAAACTGTTGTTTAAAACATTGTGAATGCTTAAACCTGTGTTATGCACCAACCTTTGTGTTGACTTGATTTACATGTTTTCTCAGGACACTAAGGTGCACAAGAAAGCAAGCATGGACTAGGAGATTGAGTCGCATGCATGTCTTTACATTTTAGTTATTTGAACTTGAACATTTGAAACGTTGCATTGTAATTTACATTTTACAACTGTTACTGTTTTAAAACGCTTCCGCAAACTTTGAATACTTTGATGTTATGTTTTTAGACCAAAGTATGTTTTGAAATTCATATAGAGGTCTTTGTTATGTCTAATGATCTGAGATCCTGGTTTGTCACGTTCCCAAACGGTATTATTCCGTTAGTTGAAAATTGGGGGTGTGACAGATTGGTATCAGAGACATTGGTTATAGCGAACTAGGTTTGCATTTGTAGACTTAGACTATGACTGTTAGACATTAGACACGCATGCTTACACATATTACTTAGAAATTACATATGGCATTATGTAATACACTTGCTTACACATTCCATCGCACTGCACTTACATATGGTATTATGTAACAGGCATGGCATCTTCATCATCAGCACCGTATATCTACATCGATGATTCTGAGGATGAGGAGCCGATAGTTCCAGCACCACCATCATCACCAGCACCACCTATTCCATCTCCTCCACCATCCGAGAGAGATGAATCAGACCCGGAGGAGGACCCGGAGGAGGACCCAGAGGAGGATCCGGAGGAGGATCCGGATGAGGACCCGGATGAGGATCCGGAGGAGGAGCCAGTGGAGGGTACTCAGGAGATCCCTACTGAGGGACCTTCTACCCATCCACCACCCGTGTTGGATGTCCCTGAGCCTAAGAGGCAAAGGACTGATGCTGAGGAGATTGCCAAACTGCGTGAAGACTTGTACTGGGCGAACGACAGGATTGAGTATAATGTTCGGGAACTTTGGGATGCAAATGAAAGACAAGATAACCTAGCTCACCTGGTTAATGACATGCGGGATGAGATGATCCATTTGATTGGTCGTCTTGAAGATTCTGAGAACCGAGCTGAGATTCTGGAAGGCAAACTTGAAGCCTTGGAAGACTTGGTGGCCTCGGAGAATGAAGAGGAGGATGAAGAAGATGAAGAAGAGGAAGGGGAGGAACCAGCACCAGCTGTTGATTCTGATCCTGAATCCACTATTGAGGATTGATTTTTTATTTATTTGGTTTAAACTTATTAGGGGCGGGTTGTGTCCCTACATTAGAAGTTTGAAAACTTATGTTTTGATTTCAAAAGTATTGTACTCAAACCAGATTTCTATCTATTGAAAAACTATTACTTATTGCCAACAGTTGTATTGATTTATACATTACATGTTGTGTTTGTTGTTTTGATTACACATGTCACATTGGATCTTGATAACGCTCTAACACTTCTTTTAACTAGGAAGATAATGGCCAACGAGAACGTTCACATGACAGTTGCTGAGCTCAACGAGCTAATCAATAACAGGGTCGCAGAGGCAATCGCGAACTACGCTCAGACACACAATACAGGGCCACATGGTCTAGCCGGGGGATTAGTGAACCCACAGGCATGCACGTTCAAGATGTTCTTGGACTGTAAGCCACACAACTTCAAAGGATCGGAAGGAGCCATTGGACTCCTACGATGGATTGAGAAGGCCGAATCTGTGTTTGAGATGTGCAACTGTCCTGATGAGAGCAAAGTAAAGTATGCTACGGGAACATTGGAGGGTCCAGCATTGACTTGGTGGAACTCGAATGTTCAGACTTTGGGATTGGGTGAGGCCAATTCCTTGACCTGGAATGGATTCAAAACTTTACTGCAGGAGGAGTACTGTCCTCGTAGTGAGATGCAGAAATTAGAGGAGGAGTATTGGCATCTCAAGATGGAGGGGTCAAACATCGAGGAGTACACGACTCGATCACACGAACTGGCCAGACTTCTACCTCATATGGCTACTCCAGTCAGTAAGTGGATAGAGAGGTACATCGGGGGATTGGTGCCTCAGATTCAGGGATTGGTTACTTCTGCAAATCCCACAACAATTCAACAAGCTGTTCGTTTAGCGCACCAACTGACTGATTAGGCCGTGTTACAGGGGACTCTGCCTAAACGAACATCAGCTACTAAAGTAGGTGACCACAAGAGAAAGTGGGAAATCAACAACACCAAGAACTATAACCAACAGCCGTTCCAGCAGGATCGGAAGCAAGACTCAAACAAGTCTTATCACAACTCGAATAGTGGTCAACAATCATCATCGTCAGGGGGTTATATTGGTAAACATCCAAAGTGCAACAGGTGTGGATTTCATCATGTGGGAAATCAGTGTGATAAAGCTAAGTGTCAACGGTGTGGTAAGGTTGGGCATGCAGCTAAGGATTGCCGTGGGGAGTTGCAAAACAATCACAACAATCACAATAACAATCAGAACAACGCACAGAAGGGTTGTTTTGAGTGTGGTAAGATGGGGCACTTTAAAAAGGATTGCCCACAACTCAAGAAAGGCGGGGATAACAATGCCAATGGCAACGGCAACGGCAACGGTAATGGCAATGGCACCAATACCAACAACAATAACAACAACAATGGTGCTAGGGGCAGGGCGTTTGTGATTGGAGGACGTCAAGCACGGGAGGATCCCAACATTGTTATGGGTACGTTCCTCTTAAATAATCACTATGCCTCTATGTTATTTGACACTGGTGCCGATCGGAGTTTTGTATCTAGTTCACTTGCTAAGTTGCTAAATGTTAGTCCCACTGCCTTAGATAGTCCATACACTGTGGAATTAGCTGATGGTAAGTTAATTGTAGTGGAACGTATTCTTAAGGGATGTATCCTTGATTTGATGGGTCAAACATTAGAAATTGATCTTATGCCTATTGCCTTAGGCAGTTTTGATGTAGTCATTGGCATGGACTCGTTGTCCAAACACCAGGCTGAAATAGTATGCCATGAAAAGATCGTTCGTATACCTCTTTCGCATGGGGAGACATTATATGTACAAGGCGAGAAGAGCAGTACGCCACTGCGTCTCATATCTTGTATGAAAGCACACAAATGTCTGCGTAAAGGTCATACGACAGTTATAGCACTTATAACTGAAAAGCCGGTAGCTGAGAAGAAGATTGAAGATATTCCAATAGTTTGTGAATTTCCTGAAGTATTTCCAGAAGACTTACCGGGATTACCGCCTATCAGACAGGTGGAATTCCGAATCGACCTTACACGAGATGCAGCACCGATAGCTAGGGCGCCTTATCGACTTGCACCATCTGAGATGCAAGAATTATCTACACAATTGCAAGAGTTGTTGGATAAGGGTTTCATACGACCTAGTTTTTCACCGTGGGGAGCTCCAGTCTTATTTGTCAAGAAAAAGGATGGGACTTTCCGTATGTGTATCGATTATCGGGAATTGAACAAGGTTACCATCAAAAACCGGTATCCGTTACCCAGAATTGACGATCTGTTCAATCAGTTGCAAGGTTCGAGTTACTACTCGAAGATTGATCTCAGATCGGGTTATCATCAACTAAGAGTTCAAGAGGAGGATATTCCAAAGACAGCATTCAGGACGCGCTATGGCCATTATGAGTTCTTGGTCATGCCATTTGGGTTGACAAACGCTCCAGCTGTATTCATGGATCTCATGAATCGTGTTTGTAAACCTTACCTTGATAAGTTTGTCATTGTTTTTATCGATGACATTCTCATCTATTCTCAGACTGAGGAGGAGCATGCTGAACATCTCCGATTGCTACTAGAATTACTGAAACAAGAACAATTGTACGCTAAATTCTCGAAATGTGATTTCTGGATGCGAGAAGTACAATTCTTAGGTCATATAGTCAACGAAAAGGGCATACATGTTGATCCAGCAAAGATTGAAGCGATTAAGAATTGGGAAGCGCCAAAGACTCCTACCGAGGTACGACAATTCCTTGGTTTGGCGGGTTATTATCGATGATTCATTGAGGGTTTCTCAAAGATCGCTCAACCACTCACAGCTCTTACACATAAGGGAACGAAGTATAACTGGACGGATAAACAAGAAACTGCATTCCAGTTACTAAAACAGAAACTCTGCAGTGCACTGATTCTGTCCTTACCAGAAGGGACGGAAGACTTTGTGGTGTATTGTGATGCATCTGCACAGGGTTTGGGATGTGTGTTGATGCAACGTGATAAAGTGATTGCTTATGCTTCAAGGCAACTACGACCACACGAAAAGAATTACACTACTCATGACTTGGAGTTAGGAGCAGTGGTTTTTGCTTTGATGATTTGGAAGCATTACTTGTATGGAACTAAGTGTACCATTTACACTGATCATAAGAGTTTGCAACATATCTTTGATCAGAAGGAACTTAATATGAGACAGCGACGATGGGTTGAGTTGTTGAACGATTACGAATGCGCGATAAAGTATCACCCGGGAAAAGCTAATGTGGTAGCTGATGCTCTAAGAAGAAAAGACACTTCAACAAGACAGGTTCGTGCACTTATGATGACGATACATACTGACTTACCTGACAAGGTACGCAGTGCTCAACTCGAGGCTTTGAAAAAGGAAAACTTGGTACAGGAATCCTTACGAGGAATGGAAGAACAATTGAATGTTAAACCAGATGGAATTCGTTATTTCACTAATCGACTTTGGATACCTTTGTACGGAGGTTTAAGGGAACTCGTGATGGATGAAGCACACAAGTCTAGGTATTCAGTCCATCCGGGATCAGACAAGATGTATCATGACATGAAGGCACTGTATTGGTGGCCACACATGAAAGCTGACATTGCTAAGTACGTTAGCAAATGTTTGACTTGTTCGAAAGTCAAAGTTGAATATCAGAAACCATCTGGTTTACTGCAACAACCAGAGATACCGATGTGGAAATGGGAACAGATTTCGATGGACTTCATTACTAAGTTACCCCGTACACCGAGTGGTTGTGATACGATATGGGTAATTGTTGATCGATTAACGAAATCTGCACATTTCTTAGCAATCAAAGAAACCGATAAGATGGAGAAACTGACTCGCATTTACATCAAGGAAGTGGTAGCACGGCATGGCGTGCCAATCTCTATCATATCAGATCGGGATGCCCGATTTACTTCCAACTTTTGGAAATCACTCCATAAATCGTTGGGAACTCGCTTGGATATGAGTACCGCCTATCATCCACAGACTGACGGTCAAAGTGAACGTACGATTCAAACGCTCGAGGATATGTTACGAGCTTGTGTAATTGACTTTGGTGATAGTTGGGAAAACCAGTTGCCGTTAGTGGAATTCTCTTACAACAATAGTTATCATACAGGTATTCAGGCAGCACCGTTTGAAGCTTTGTATGGTCGCAAATGTCGTTCACCAGTTTGTTGGGCTGAAATTGGTGACAGTCAAATTACAGGTCCTGAACTAGTGCACGAGACGACAGAGAAGATAGTACAAATCCGGAACCGTATGGCAGCGGCCCGGGATCGACAGAAGAGTTATGCTGACAAGCTTCGTAAACCGTTGGAATTCCAAGTAGGAGACCGGGTTCTTCTAAAGGTATCACCTTGGAAAGGTGTAATACGATTTGGCAAGCGTGGAAAGCTTAGTCCACGGTACGTAGGACCTTTTGAGGTTCTGAAAAGGATTGGTCCGGTTGCGTATCAACTCAAATTACCGGATGAACTCAGTGGAGTTCATGATGTCTTTCATGTATCGAACTTAAAGAAATGTCTTTCTGATGAGACATTGATTGTGTAGGATCAGATGTTCTCATTTGGTCAATATTAGATTGTAGCAGCGGAATTCAACGATGAATTAGCTTAAAATTAGCAAGAACAAAGGTTTTCTAATAGAACAGTAAATCACAAGTAGTTATAGAAAGAGAATTCTGTAAAAGGAATGATTCATTCAATTCGTACTAACTTCCTTGAAGATACAATGTGTCAACTGCCCTAATATAGAAGCAGTGACGTCTGATGATGTCACAAGATGTTGACATCTAACAGACAAAAGATAACTACTGAAAATAACTAAACTACTGAGAATGACTTCAACATCTGAAGACATCCTCTAACAACTACTGAAAAGTTAAAACTACTGAAATAAACTACAACTACTGAAGGCTAACTACAACAGCTGAAAGCTAACACTTCAGCTGTTGTGAACAACATCTGAAGACTTGTTCTTCAGAGCTTGTAACTCTTCAGATCTTCTCTTCAACAGTCGTTTGTCTTCAGCTGTTGTGCTCTTTTTCAGTTGTTGTGTGCCTGTGGGACTTAGAGGATTTTCTGATCAGGCTCATTGGTTCTTTTGGTCCAACAAACTCCCCCTGAACCAATGCAGCCAAAACCTCTAATTATTAGTTGTCCCACTTATTGTTGATTTTCCAGGCAGAAAGATGTTTCTTTTTCCTTAGAGATCAGCTTCTAAGATGACCAATTAAGTGTAGGCCTGGATGACAGCAGCTACAGAAGATCTAACAGTTAAAGGATGAGAGAGAACTCCAATTGGGGAATGGACTAAGAGTTGTTGCCTCTCTCATTGAAACTACTGCCCATGCACGAGTCTAAAAGATTCTCTGACATAGGCTTCCAGAAGAACTACTTGATCTTCAATGGTTAGTAGCTCTGGCTCACCTTCAAAGAAGAACTCAGGTCCATAGTATTCAGAAAGGTACCTGCTTGTATACCCATTGTGCAATTCAATCCTTGTGATTTCTCTATATACAAATTCGTCTGGATGTTTTCCTTCCAGGAACAATTGTAGCTCATTCTTCTTTAACCCTTCCATTCTTTTGTATACCAGCCCCTTCTTGATCATTTTGTTTTCCAATAGTTTGGAAACTGGCAATTTTGCATTGTAAACCTTTTTAAAATCTTCGATGATATCCCAAGGGTCCATCACAAACCCAGCCATAATGTCAGCACTTGTCACCTTTTTGATTCTTCCTCTGTAGGCTTGTGGAATGTTTCTTTTGTGTATCCTGTGTTGTACCCTTGGGTCAGGCCATACCCGAATTACTTCTTTCCTGTACTGGAAGGTATGCCTTAGTGCGAATAACCTTTGTGCTTCCTTCCTCATAGCTGTTAGCGAGGAAGTCTGAGGGTAGTCTTTGTCTACCAATCTCAGAATTTTGTCATCATATAATCTCTGACTTTCCTCTTCTTCTATCTTCACTTTTACAGCTTGCATCTGAGATTCTGGAGTCATTACAGGGACAGTGGAAGACTCAGGCTTTTTCAGTTTTAGAACAGTTGACAGTGGTTGCCTATCTTCATCATCTTCCTCTTGAATCATCAGCTTTCTCCTCTTCTTGAGAGGTGCATCAATTGTTTTGACAGGTTTTGATTTTGGGATGGAAGTGGCTGATTTTGGAGCAGGTTTCTGAAAATTAAGCATGCTAGAAGTGAGTTCCTGTTGAGATTTTTTAAGCAGCTCCTTCTTTTTCTTCAGGCCCACCACATCCATTGCTTCAACTATCAGTTCTTTGTTAGGAGTCTCAGAGCTGCAGATCTTTGTTGTAACTTTGATAAGATTATTCCTATCCCAAGCCCTGATCTCAGCATCTCCCTAAGAATTTTGCTACAAATCTAGCCATGACATGAAGTCTCTCACTTTCTTCCTTGTCATATTGCTTCCAAATGTTGTCTATGTGATTTATTTCCAATTCCCTGATCTTCTTATTCAGATCTTCAGGTTCAGCATTTTCCTTGAAAAGTTGACTTATGATCTCATCCATGGCTTGAAAGTGACTTTGATCAGCCTGTTTTACTAGCTTCTGAAGCTCAGACATTTCAGGCTCTATCACATCAGCAGCCTTTTCAACTACATTCTTTTCAGCTTTTTCACTTGCAATCTCTTTCTCTACAACCTTTTCAACCACATCAGCCTTGGAAGATTTCTTCTGCCTTTTGTAGGTAAATTTCAGAGAAGATGCATGCTTTTCAGAGTCTATAGGAGAGGCAGGCTTTTCAGAGTCTATAGCTTCAACTTGTACACTCACTTCCTGTACGTCACCAGAATCTTTTCTTTTTGTCTCTATGACAGAACTAGACTCCCCCTTTTTGGCTGCAGTTGGTGTAGGAGGTTTAAGAGTAGAAAGAATTGTTTGAACTGCACCATCTATCATTGTTTGGATTTGTGTTTGTGAGGGAAGTAGCTTGTCAAGAGATTTAGAAATAAGGGTGTGGAGTATGGGAGTGAGGAGAGGAAGAGCAGCAATGAAAGCAGCAACAAATACTTCTGGGGGGTTTGAGCCCAGAGGATTTGTGCCTGAAGCAGAGGCTGGTGGCTGGTGTTGTTTTAGTGTGGAGGATGAAGTGTTTTGGTGACCTTCAGAAGTTGAAGGTGCCATCTTTGGGTTAGTAGGAGAAGATGGACTTTTGTCCTTGGACATCTTGGTGAGCAGCTCATTGAGTCTGCAGACCTCAGCCTCAAGGAGTTTGTTTTGATGTAGAACATCAGCTAGTGTCTGTTGGTCATCATTAACCTTGGCTAAATCATCTGACCTCCTGATAGTATCAGAATATACCTGAGTTGAGTATGGCTCAACATGTTCAGGTGCCCCTTTGTCTTGGTACTGGGGACTTCCAACCTCAGGGTTAAGCCCTTCATCAGTTGTTGCCTCTGACAGGGTCTTAGCTATGTTACTACCAGCAATCACTCCAAATGATGGAGGTGAAGAAGTAGCAGCCCTGGCAGATATCAGAATCTCTCTGTCCACACTAGGAGATCTGATGTGGTAGTCAGAATCCTGTGGGTTATCAGAAACACTTTGATCCTCCCCCTCAAGGTTGGAGCTAATCCCAGTTGTAATAGGTGTCTGGGTGGGGATAGGAGTGTTTAACTGATCCAGGATTTGGTCAATTACAAAAGTTGGGCTTTGTGGGGTGGTATCAATAGGAATAGGCTGTGAAACAGATTGCACCCGGGGAGAATGGTGCTTTTCAATAGAAACCTTTTCAAATGAAATAGGCTCTAGAAGAGTGGCTACCCCTTCCATGGTTGCACCAAGTTCCTGTTGAGAGGAAACCTGGCCAGTTTCAGCTGGTGGAGTCTGATGGACCACTGGTTGACTACTTCCAGTGGCCATATCATGCCTTGGTGAGGCATGGGCAGACTCAGGGGACTAATTTCCCTGAGTAGCCTTTTTGGGCTTTTTGGAATGAGGTTTAGAGGGGACCTTAGATTTTGATTTGGAGGAGGAGACTGTGGGTTCCCTATGCTTGGGTTTTAGCTTTCGGGCAGCCTCTTTGAGAGTGTGGTTAGAGTTGTGTCGGGAATATACCTCCAGCAAAACTGCTGGAGCAGAGATCCCCTGACCAACAAGGCCATTTTGCTGTAACTGTTTTTCTATGATGGCCATGATAAAACGCGGATAAAGTAGCCATCTAGAGGAAACAGGTTTAGCAGCATGTTCACTTAATTCTGAAAAGAGGATTTGTGAAAAATTTAATTTTTGAGATTCTAGAATTGAGTACAATACCTGCTGCCACCTGGATGACATCTGGTCCCATGAGGAAGATTTTGGAGCCAAGCAGATGTTGATCATGTGAAATATAAGACGCTCAGGATCATTGAAATTCTTCTTGTAGAGAGTTGAATCACTTAAGTCACCTTGGTATTCATGACTTGTGAAACAGAGGTCTGTTAGGTTCTTTGGGAATTGCGTGACTAAGTTCGCATCATCAAGTTGAAGAACCTCCCTCAGTTCCGCTGGACTGATGTGCACATTGTGTCCATTGACTGTAGAACGAAGAGAAAGAACACCAGTTCCGATGTTGATGAGCTCGACATTCATCCAGAATTGATGAATGGATTCAATATGAAGTGTGGGATTTATAAGAAAGGCGGTTTGGAATTGCGATGCATTCATTAGATCAACTGCTTCATCGAATTTGGACCAGAATGATGATTTGGTAAGATATGCGACAGAGTTATGACGAGGTTTAAGGTTCATGGTCGCCATGGAAACAGAGATTTGAGAGGGACGATAGGTTTTTTAAAAAAAATTGAAAGTTCTGAGGAAGTGGTAATGAAACGACTGAAGAAGGGTTGAGTTAAATAGAGAATTGAAAGTTGTTCTTCAGATGTTATAAAGAGAAAACAGCAGTGGTGGAAACATCTGAAGAGTAAAATTACTCATCAGATGTTAGTGACAATTTTTGTTTATCAGCTGTTTTCAACAGTTGCTCATCAGACTTTGTAAAACATCAGATTTTGTGAGAAATTTGGTCATTAGAACTTGTGAACAGAAGTTGTTCATCAGTATTTGTGAAAAATGTTTGACCTTCGGTACTTAATGAACCAACACTCATCAGTACTTGTAACTTAGAATATTGGTAAAGGTCATAGATTTCCTTGAATCAGTACTTCTGATATGTATCAGTATTTACTGAAAATATCAAAAGTTACAAGGTAGAAATAATGTTATTTTTTGACAAAAGTTGAATTTTTTTGTATTTTTGAAAATTGATTATCAAGTGACTGAAAGTTTATTTTTGTGGGAAATCTAATTTATTCCAGTTGCAGCATACCAAGTCTTAGAACTAAATTTTGAAAAGTGGAGGTGTCTAAAGGCTTTGTAAAGATGTCTGCAAGCTCATCAGCACTAGGAACAAACTTTGGATCAATCAGACCCTTTTCAAAACAATCCCTTATAAAATGATGTCTGATTTCAATATGTTTGGTCCTAGAATGCTGAACTGGATTTTTGACAATACAAAGAGCTGAGGCACTATCCATTAACAATGGTGTCTTAGACTCTTTGATGCCATAATCCAAAAGTTGAGTCTGAAGCCAGAGAATTTGTGAAGTACAGCTTGCAGCAGCAATGTACTCGGCTTCAGCTGTGGAAGTGGCCACAGATGTTTGTTTCTTACTTTGCCAAGAAACCAGACAGTTTCCTAGAAACTGACAACCACCAGAAGTTGATTTTCTGGTAAGTTTGCATCCTGCATAGTCACTATCAGAGAAAGCAACCAGCTTGCAGGAATGTCCAGTGGAATACCAGATTCCCAGTGATTGAGTGCCCTGTAAGTATCTGAAAATTCTTTTAACAGCGATCAAGTGAGATTCTTTAGGTGCAGCCTGAAATCTAGCACAAACACATGTAGCAAACATAATGTCTGGCCTAGATGCTGTGAGATACATTAAGGAACCAATCATACATCTATAAAGGGTTTCATCAACTGATTTACCTTTCAAATCAGCATCAAGTTGTGTGGTGCTACTCATGGGGTTAGAACATTGTTTACAGTTTTGCAAATCAAATTTCTTTAACAACTCTTTTGTGTATTTGGATTGGTGAATGAAGATCCCATCAGGACTTTGTTTGATTTGTAAACCTAAGAAAAACAGTAATTCTCCCATGGCACTCATTTCAAAATTTTTGGTCATTAACTCAGTAAAATCAGCACACAACTTTGGATCAGATGAAGCAAATATTATGTCATCAACATAAATTTGAACAAGGAGCTTATGTTGTCCTACTTTCTTTATGAGTAAAGTTTTATCAATGGAGCCTCTGGTGAAATTATTTTTGAGAAGAAAAGTGGATAAAGTGTCATACCAGGCTCTAGGTGCTTGTTTCAGCCCATAAAGAGCTTTATCAAGCTTGTACACCCAATCAGGATGTTTATTGTCCTCAAAACCTGGTGGTTGGCACACATACACTTCCTCTTTTATTTTACCATATAGAAAAGCACTTTTGACATCCATTTGAAAAACTTTAAGTTTGTGTAAGGCAGCATATGCTAAAAACAACCTAATTGCTTCTAGTCTGGCTACAGGGGCAAAAGTTTCATTATAATCAATACCTTCTTCCTGAGAGAACCCCTGTACAACCAGTCTAGCCTTGTTTTTAATTATTTGACCATTTTCATCAGTTTTATTCCTAAACACCCATTTTGTGCCTATTGCACACTTACCTTGGGGTAAAGGAACCAACTCCCAAACTTGTTGTTTCTTGAATTGCAACAGCTCCAACTGCATAGCCTCCACCCAGCCATTGTCTTTGAGTGTTGTGTGGTAGTTCTTTGGTTCTTGCTGACTCACAAATAAAGCATGAAGGCAGAAATTTGACAATTGACTTCTTGTGGAAACACCAGCAGAAATGTCACCCAGAACTTGAGATAATGGATGATCCTTCAGTTCTTGATAAGGAATAAGATCAGTGCAAGTATTTGCTGGGGGTTCAGTTGTTGCAGATGTTGATGAAGATCCAGGGAACAGTTCAGCAGGAATTTCAAATGATGTAGAAGATTCTAGAATTTCATCAGCATTGGTATTAGGAGGAACAACTGAATCAGGAGGAGCATCAGATTTAGCAGACATGGGCATATTATCACTAAATCTGAACAGATGAGTACTTGCATCGTCATCATCAGGACTTCCTTGTATGTTTTCAGTGGAAGCTTTTGATGGAACTGCATTAAATGCATCATCTGTCACAACAATAGACTCAACTGGAGATTGATAGGATTCATGTTGCAAGATGTCGAGATTAAACATCTCAACAGGATTTTGTGGAATAGAATCTTTTGGACATTCATTGAATTTGACATGAAGAGTTTTTCAACCATCTTTGTTCTGCAGTTGAACACTCTATAAGCCTTGCAGTTTGAAGAATAGCCAACAAAATATCCTGCATCAACTTTGGAGTCAAACTTTTTAAGTTGATCTTTGGTATTGAGAATATAGCAAGGACACCCAAAAGCTCTGAAGAAGGAGATCAAAGGGGTCAAATTATGAAGCAGTTCATAAGGAGTTTTTAACCATCTTTGATTCACCAAAACCCTGTTGTGCACATAACAAGCAGTATTGACAGCTTCTGCCCAGAAAGTCAATGGCAAACCAGAATCAGCTAGCATTGTTCTGGCAGCTTCAATCAAGGTTCGGTTTTTCCTTTCAACTACTCCATTTTGTTCAGGAGTTCTAGGGATTCTGTACTGCCTCTTGATTCCCTTTGACAGATAAAAGTCATCCAGAATATGATTTCTGAACTCTGTGCCATTATCACTCCTTACAAACTTGACAGGAATAGAGTATTGCTTTTCAACATACAACACAAAGTTTATAATAGACTTGGCAACCTCACCTTTTGAGTGCAAGAAGAAGGTCCAGACAAACCTTGAGTAATCATCAACAATAACTAGACAATACTTCTTCTTTGCCATAGACATGACCTTCACTGGCCCAAACAAATCCATGTGCAACATTTGCAAACAACCAGTGGATTTGGGATCACCAATTGGAGGAAAAGAAACTTTGTGTTGCTTCCCTTTCAAGCAAGCAATGCAATCCTCATCACAATTAAAATCCTTTAATGGAAGACCTCTAACCAATCCATGTTTCACCAGTTGATTCATGTTTTTGATGTTCACATGACCTAATCTTCTATGCCACAGATTTGATTCCTTGAAGGAAGCCTTAGAGAATAAACAAGGATGACCCTTAACAGAAATTTTCTTTGATAAATCAAAGGCATAAACCTTTCCCACTCTGTTAGCCTTAAGGAGTGTATACTCATCTAAAACTTTGCCAATCAAAGGCAACACATCAGAAGACAAAATCCTACATTCTTGCTTGGTGAAAAGAGAAAGATGACCCTTATCACACATCTGACTAACACTCAACAGATTATACTTAAGATTCTCTACATGATTCACATCATCAAACCTTATCTCACCATTTGTCACAAAACCTTTCCCTATAATATAACCCTTAGCATCATTTCCAAAGGATACAAATCCCTTCCTTCCTGTAAAATAATCATGAAGAAGAGATCTGCTCCCAGTCATATGCATGGATCCTCCACTGTCAACATACCAGATGCTATTTTGGCATGCTGAAGGACCCTGCATATATCAACACACTCAGTTAGACTTTTGGACCCAAACCATTTTGGTTTTGGGTGTGTTAACACATGAAGAAACAGAAGTAACATTTTCAGTTGATGCAACACTTGAAGCATTCTTATCAGAAGATTTAGTTTTGACTTTTGATTTTGGTTTCTTCTTTTGAAATGAATCAACAGATGCCTCTGCTAGATTAACCTTTCCTAGCAGTTGTTGCATCATTAACATCAGTTGATTATGGTTTTGAGTCAAAATTTTTATCTCATCAGACACATCAGGACTTGAATTTTGATTTTTATGTTTTGTCCTCTTAGTTTCTTTAATTGATGAAGAATTTTTCAAGTGTTGTTTCCCTAAATCTGGAACAACCCCTTTTTCTTTCTTGGATTTACCTAATTTATTTCCTTGTGAGGATTTTCCAGATTTTGAAAGTACTGATGATTCTGGTACAAACTTGGAACTAAATTCATTTTTCATTTTGAGTATGTTCTTGTTTTTATGCTTTATTTTGTTGAATTTAGAACCTTTTCTGTACCAACATTCATCAGATGAATGATTAAATAGCCTACAAATTTCACAAGGCACCCTCTTCGGCTTTTCCTTGTGAGTGTCTACAAGTACTGATGACTTAGATATTGACTTTTTGTTCTTCAGAACATGTGGAGCATCAGTATTTGTAGACAATTTGACAGCAGCTGATGTGTTGACAACCTCTGAAGAGTTATTCTTCAGCACTTGTCTATCAACACATTTCTCATCATCAGTTGTTACATTATCAGCTTTTTCCACAACTGCTGATGAGTGACTCTGGCTTATTAGAAGCCGTGCTTCATTTTCTCCAATCCCATCCCCATCTGACTCAATCAGGTTTAAATTTAAAACATTTGAAACATTTTCATCAGGATCAATCTCAATTAAGACACTATCCTGACATGTGTCATCCTGAATGACATTTGTACACCCAATTGAATAAGAATATGTCTCAATCTCAACAGTTTCAGACTCAATTTTGCAAACATTTGACTCTCCCTCAGATATGTCTACAGCATCAGACATTTCTGAAGATTTGGTGGATTGATCTACACTTTCCCTCAAATTGTATGTTATGAGGCCCAATTGAAGCCCAATTGTAAGTTATGAGGACCAATTGAATAGAAGTAGGCCCAATTGTGAATAAGAGGCCCAAGGTAGGCCCAATGAGGCCAAGGTAGGCCCAATGAGGCCCAAGGTAGGCCAATTGTATTTATGAGGCCCAATTGGGTTAATCTAGCCCAATAATGTTCCAATTGACCAATTAGTGACAATTCGGTATTCCGGATTAACTCCGTTAACTTTAGAATTAACCGAAATGTTATGAAATTGAACAAAAACAAATTATAAAGGTTTGAATTAAACAAAATATGCCTAAAACACTTAAGTTATAGGGTTTTAACTTGTAAATGATTAGAATGATCAATTTTGACTTTTTAAAGTCAAATTTCGGACAAAAATATCAATTAAATCCGAAATTCACCACAATATGAAGTTGTAACTGAACATTAACCATCTTTAGTCATCACATTGATGATTATCATCAATGATCATCAGTTATAATGATCAATTATGTCGAAGTTAACTCAATTGTAAGCCAAAGAGTCGAAACCGTTACTACTCACTATCAAAACCATATCATTCTGAGTCATAACATCAAATTGAAGTCTAAGAACTCCCAATCGGCACTCTTAGAGGAATTATCACAAGACAATTCAATCGTAGAAGCTCGGGCTAGAAGATTCAATCGTGAGGTGACCGAAATCCAATCTAGAAGTCGATCTCTTTCAATTAGTTATCAAATCAAGTAAGTATTTACTCCTACATCTTCTAACATAGCCGACTAGGGATAACCACATCCTAATTTCATCCTTTAACATCGGATTATCTTAATTCGATTGCTAGGGTTCATGCTATGAACGGGTTTAGGGTTTTCTATTAAAATGGATTTAAAAGTCGAATTAAAGGTTATGTATAGCTTCGGAATAACTCATTTTACGAAACTCATATGATAATCACATCGTACAATATCGAATTGTAGGAATTCGATTCGAGGGTTCTTGATGGAAAACTGTTTTGGGGGTTTTGTCTTAAACGAATCTGAAAATGAAATTAATTGGTTCCTTAAGTTTCAGAAGGTGCCGATTATGGTTAAAGTTCTATCAATTTTATATAAAAACATCGAATTGATAGGTTTTGCGTTTTAGGGTTCTTGTTAAGAACATAATCGGGGGTTTTTTATGAAAACAAGTGTCAAAATCAAATTAATTGTTATGATTAGTTTCAGATTGTTCCGATTGAGAGTAAGCCCATGTTGATTTGATCAAACTATAACGAATTTAAGGATTTTTAGTTCTAGGGCTTGTAATGTAATCGGGTTTAGAATTTTTCTAAATAATTGAGACTTAGAATCTGATTAAATATTGCAGATTGGTTCGTTTTGATTCAAGGGTAAAAAGCCCTATGGTTTTAGGGTCGATCAGATTCGAATTCGTGGTCAATTGGAATAAATTTGCTTCGGCTATAGTTAACAATGGGGAAACTGTTTAAGGGGAAGTTAAAACAATTTAGCTGTGAAGTCTGATGCGAAACCCTAGCGGGCCGGAGTGGTAGGATGCGTGTGTTGGGAGTGGAGGGTCACGGGTTCGAATCCGGGGCTCCACTGGTTTTTGATTTTTAAAGCAATTTTTAGTAATTCTGTCATAACTTGTTCGTTATAACTCCGATTCAATCCATTTCAGTTGCGTTGGAACCGTAACGAGATTTCGAACGTATTAGAATAATGAAATTCACATTTTTGATCGAAAACGTAATCGCGTATAATTACGTTTATTTAAATAAAATCGTATATGGTTTTATTTAAACGATTTCAAAGGCACGCGTACATACGTATGCATATTCTTAACACTCTAACATACGTGTATTGACACGTATGTGATTTCAAGCACAATACGACATCTCGAATAACACAACGTTATTGTTTAAACACAGATCCTTCGTAAGAGGATTATCTACGCGAGTTCACGTTTTTGATTATTCTGCAACAATCAAAGGTGCGTACACGGCCCCTTTCTTATTTTAAACTGTTTTGGGGGAGAAAACATGTGCAACAGACACTTTTAGATACATATCACTTGCATGAGTTAGCTGTTTACATTATGTGACAACATAGCATTTAAAAGTCCTTACACTTCGAACCGTTTAGTTTGATGTAGCGCAAAGCGTGGTAGTTGGAAATAGATCTATTAGGTTTGACAAACCTCACTTGGTAGATGGGATCTACGCAGGTGTTTGACTGACCAAACACACATTACTATTGTTTGTGCTAGACAATAGTGGCAAGGCAAAAACATGCTATAGCATGGCAATCGTCAGCTTCGGTGTCGACCACTTATGTAAATAGTACAAATGACTAGCTATCATGACTATGCATGTGTGATTATGTTATCTGCAAACTTGATATTCAAACTGTTGTTTTAAACATTGTGAATGCTTAAACCTGTGTTATGCACCAACCTTTGTGTTGACTTGATTTACATGTTTTCTCAGGACACTAAGGTGCACAAGAAAGCAAGCATGGACTTGGAGATTGAGTCGCATGCATGTCTTTACATTTTAGTTATTTGAACTTGAACATTTGAAACGTTGCATTGTAATTTACATTTTACAACTGTTACTGTTTTAAAACGCTTCCGCAAACTTTGAATACTTTGATGTTATGTTTTTAGACCAAAGTATGTTTTGAAATTCATATAGAGGTCTTCGTTATGTCTAATGATCTGAGATCCTGGTTTGTCACGTTCCCAAATGGTATTATTCCGTTAGTTGAAAATTGGGGGTGTGACAACTTTGTTTTCAAACTGCTTTTACAAAACTAAGTTAATAGATTTCCGCAACTATCAACTTTGTAGAAGATAACTTGTGATAAGTGTTGTGTAGTTTACTCAACCCGATCCAACAAGTGGTATCAGAGCCTTGACTCTTAACTTAAGCAACTAACCATTCTTAAGTTACCCTTTGTGTATCTTCTACTGCTCTTTGTTTTTCAAGCTACTTTAAAGTCACAATGACCACCATTAGCAAGCATGACACTGAGAATGGTACTCTCAATAAACCACCCATGTTTACTCCTGACGATTATGACACATGGAAGGTCAGGATGGAGGGTTTTATCCGGAATCAAGACTTCAAACTTTGGAAGTCTGTTCTGGAAGGACCTTTCATCCCAACTATTGCTGCTGCTGGTACCGGTGGAGCAGCTATGCCGAAAGACCCAGCTCTTTATTCTCATGAAGAGTACAAGAGAATGGAGGTGGATTCGAAGGTTTTATGGCTCATCCAGATGGTGATTCCCAACTCAATCATACACGCGTTTAAGAAATGCAAATCTGCACAGGAGCTGTAGAAATCTCTGCAACAGATGTATGAGGGATCTGAAGACGTCAAGGAAAACAAAAGGGACATGCTGAGCAGAAGTTCGAGAATTTCTGTTAAGAAAACTATGAGAAGATGACTTCTCAATATTTAAGGTATGTCCAGTTGGTTGACGAGTTAATGGTTGCAGGAGTAAAGATGGAGAACCAAGATGTGATCAGAAAGTTCCTCAGATCACTTCCATAAGCGTGGAACATCTACTCTATTGCCATTCGAAGAACTAAGAATCTGAGAACCTTGAAGCTTGGGGAACTATTTGGTATACTCAGTGCATACCAAATGGAGATTGACGCATAGGAACCTAAACCTTCCTCTGTACCATCTGGTTTAGCAGCCCTATATGCACCCATCCATAATCCATCTTACCAAAATTACCAACCCATCTACCACTCAACTTCCACACCCATTGTCACCTTTCTTGAAACCCCCACTCCATCAACCTCACACTCAAACCCATTCTCCAACTCAACTCCATTGCTGACTTCAAGTCAAGGAGCTTTTATGGCTGAAGAAACCAACTACTTCCATCTGTGCCAAGAAGATTTAGATGGAATTCAGGCTGATGATCTTGAGGAGATAGAAATCAATTATCAGATGGCCATGATCTCCTATAGGGCAAAGAAATCAACCAAAGAACTGGTAGACAGTTTATGAAGGACAATATGAACACCGGGTTTGGCTTAAACAAGTCCAGGCTAAAACGCTTCAACTGTCAACAACTGGGGAATTTTGCCACAGAGTGTAAGTCTCCAAACTCTCATCCCTCAACATCCGGACAGCCACACCAAAGACCATCAAGCTCCTCAAATAGTGCCAATACTGCAGAACAACATGATTTTTCAGATTCGATTTCCAAGCTGATGATGTATCTCTCTCCAACAACGCCCTGATGGCAAACGATTCAACCTCTACATTCAAGGTAATAGAAGGTATGTGCACACCTGAATGTTTAGAAAAGTTAAATGCTTATAAAAGATTTAATATCCAAGTCAGTAATGAGCTCAAGTCATTACAAGTTGTCAAGGCAAATTTCTTTGAATCTGAAAGAAATTATGAAGAAAAGATTGTTGAACTGGAAAAGACCATTTTCAGTTTAAAGCATGAAGACACTAACAAACATTGTCAAATTAACAATCTTTTGGAACGTCTAACAACTGCCAAGACAGAGCTTGTATTGGCTGAGTCTTACAAAGACAAGTTTCTGAGTCAAGGTGAAAAGTATGAAAAACTGTTTAAAATGAGTGATACGGCTGAGTTAGAAAAGAGGGGCTAGTTTGGGTTATAACAAAATGGAACCCCCATCTGCTTATACCCCGATGGTGGAGGTTCGGTGTAGACCAGAAGTTAATCTTGTGTATGATGAAATCCTCGCCTGAATCTAGCCCAACTCAATCATCTCATACATCTGAAGATGACATTTCTAAAAATTTTGAGAAATTAAAACCTGCTTCCAAACATAAGAAAACCAAGAAAAACAAATCATCTTTTGTGAAAGCTAAATATGTTCAAACTGTAAGTACATCTTCTGATGAATATGTTACATGTCCATCTGATAAGTCAAAAAGGGCTAGATCAAAGGACATAGAAGCTAGTATTTCAGGAGTTTAGGTAAACCACCCAACCAACAAGCCGGTTGGAACTTCTAAACAATCAAGTCAGTAAACCATAACTCAGTAATCTTCCAAGGAGAGAAGCATCAGAAATCTCTCATTGATCAGACTGTGTGTCTGATGTGTGGTGAGACAAACCACTTTGCCGCTGACTGCTTCTATAATCCAAGAAGCAAAATTCAATGTAGATCACAAGGAAAAGGAAGAAAAGAAAGTTGGAGCAAGTCATCAGTGTCTTCTAGAGAAAAGTCTGCTCCAGAAAGAGGAAAATCAGCTAAGAAGTCATCAAAATCAGGCACTCCTGTCAATGAGAAGAGAATAACCAAATAGTCTTCTGAAACCAAAAAGTCATCGGAAGCAAAAGTTAAAAGTGCTTCCGACATTCAGCAGGTAGAAAGAAGGAGAGAAGAAGAGAAACCCTCTCACAAAATGAACTTCAAACCAACAGAAGAAAAAGCAAAAGTTGCTTCCAAGGATAGTCAGAGGAAGAAAACTTCTCCAATAGCTCCAAAGATTAAGAAGATTTGGAAGAAGAAGGAAACATCTGAACTAACAGTTCAACCAATTAATCAACCAGCCTGCTCATCATCTGTCCCACCTAAGATGATGTCAAAGAAATTTGTTTATAATGATTCCAATGGAAAACCCAAGACCACATGGGCTTGGGTTCCCATCAGGAAATAATCCACTTCTGATCATGTGCAGGGGCAGCATGAATCAAAGAGCAACTTGTGCATTGTTGACATCGGCTGTTCCGGGCACATGACAGGCAAAAAGACCCATATGCACAAATATGAACCATTCTTTGGAGGTTCTGTTGCATTTGGAAGTGATCCGGTAGTAGGTTACATCACAGGTAGGGGCACAATCATAAATGGCAAGGTAAGCTTTGAGAATGTGCACTTTGTAAAGGAATTGAACTATAATTTACTGAGTGTATCACAGGTGTGTGACCAAAAGCACAACATGTTGTTTACTAAACATGAATGCATTGTCCTGAAACCAGGATTTGTTGTTCCTAATGATCAAATTCTGCTCAGGGCTCCAAAAAGAAACATGTATATGCTAGATATGAGAACAGCTGCACCACTCAGTAATATAAGTTGCTTTGTCTCAAAAGCTTCACTTGATGAATCATCTCTTTGGCATAGGAGACTCTGCCATGTAAACCTGAAAAACATGAACAAACTGGTTAAAAATAATTTAGTCACAGGTTTACCAGGGGAAGAAGCACAAATCATCTCATCATGCCAAAGAGATTAACTCAATCACAACAGTCCTGCACTTGCTTCATATGGACTTGTTTGGCCCCACAAGTGTTAAAAGTCTAGGTAGGAAGTCATATTGCTTGGTGGTCACTGATGATTTCTCTCGGTATACATGGGTATTCTTCTTCAACACCAAGGATGAAACTGCAGAGATCCTAAAATCATTCATTCTTAGAGTTGAGAATGAGAGTGACCATCATGTCGAAATCATCAGATCAGATCAAGGAACAGAATTCAAAAACCATATTTTAAATTCTTTTTGTGAATCTAAAGGTATAACTAGACAGTTTAGTGCTCCTAGGACTCCAAAACAAAATGGTGTTGCAGAGAGAAGGAATAGGACACTAATTGAGGCTGCAAGGACCATGTTGTCTGATGCCAAACTACCAATAACTTTTTGGGCAGAAACAGTCAACACTGTCTGTTATATTCAAAACAGAATATTGGTGGTAAAGTCACATGGTATGACTCCTTATGAAATTCGGCATAAAAGAAAGCCATTTATTGGATTTCTTAAACCATTTGGATGTCAATGCACCATCTTGAATAATAAAGATCATCTAGCCATGTTTGCTGAGAAATCAGCTCAGGGCTACTTTGTTGGGTACTCTTCACATGCAAAAGCATATGGAGTATACATCAAAGCTTCCAGAATTATTGAGGAGTCTGCAAATGTTAAGTTCAATGAACATACTATCAATAAACCTAGAATAGGCCCTGATTGGTTATTTGATCTTGAAAAATTCACATCTGCATTTAATCTTGTGATAGAGTATGTTTCAGAAGAAGACTTTCGTGTTGAACTGCCAATAGCTTCAAGACAAATCTTGGCAGAATCCACTTCAACACATGACGTTGTTTCACAGTCTGAGATAACCAACACTTCTCATGTTGTCCCTTTAAGTGACTCTACATCTGTTCCCGTAAGTCAAGAAGAAGTTGGGAGCCCTTCTACTGAAGCAAATCCACTGGAAACTATTTCCCCCAGAGAAAATCGTCACACAACAGTCCAACCTCAGAGACCTCAATATTTACCAGCAATTCAGCTCGAGGTGGTACTTCCAAACCTCGAGTCAAACACTCTAGATTTGAACTCTAAGCTGGATGTGACCCCAGAACCCGCGTTCATAATACCCATCCAGTTGAGAACATTATCGGTAATGTTGAGGAAGGTATAAGAACAAGAATCCCTCTGCATGAAGCAAACATCTGTTTGTTTTCTTGCTTTCTATCCCAAATAGAACCCAAGAAAGTTGCTGACGCACTGAAAGATAGCAGTTGGGTAGAATCAATGCAGGAAGAACTTCTTCGGTTTGAAAGACAGGGAGTTTGGATGGTTTGCTCTTTGCCTAAGGGTAAGTATGCAATTGGAACAAAGTGGGTGTTCAGGAACAAAAAGGATGACAAAGGTGTTGTCATAAAGAATAAAGCAAGGTTAGTGGTGCAGGGATACACCCAAGAAGAAGGAATTGATTATGATGAAGTTTTTGCTCCGGTTGCTAGAATTGAAGCCATCAGAATATTTCTCGCATTTGCAGCTGCCAGAAACTTCAAAGTTTTCCAAATTGATATTAAAAGTGTTTCCCTCTATGGGAAGATTGATAAGGAGGTCTATGTTTGTCAACCACCTGGATTTGAGGATCCTAAGTTTCGTAATCACGTTTGCAAGTTTGATAAAGCTCTATATGGGCTGCATCAAGCTCCCAGGAAGTGGTATGAAACTTTGTCCTCTTTTCTGTTGATAAACAGCTTCAAAAGGGGAACAATCGATAAAACTTTATTTTTCCAGAAATCCAATCAACATATCATGCTTGTTCAGATATATGTTGATGATATTATTTTTGGTTCAACTGATGAAACTCTCTGCAAGGAGTTTGAAGCACTAATGAAATCCAAGTTTGAAATGAGTTCCATGGGTGAACTCACTTTCTTCCTTGGATTACAAGTAAAGCAAACTCCTACAGGGATCTTTATCAATCAATCAAAATATGTCAAGGATATACTTGAAAGATTTAGTTTCACCGACTATAAAGCTCTTGGTACTCCCATGTCCAAAACAACATCTTTAGGCCCTGATCTTGAGGGGGAGGATGTTGATCAACACCAATACAGAGCAATGATTGGTTGTTTGATGTATCTCACAGCAAGCAGGCCTGATATCATGTTTGCAACAAGCCTGTGTGCAAGGTTTCAGGCTAATCCTAAAAACTCACATTTGCTTACTGTAAAAAGAATCTTCAGATACCTCAAAGGAGCACCAAAGTTAGGATTATGGTATCCTAGGAATGCCGACTTTCAATTCATGGCTTACACTGATAGTGATTATGGGGGTTGCAACATCAGCAAAAAGCCTACTTCTGGAGGATGCCAGTTCCTTGGATCCAGGATTGTGTCATTGCAATGTAAGAAACAGACATGTGTTTCAACTTCTACTGCAGAAGCTGAATATATAGCTGCCTCAAGTTGCTGTGCACAAGTACTCTGGATTCAAAATCAAATGAAGCACTATGGAGTAGAGTTGTCTAATACTCCCATCCAGATTGACAATTCCAGTGCTATTTCCATTGCTAACAATCCAGTCAAGCATTCCAAAACCAAGCACATTGACATCGGCTACCATTTCATCCGAGATTGTGCAGAATAGAAGCTAATTCATTTAGTCAAAGTTGATACAGAACATAACTTGGCAGATCTCTTCACCAAGGCTTTTGATGAAGGAAGGTTCAGTTATTTAATCACAGCCATTGGTTTGATCAATTTTGAGTAGATGTAATTAGGTTAAGACTTAAATGATTCTTTGGAAGATAAACTTAACTTCTCTTCTGAGTAAGTGCTTACTCATCAGAAGATATGTTAAGTCTTCTGATGTGTTATTTAATTATGTATTTGGAACAAGTCACACTTCTTAAGATATTTATTCTTTTGCAAGTATTTATCTTCCGAAATAAATTATTTGCTTCCGAAACATTTCATTCTGATCACTTATCAGAAGCACATGTCTTCCGAAGCATGCATCTCTTTTGTGCACAAAGTAATTTCTCTTCCGATACTACACAACAGATCTTTGACACATCACTGTCAATAATGACTTTTTTCTTCTTCATCTCCGGATCTCAAAATTTAATGTATTTTTATATTAAATGCTGACATCCGAAGGTATCAAAAGGTCTCCTACCCATTCAAATTCTCACTTCTTCTTCATCAATTGACAGTTTCTTCTCGTTCCAAACCCTAACAGCTCATCTCTAAAATGGCTCTCTTTGCATTCAAACTTGCACACAATCTGACTGCTAAACTTTCTGCTAACAATGACGTTGATTTCCCTCCTATTATCTCTTTTCTTCGTCGGAGTAGGTACTTTACTGCTTTAACTATTAACCCCGTGGTGTATAAATCTCATCACCAATAGTTTTGGGGTTCTTGCTCTGTACTTGACTCTCCAACAGGCAAACGTCTTTTCGCCACAGTTGATGCTCATCCTATTACTATTTCCGTGGAAACTATCTATAGTCGTCTTAATCTTAATGATGCTACAGGCAGTGCTTCTTTCACAAAGGATGAGGTAGCAACGACCTTTAGGTCGATGGGATACGAAGGTCCTCTTCCTTCACCTACCTATTTGAAGGGAAGAGTGTCCTATAATTACAAGTATCTCATACATGTGTTTTTGCATTGTCTTTATAATAAAACCGGTGGTTGGGATCAAATTCCATCTGATTTGGCTTCGGATAATCATGGATTGATTACCAATCAACTTTTTAACTTTTCTGCTTTTATTGTAAATAATTTGGTGGATAATGTGTCATCCATAAAGAAATTTTGTATGTATCCCAGATTTTGCTACATATCTTTAACAGTGAGTTAGCATCTTCGCTCTCACTAACTGGGAACATTTATAAAGTTCCTTCGGTACTTTCGAAGGTTTTTGTCCAATTGAAGAAGAAAAATGCTCATTTCTCTGGAGCTTTTACTCCTTTGCTTCCGTCTATGGAGCCCACTGCTCCTAAAGGTGGCAGCATTGTTCAAACCACAGCTGTTGAACCCACACCTTCTACTCATATAGCCTCCTCCATCCCCATCACCAACAAACGCAAAAGACAACCTAAGCAGTTATCTAAAACAGTTCAGGCCCCTTTTTCTGTACCCAAAAAGAAACACGCTAAGAAATCTGGCAAGGGCCCAGTTCTGCCTAAGGTACAAACCACACCTGTTGTTGTACCATCGGATCTTCCTCTGGATCCAATGGCTGCCCTTCACCCCTTCTTCTAGCCCTTAGGATATGTCACCATACATACATGAGAATATCCAAAAGGATACCCACATTACTGAGTCTGCTTCTACTGAAGCAACTCCACTAGGTCAGGGACTGTCTCCCATGTCCCCAGGTGTGTCTAGCCCATCATAGCCCCCCATTCATACATCTACCTTGGCTCAAGGACTCTCTGTTGTAGCTCTGGATGAACCGCTCTCTCCCTCTACCCAAAATATAATGAGAGCGGTAACAGACCTACATGCAAGGTTTCCTGACCCAAAGCCTTCTATTACAGAGGTTGACCCTGGTTGTTTTGAAAGGGTCAATACAGCGGAGGCTACCACTACTGCTGAATCTTCTCAGGTTTTTCAAGCCAGTGGTACAGGCAATAGGACCTCCACTGTGGCAACTCACATTGCTGATGACTTCTTTGAAGTCCTTTTCAATGAGAGGAATCCAGGGCGCCAAGAAACCATATCTGGTGACGGAGGTGAAGGAGCTCGGCTCAAGACTCCATTGCCCAAGGATTCCATTTCTGTTGATGAGGGCACCAACATTCAGGAATTGACAGTTACTATTTCCACTCTTCGGGCCAGGGTCGCTCATCTGGAAGCAGAGGTTGCAACCTTGAAGATGGAGGTTCAAACCAAAGATGACACCATTATGGACCTCCAGCACCGCCCTCCGGTCCTTTTTGAACCATTTCATCCTGATCCCAGCCAGGTGTCTTCCCTTTCCCCTGATGCTACCAAAAATGGGGGAAAAGGAACCACCTATGGGATCAACTTCACCACCATCATCACCTGTAACCATAACATCTCCAGCAAAAGAAGAAGAGGCAGCAGTTCCATTGTCAAAAGGAAAAGAGGCAGCTGCTCCATTGTCAGAAGGAGAAGTGGAAGCTACTCATGAATCTCCTCCATTCCTAACCGATTTGGATAAGGAATAGGATAGTTTCTTGAGCACCTACTATCACAACTCCTCCAGTTCCACATCTTCCTCTTCTTCTAGTGCTGCAAGGGAACCCTTGGAAACTGAACAAGAAAACATCTCTAAGGAATCCAAGTCCCCTGATAACTCCTCAAAGTCTCCTTCTGAGACTATGTCCCCTTCTGGGACAACAATCCAGGTTACTATGGAGAACCCTAGTTCAGCTACAAAATATATCTCCATAGAACCTGAGTCTCCTCCTGAGACAACAGCCGATGACCAAAAGTCTCCTCCTGAGACAGAGGCTGTGTATGAAGAACTCTCCTCAGATTATGAGTTCTCTGAGGACACCACTAAGGAACCATCCAATGTGGTTTGTCAACTGGATGAGGCAGTGAATGCTAAGGTTAACTCCGAAGCTGCAGCTGCTTCTGAAGGCCCAGCCATAATTGATGATTCCTCCACAGAAGAGCTATTTGCCGATAAACCAACTGGTGAGGATACGTGATCCATCTCCTCTGGGGTAAAACCAATGGACAAAGGAAAAAGAAAGCTGACCCCAGAGGAGGAAGCTGCTTAGGAGGAGAGGTTGCCAGTGAAGAAGAAGGGCCGACCAGACACTTCCCTGGATGGAGAGATAATAAGACTCTCTGGTCTCCTCCAGGAGAAAGGTTATGATGTTGATGAAATCTTGCTCTGGTCGGTACCCAGAATGGCTGAAGAGTTGGATTGGGTGCAGCAGCAGGAACAGGTAGCTGCTGCAGCCAAAGCCGTTGTGGTTCTTACCAAGAAGCAAAAGGAGGCTGCCTACAGAGACATAATGAAGGCCATCCTCTTAGAATATGGATTCCATCTGCGGCAGCTCGGCCCCATGAAAAACTCCACCATGGACATGCACGTTAGAGAAATAAAAGATAAGGTTGCCAGAGGTGAGTTACTTTCAATGGAGCAAATCCAGGCACGAAAGGAAGCCTTAAGACAAGGCCTCTCGGGTATCTTCCAGGGAGCTACCATCAAAATCCCTATCACCGCTGCTGGGATCAGAGAAGGTGAAGAGGTGATGTGTGGAGTTGCTACAGAAGCTATGTTCTCCAACAGGTTCCCACAAAAACCAAAGGAAGAACCCATCACTCCTTTTTCCAGTCCTTCATACGACAATGTTCCAATATCTTCAGTGATCAGGATCAATAAAGGTCAAACAAGACAGCAAAACACAAACCCTCATCCTGAAAAACAGTCAAGGACGGAAAGGAAAAAGGAAGCATTGGCTTCCACTGAAGCTATAGTGGAATCCAAGGATAGAAGGTCCTCTACTGAAGCAGAAGCGAAAATGGCTTCCGCTGAAGCTGAACAAGTTTCCTCGGAGGCAACCACTTCCACTGGAACAAAAGCCACTCCAGAAACCACTAATGATGATGAAAGGGAGCAGGAACCTCCACAAGGAAGTACAACATCACGTCAAATTGTTCCATTCAAAAGACGCGGTCCGTTCAGAAGAAGAAAGACTGCAGCTAGAAGACGACGTGATAAACCACCCTTAAATACGTACTTTCCTATTGTGGAATGGAGCTACATGTCCATAGAAAAGGTGTTCGTTTTGAAGTTTTGTGATGGATACACTATGAAGCTCCAAGATTATCAGATATACGGCCTTCCTGCTCCAAACATCTTCGATCTAATAAGTCTTCCTCTACTCAATCCAGACAACGACTTTGAAGGAGGACTTGTTACAATACTGGTCCAGAGAAGAGCTGAACAATTAATAAAAGAAGGATACAAGTTTTGGTAGCGTCAGCTTAGGAGGAGACTGTAAGGATCTATAAGGCTGATGCATATCAAAACATCTCTAGATCAAGTCATAATCTATCAGAAAAAGTACAACCACGGAACAACAAGAATTAGCCTTTGGAAGGACCATTGCTTCCAAAGGATAATTCCTTCCACTGAATACAACTTGTTCCGTGGAGTGAAGCTCAGATCGATCGGTGCTTCCGATCGACCATCAGTGCTTCCGATCGACCATTAGTACTTCCGATCATCAGTGGTTCCCAAGACAAAGACTTCCGAAGACTTTTCTCTGACAAAGATTCTTGATACTTAAGGAAATAAACAGAGCTGCTTTCTCACACTCAGAATAACAGAGAGGACATTTCAATGTTAGTCAGCAACAAAGAAGATTTGTCAAGGCTACAAAGATACTAAACAGTTAATGCTTTTTGTTGTTTAGGTCTTTATTGTAAAATTCAATGTAGTCTTTTGTATTGATTGTAGATTATGCTCTCAAAATCAAGAAATTTTGCGGACAAGAAATCTAACATTCTATCACGTTTTTCGTTGCTCTGTTTGAGTTGCTACTTAAGTTCATTTAACTAGATTTTTAAAATCTTCATTGGCATCCCTTGTGGTTGCTTCTCCTTGAGATGATCCAGCTCTTGATTTCATCCAAGCATCTTTTTTCATCATCCGTGACCCAACGCATACCTTCGAGCCCGACTATAATGATTTCTCCTTACCTAAAACACTTTTGATTGCCTCTTTTTCAAGCTTTCATTCCGTACTAGTTTTAATAGTGGTTCCTTCATATGTTAGTTTATTCATGGCCTCCTTTTCTATGAGCAATAATATTTTCCTAACATAAAAAAAGGCACAAGAACAACATTTTATAAATCATAGCATCCAAAAGCAATATTTTTTTAAAAAAACTCTAAGTCAAAGGTTTTAGTAAAGAGATGGTTACATATTCAGCTTTTGCATGCTCGTTTAGCCATCCTTGTTCCTTATCATTATAATGTAGCTTGTAGAAAAAATTCTAGAGGGCTAGGTGGCATTTGAGTTTCTAGATTTGTCTGTCATCATAAACATTTATAATAAGTATATTATAAAAAGATTGAAATAAATATTTTATCTAACAGATAGAAACCTAAGAACAGTAACAAAAGCCTTTACGTATGTTGTTATTGGGTCTTTGTTTAAACTGGTTGCTTTATAATGTTTAAAAGGTGATAAGTATGAGACAACTTAAATTATTTAAAAAAGTCAAAACTATGGTTTATGGTTAAGATTACAAGTATGGGTAGGGTATTGGTCCTTTTTCTCCTTAGTATTCATTGAGTTTATCTATTTCTTAAAGATTTTAAAAATAGCTTATAAAACAACTCATTGCAACGTTTACACCAGGTTGTAGCTTATAATGGGATCTGTATATATTTTATAAACATGAACAGAACTATATGATGTGTTAATCACATAAGTAATTTAAATTATTCATCAACAAATTTACCCTATAAGAAACATCAAAACTGAAAAACATTTACTCATGCTTCATATATGAATTATAAACCCCAAAACTTTGTTGTCAAGAAATGACAAGACCATCATTAGAAAGCTAAAATGTACTTAAAAGTTCTGGTTCATATAATCATTATAACAACTTAATGTGAAAAGCAAATGAAGAATGAAATAAGGATTAAAACATGACATATGTTATTAGTTAAATATTTACCCGCTTAAACAAAGAAAGTTATTTTTGTTTATTGTTAGTGCAGATAAAGTTTTGATGCTTGAATCGAATATGACAGTGTGTGTATATAACATGGAATAAAAATTAAAACACAAAGTAATTTCGGCATGAATCACATAATAAATTCAAAAACTCATGAAATTCTCACACAGGCATTTCATCAAGCATGTGGCATGCATATAGAAAATACAATGAGCACAGGTAAATATTTATCCAATTCAGCCCCAACTTCATAAGTTTAGACAAAAATATTTACGTAACCTTGAAATTCATGCTAAAATGCAAACCATTAAATGCCAAATTCCAAAAGAAATTACCTTGATCAGACGAGATAATAGGTTGATGGATTATAGTAGCAACTAGCAAATCATTCATTTGCACCAAAACAATTAGAATGCATCACGAGAACACATAGAGACTCGTGTCTCTTCTCTCAAGCTCCGTTTGGCCATCTAACAATGATTTAAAATCTCTATTAAACAAAATTGACTCCAAAATGTATAAATATTAACCATTATATCTAACAAACTATAGAAGTTCCGAACCAAAATTGTGAAATTAGGGGATTATAATAACATTTAACAGATCAAATTCTAGGTTTTTGATAGAAATATTGGATTCTTACCTTTTGGCTTGTAACGGAGAGGAGAATAGAGAAAGATGCTTACCTTCTTTCATGCACTACAACAATTTGTTATACAAACATACGATTTTGATGCAGATGAAGACTTGAATGAGAGAATCGATTTGGGAGTAGTGGCGATTGGAAAGAACGATTTAGGGTCTCTCAGATATTAGAGATGGGATGCACGATCGAATGAGTAGAGAAAGACGACGGGTCAAATTTGTTTAAAATCCGCGTTTCTTTTCTATCAGGCCAAAGAGGTAAGCGGGAAACGAAACGAATCTTAATTTTCTGAGCCGATTAGAAAATTCATCAAAACCATATTTTATAAAATTTGAAAAGGCCGCTAGAGTTCTATTTTTCCTTAATCCTAAAATTGTTAAGTCGGCCATGGGTGGTGTTGTGTGTCGATGATAGAGAAGAGAATAATTGTTTCCTTAGGTTTTATTTTGCAAATATTAAGATTTTTGTACTGAATTAGGTTTTATTTTGCATTTAGACTTTTTTTTTCCTAAATCATTAAGATCTTAAAAGGAGTCACTTGATTCAAACAAACATTCTTTTACTTTGAGTGATTAAAAGATATTCTTTTGATAGAATCATTAAAATGCTACCAAATAGCCCTTAATTAATTTAAAAAATATTATCAATCATTACTCACACATATACAAACATGTGTAAGTAGTTATGTATCGATCCTTGCTTCTTTTAGTTTGATTTTAATTTTTGTTTAAATATTTATTTTCGTATCATTATATTTTAATCTACATATTTTAATTAAAATATTTTGTATATGTAATAAGTATCCAATATCTACACATATTATACAATTTGAAATATGTGTAGTTATTTGTTTTGTCATATCATTTTGTAAAATAAAATAAAAATTTATATACTTAATTTATCTACACATTTGTTTACACTTATTATGTGTTGGTAAAACATAATTAATTATTCACACATATTTAATTTTTTTACATATGTGTAGATAATTTAGCTCTAGATATATATTTGTTTTAAAATAAAAACCAAATTCCAATGCGGTATGATACAATTAATGTGAGGATTGATTTTCAGTCTTTAATATTTACCTTAAAAAGCTATAATATGTGTTTAGTATATAGACTAAATAGTTATTTTGCTATCAATAAACCTCTTGAGACTAAATATTAGTCCCTAATAACCTTTTAAAAAAATATTTTTGGATTGATTTTCAACTTTTCATACTACTTATCACAAGTAAATTTTGCATAACATAATTAGTCATCGGTCATTTGCTATAACAATATTATATTTATAATTCCATTCTTTTTAAAAATTTTAAGAACTGAAATTCAGTATCAAATATGTTCCCATAATAATGGAGACAAAAGATTTGTCTGCAACACATTTGCATCATCATTCATTACAGAGGATACATATTTGAGCTCCTTAATCAAAGACCTTAGAAATCTATGAAAAACACACATTGAGTTGCACATGTCTTTTGCTAATTGAGCTCCTTAATCAAAGAGGAAGAACACTCAAGTTGTTGAGTTCATGACACTCCACTTATACGAGCAAATGTCTCGTAGTGCTAAGTTAAAATTTCTTCGGTGTTTTGGCAATAACCTTGGTATTTCCTCCAAACAACATTTTAAGACATCCCAAAGTTGTTTTGTAGAATTGCAATGTTGTAGACCGGACTATATCTCATTTATGAGAGTCACAAGACGGCTGTCATAACAGGTCAGACACGACCCGTTAAGACACGACATGTTAAGACACGACATGTTAAGACACGGAACACGAACTGGTTAGACACGAACACGACACGAATGCTTATCGTGTTTGTTTTTTCAAACACGAACACGACCCGTTAAAAACACGTAAACACGAAAAGACCCGTTAAGGAACCTGTTAACAGTTAACATTTTAAATGACCTATTAAAGAACCTGTTAAAACCCATTAAAGAACCTGTTAAAGAACTAGGGTTAGACAATTTGAAGCTGATCGATTATCCATATAGCCATATATTTTATTATATTATTTATTCCAAATTTTAAACAAGTCTTAACAGGTCTTAACTGTAACATTTTTGTAATTTATAATAAATAATTATATATATTACATAATTTATGACGTCATGTATGTATAGTTTGTAGGTCTCAAAACGGATCAAGAACCCAAAACGGATCAAGAACCAAACTTTATCTTCATAATCATCATCAATGATCTCTAACAAGTGCGGAATCCAAGTTAGAATCAAGAAAGCAAGTGTAAAAATGTAATCTTTGTATAAATACTGAAAATCGAGTACAAGTGCCTCAATGTGTCTAGAGAGCAGATGCCTCGGGATTCCAACCTAAACCTGTACAAAATACGTCTATTTATACTAGGCCTAGGAGCACACGAAATCTAATACAAAAAGTTCGAGTACACGAACACTTCGTGCACTCGAAATGTTGTACATGAAATTAACCAAAAACTGAGCGTCGACTCTTCCGGGTTGACTTTGTCAGTCTTCATCGTGTAGTGGGCTCTACAAACTCCCCCTAGACTGCCGAAGTCATCCGATCGGAGAGTGACATTGTGTGGTCCTGCTCCTGCATACAGTTTGAGCTCAATAGCAAAAGCCACAGTACGAGTAAAGGGTTTGGCCTCCTCATCCCTCCCAGAATACACTCGTATTGGAGACTCATGTAGCTTCATCATGTCTTCCTTCCCGTACTTCAGGAGATCCATAGGGTCGAGGATGATGTCAACATCGTCAATATTGTCTTTGTTCTTGAGAATGACTGCTGCAAGATTGAGATCATCATAGTACCAAGACAAGAAGTTAGCCAGTGAATTGTCTGGAACTCTAGGAGGCACTGGAACTGCTATCTCAACATGTGGTGGAGGATACTTATAGTATACCCAAGGCTTCTTCGTCTTTGGATCGATAATGCAAGTCGAAGCAAAACGCCTTCCCTTGGCCGTGCGCATGACAGGAAAGTCTTTCTCACATTGGTCGTTGATGAACTTGGCAAACAGATCAGCCTGAGAGTCCTTGGAAGGGTTGAAGAACATAGCTTTGTTGATGCTTCGAATGTCAACCTTTGGCATTGTGCAAAAATCTCTCGGCTTCTTATAGAACTCGACCTTTCCATTCATCCTCTTCACCAAATAAATGTCCCTGACTTTGTCATACATCCAGCAGCATACGTTTGACCTATCGTTACAAAATGCGAACAGGTTTCTGTTGTCTGAAATGAAGGTATGCTCTGGATGTTCGTCACCCATCTCCTTAAACCAGGCAGCTTTATCCACAGGAGGAGAAGGTGTCCAATCCTTCTTTTTATCAAACCAGCTGTTGATCACTTCGTGAAGAGAGGTAACCTCCTGTCCCAAAGCATCAATGTATTTGTGGGCATACAAATAATCGATATAAGGATCGGTTAAGACATTTCCGAGCACAATATTATCTGGTTCTTCTACAGATGCCCCTGCAGAAGACTCGGTTCCTTTCTCGGCTTCTTCACCAGGCTCCTCAAAATCAAAGTCCTCTGGCAGGTCATCAAATAAGCTTTCAAGGCCAGCTCCTGATGTTTCGTCAGGTTGAACACTGTCACCAAATAAGACATCGTCAGTAATATCCCCAAAAAGATCATCATAAAGTCCAGTAGGCTTTTCTGAAGAGGATGGGTTTCCGGTGGCTCCTCCCTGATCCTTATCATCTGGGAGTCCCTGATTCCTTTTGCCGGATGGATCATCTTCTTTCTTGTTTTCCTTACTATCTTTGTCATCATCCTTTTCTTTCTGATCCTTTTCTTTCTTATCATCACAATCATCATCATCACTATCATCACTATCATCATCACTGTCCCGAAAAACATCATCTATGTACTCATCGTCGGACTCTGGAACTTCCTCTCCTTTAAGCCTTTTGATATCCTTCTTCATCTCATGGTTCTCCATCAACAAGCATCTGATGAACTGTCTGTGAGCCTTGATCTTTCCATGACACTTGTTCAGCTTGCCACATATCTTTATCATTCCATCCTGTAGATTTAGAATAAGGCCATCCTTACGCTTGGAATCATTTTCAAGTTGAAATACTCGCTCCTGCAAGCCTACGAGATCGACAGGCACATGTTGTGGCTCATAAGGTGAATCAGCGTGCAAAGGAGATTTTCCTTTGTCGCTGCTGGAACGGGGTGGAGGTGATTGAGTTTTGGTATGTGGAAGGGTAGTGACAGATGGACGAGTGGTGGGAATTTTGATGACTAGCTTGGGTTTGGTTGGTTTGGTGGCAGGTTTAGGTTGCTTGGGTTTTATGGGTTGTGTAGGTGGATGTGGTGGAGGTGGTTGTGTAACAGGAGGTGGTGAAGGTGGTTGTGTAAGTGTAGGAGGTTGGATAACAGGAGGTGGTGAGGGTGGCTTGGTTTTTGTAGGTGGCTTGGGTTGTGTGGGTTGTGTATATGGAGGTGGTTGTGTAGGCGGAGGTGGTTGAGTATGCGGAGATGGTTGAGCAGGTGCCTGTGATATGATAGATGCAACCGTTGAGAAGGATAAGCTTGAGAACATCTGCTGTAGTCGGGGATCTCTGGTTCTCTTGGCCATTGTCTTTAGCCTTTTCCTCTTTGGTGATGACTCAGGAGTTGGAGTGTAGTCCGCATCCTGTGCTTCTTCTCGTTCCTGTCTGGTGGGAGGTGGCTTTTCAAGAACAAAATCTTCACTTGATGAAGAAGAAGGATCATGAGTAGTATCCTCTGCTGCTTTATCAACTTTTGAACTTGAACTTGTAGCTTGGCCATCATGCTCCTCGGCCACAAAGGCAACAGGAGTGCCTTGATCCTCCACAACATTGTCATCTCCCACAAAACGTCCAAACTTTATCAGTGGCCTCTGACCGATGTACTGTTTTTTCCCGCGCTTGTTCATCTTCATGTATCCAAAAATGTCATCGCACATTCTCTTGATCTCCAAAGTGCCAAGAGTGAGAGTCAGAGAAGGATACTTTAGGTTGAATATGATCTGCAAAAGTCGTGGAAATGCCAGGAACCGTTCCTTTCTCCGTCCTTTGATATTTGCATGCATGTCAAGGAAGATCATCCTTGAGAAGTTAAAATCCATTCCAAGTGCTAAAGCCACCATACAGGAGCTAAGATTCTGGTTTAGGACATCATATCCACCTTTTCGTACGGAGAGACACTGTGTCACTACGTGTGCCAGATACCTCCAGTAAGGATGTAGCAGTTTCTTTTCTGTTGGAGGGTAGGCACCTTCGTGTCCCATCTGAAAAACAGTTCGGTTCACCAATGCTTGATCAAGCTCAACTGGGTCTGAATCTTTGTCTCCAAACTGCAGACATTCTCTGATGATCCGCTATGAAATAACGATGGGATGACCCTGGATCTTTCCAACGATACTAATGTTTCCATCCGCATCGGTACTTTCTTCTACGGTGCTCCAGAAACTCCTGACAAAATCAGTCACAATGGGCGGATACTCCATGATGGCATAGTTGATGAGCGACAAGATCAGTCCATCCACCATACTCTTGAACTCTGAGTGTTTAGCTGGAGGTTCCCTAAGGAATGTTGTCATGTTATGATCATGCACGAACCGTAAGTCAGCCATCTGAAAGATACAAACAGATCAAGTTAGTTTAAGTTCAAGAAAACTGGATTTGTTGAAAATTTTCTAAGTCTTGAATGTTCTGTTCTCGAACTTAACATTTTCACTCGAGACAGCGAGCTGTACACGAAACCAAGGTGTACACGAAGTACAGATAGTACACGAAGTACATCCTATACACGAAGTTCATTCTATACACGAAGTAAATCCTGTACACGAAATGCATCCTGTACACGAAGTCCATCTTGTACACGAAGTTTTGTCTGTATTCGAAAGTCATTCTGTACACGAAGTTTGGATTTCGAATACAGTTGAAACCTTCAAAACTTCATCATGCTTACTCCTTGGAATCTCTAATCTAGTTCGAAAAACTCGGAAATCATAGGTGCTCATAATATCCAAAGATTGCCTTTCAATTTCGAGCATTTCAAGGTCAATTTGACCAAAAACCTTCTGTACACGAAAGTCGCGTACTCGAAATCCAATTTTGACCATAACTTTTGTTTTCACGGTTAAATCTTGATGAAAATTGATACCTAGGGTCGCCTATAGTGGATCTACAAGATAGCCGGAGTGGAATTTTGAGATCAAGTCTAGAAATCGAGATCGCCTCTAAAAGAGAGTTTCTGTACTCGAAATGAAAAATTGCGTACACGAAAATATGGTACTCGAAATTAAATGTGGTTTAGCTATTTATAGGCATATTTCGAATACGCTATTTCGTGTACTCAATTTCGAGTACACACCCTTATTTTTGTTATTTTTCTTATTTCGATTTAAAATTCTAACTTTTCTAAAATAAAATAAAATAAAATTTGACAAGTTTAAGTTTAGTCGGGTCAAATTTGTGGGATCAAATCTGTTGTCAAAATTTTAACCATCTTGGTTAATTTCTTAATGAAGCACAACCTTTAAATAGCTATTCCCACCAATAATTTCCACTCGTTATTCCATCTCTTAAAAATCAGTTATATGATCAAGTTTTTCTGAAAATATCTTATGGAAAATTTGTGAACAATTAGATTGTGAGACTAGATTAATATGCAACCTATCAGTCTTGATAAATCCTTTGTTTCAAGCTTTGATTGTGTTTTAACGAACTTCAAATTATTTTGACAGAGTTTTAAGATGAGAAAAGAGAAGAACAGATCTATTAGGTTAGAATCAAGAACAAGAAGGGACTATATCATCTTGTGCTCATTGGCATCTTTTATTTTGATCTGCAGACACATTGGTCTTAACGTCACACATCCAGTTCTTTGCTTACGCAAAACATAGGATGCTTCAGTAGATATTTCCCGCTCTTTGTTTGCACAAAACATAGGAAATACCCGAGTTTTTCAAACACAATTTCAAGTTTATAAAAACACAAACTCATTTTGATTCAAGGATTTAATCAAGAAGTCAAATAGTTGTCACACATTTCTAGTTATCTAATGATCACAATTTCACACTTATTTATCTATTTATATGTATTTTAATTTTGATCAAGTCTGATTATTTAAGTTTTGAAAAACTTATTTCAACTTCTTAGTATAGAATAGATATTCAAAGTTTTTATTCTTTTAGAAATCTTATTAAGATAGTGAAACTTTGATCCTTAGAGATTATTTCACTTCCCAATTTTATCGATTCACTTTGCTTGTTCGAATCAACTCTTTTTGTATTTTCTAAAACTTTGAGAAGATAAAAATAAAAATAAAAATAAAAATATTTTTGTAATTTTCTTTGAATGACAAGAGGCAGAATCTTCTTTTCTTAGGGTTTGAAAACTTAACTCCCCCTAAACTTGTAGATCATCTTAGACTAACTCAAAGACCGAAAATCTTTTTGTTGTTTTGTAAATTTTGACTCAAAGGATGAAAAATCTTTTTGTTGTTTTGTAAATTTTCTCCCCCTAAATTTGTGAACAGATTATGACACAAATTTTAATGTATTTACAAAAATGCTTTTAATTGAAGCTTATTAGTTTTAGAGAGGCAAGCAAGTGATGAAAGCGTGCTGTGTCGAACGGTTTTGTGAAAAGATCTGCCAGATTATCATCTGTATGAACCTTTTCAAGATGAATGAGTTTCCGTTCAAAACAGTCACGGATGAAATGAATCCGGATGTCAATATGTTTAGTTTTGGAGTGTTGTACCGGATTCTTGACGATCTGTAAGGCGGCTTCATTGTCACAAAAAATAGGAGAGTCAAGAAAGTTCAAACCGTAATCGAGGAGTTGTTGTTGCATCCAGATAACCTGAGAACAGCAAATGGAAGCAGCAACATATTCAGCCTACGCAGTAGATGTGGATACGGTTGTTTGTTTCTTGCATTGCCATGAGACAAGGCGATCTCCCAGGTACTGACACCCACCGATGGTTGACTTCCTGTCCAGGTTACATCCACCAAAGTCACTGTCTGACAATGCAAATAATCGAAACTCAGAGTTCTTTGGGTACCAAAGACTGAGTCTAGGTTTCCCGACTAGGTACCGAAAGATTCTCTTGACAGCTATAAGGTGAGATGCCTTTGGATTTGCCTGATATCTGGCACATTGACAAACTGATAACATGATGTCTGGACGACTAGCAGTCATGTACATCAAGGAACCAATCATCGAGCGATAGAGGTGTTGATCAACATCTTCACCATCCAAATCCGAAGTCAAGACAGGACGAGCAGCCATGGGAGTAGATGCCGGCTTTGATTCCATCATTTTGAACTTGGTCAAAATATCTGTGACATACTTTCCTTGGTGAATCAGCACACCTTTTGAATCTTGCTTGACCTGCAGACCTAGAAAGAAGGTCATTTCTCCCATTGCGCTCATTTCAAATTTCTTCTTCATCACCCCTTCAAATTCCTTGCACAATGCTGAGCTGGTGGAGCCAAATATGATGTCATCCACATAGATTTGAACGAGAATTAAATCATCCTTATCCTTGCGAACGAACAAAGTCTGATCAATGGCTCCACGGGTATATCCATTTGCAAGCAGCTGATCAGTAAGTGTAGCGTACCACGCTCGTGGCGCTTGATGGAGACCATAAAGAGCTTTGTCTAACTTGTAGACATGCTCTGGATACTGAGAATCTTCAAAGCCAGGAGGCTGGCATACATAGATTTCTTCCTTTACCTTTCCATACAAGAAAGCCGTCTTCACATCCATTTGATACACCGTGAAGTTCATGTAGGAGGCTTAGGCCAAGAAAATCCGTATTGCTTCAAGTCTTGCAACAGGTGCAAAGACTTCCTCATAATCTATCCCTTCCTGTTGGTAGAAGCCTTGAACCACCAACCTGGCTTTATTCCGGATAATCACACCCGAATCATCTCTCTTGTTTCTGAAAACCCATCTGGTTCACATAGGCAGTTTTCCTTTAGGCAGAGGAACCAGATTCCAAACTTTAAGTTTCTGAAACTGCATCAGCTCTTCCTGTATTGCCTCAACCCAGCTGGACTCTTTGAGAGCCATTTTGACATTTTTGGGCTCAACCTGCGAAATAAAACAAGAATATAAACAAGAATTAATTGGACCTGATTGGCTTCTGGTAGTTGTCTCCTCAAGTAAGATGTTCTGACTTGTAATGGATCTGCTTCGAGTGAGAACGCCTTCTGAGAGAGGTCCAATAATATTTTCAACTGGATGATTCTTGTTTATGCTGAGTGTTGGCACGTCCTCCACAACTAGATTGTCGAGTAAGGTGCTGATGTTGTTCACTTGATCTTCACTTGAAGAAGAGATGTTGTTGATAGGAGCAGTTCCACTTGCTTCGGTTCCATGATCCATGCAATGTTCCTCAGAAAGGTTATCTGAGAACAATGGATTATCAAAAGTCTGGTTGGATGAGGATGAGACCTGATCGGTTTCTGGGAGAGGTTGAACTGACTGAGAAGTATCTGGTTCTGAAGGAAGAACTTCATGTATTGGGGTTGGCTGAGCTTGAGGACCATGATTGTACATGCCTGGAGGATCAACTGTTAAGAGTTTAGGATCACATGGAACATAGTCAACCCTATAGTCCACATCATCACCCTTGTAGAAGTCATCGGACTGCTTGGATGATTCTGAGTTCTCTGATGTATGGTTAAAAGGCCTGAAATTAGAATCATACTCAAATAACTAGTTTGGACCAGAACCGGCATCTGTAGAATTCATTTCTTGCCAATCTATGTAGTATGATTCCACTATCATCCGGGTCTTCTTGTTGTAAACTCTGTAAGCTGCTCTCTCGGATGAATATCCTACTAAGTAACACTCATCTGCCTTATCATCAAACTTGTGATTTGGCTCTTTATGAAGAAGAGTGCAAGGACATCCGAATGACTTGAAGAGTCCAACTTTGGGTTTCTGATTGAAGAGAATCTCGTAAGGAGTCTTCTGATGACGCTTGTTCAGGAGTGCTCTATTTTGAACATAGCAAGCAGTGTTGACTGCTTCGGCCCAGAAGAAGATAGGCAGCTTCGATTCTGACAACATTGTTCGTGCAGCTTCTATAAGCGTTCTGTTTCTTCTTTCAGTGACTCCATTTTGTTGAGGAGTTCTGGCTGCACTGTACTGCCTAGCAAGTCCTTTCTCATCACAGAAATCTATAAGAGTCTGATTTCTAAATTCAGTGCCATTATCAGTTCTAATCACCTTGACCTTTTGATTCTTCTGATTTTCAATCAAGGTAATGAACTTCTTCAGAATCTCTGGTGTTTCATCCTTCTTGGCCAGAAAGAACACCCAAGTGAATCTGGAATAATCATCTGTCACAACAAGACAATATGACTTCTTCCCGATACTCATTACATTAACTGGTCCGAAGAGATCCATATGAAGAAGCTGAAGAACTAAAGAGATGGAATTGAACAATTTAGGCTTGTGGGGTCTCTTGTGTTGCTTCCCCTTGGCACATGCGATGCACTTCTCAATGGTTGAAAAGTCTTTAGAAGGCAATCCGATAACATGATCTCCCTTGGCTAGCCTGTTTAGATTCTTCAGATTTACGTGACCTAATCGCCTGTGGCATAACAGACAATCATGCTCCGATGCCTTTGAGAACAAGCAAGTGTTCTCTGTGAATGAATCTGAGTTCATGTCGATAATATAGGCATTGTTTATCCTTGGAGTTCTCATCAGAATCCACTTCTCAGGCACTACAAAGCCAGGCTTCAAAATAAGACACTCTTTGTTTGTGAAGTGTGTTGAAAAACTCTTGTCACAGATTTGAGAAACACTCAAAAGACTATTATTGAGCTCTTCAACATAGTATACGTCTTCAAAACTGAGAGTTCCATTTGTGACCGTGCCCTTCATGCTTATCCTTCCTCCCTTGTCTCCCGCAAATGATACATAACCTCCGTTGAATGGTGTAACCTCATGTAACTGAGAAAAATCCCCAGTCATATTTAACCTCCGTTGAATGGTGTCTACATACCAAACATGTTTAAGCTTGCTTGGCCGTCCCTGCATTTTACATACAATCAGTGAGAAACAGGTACCCAAACCATGACAGGTTTAGGCACACGAGAAACGATGAATTCTTTCTTGTGAACCCCTTGTGATATAGTAGTTTTGTCTTTTTCAGTCGTTGATGTTGCACCACTGCCATGTTTAACTGGTGTTAATGGGGTATTTAAAGTTGCATTATGTCTCCAATATGTCTTGTTTTGAACTTTTGAAAAGTTTGAATTTTGTTTATGAAAACCATATTGATGATGTTTGGGTGATCTTTTCCTTTTGGCAGTGGATTTCTTTTGAGATTCTTTCTGAGAATTCACCCTAGGCATTGAGGATTGGTCAGTCCTCGTTGATTTGTTAGAGGGTTTTGCCTTGGGTGTGACCTTCTGATTCTTTCCATAAAAGAATTCAGTAGGTCTGTGCAGACAATTTCTTTCAATGTGGCCTGGTCTACCACAAACAAAGCAACATACTTTTTCATGAAATTCCTTAGGATCAAAAGGTTTTACATCACAGTCACAAAGACTAGAAAAGTTTGCAGAGTCTTGTTCCAATGACCTTGTTGGAACAAATGGTTCACAGTTAGGATTCAACTTTGAACTTGCCTCTTTGCTGACTGTGGAATGACCTTTAAACTCATGATGCAAACGAGAAGATGTGGTTTCCAAAATAATATCCCTTTTAACAAAAGTTGACTTAAATCTTTTAGACATCTCATTTGTTTTAATTTTAAATTGATCAACTTTTCTAACAAAATTAGAGTTTGAACTAAGAGATGAGGTTCCAAAAGATGTTGAACAATCTGTGCTTTTCTCAGCACTTCTTTCTTCGGTCTTCCCTTTCGTACCTGTTTTGCTTAAATTATCTGCACATATCTCAAAATCATCAGAAATATTGGGACTGGTCTCAATAGGATCTGCTGTCAGAGGCACAGGTTTGTCAAAACCAGTGCTGAACTCGAACTTTCGATCAGACTGTGACAACAAATCATCAACTGATGCGTTGATTTTGGGCATAATTGAGTAGTTGTGATTATGAGGTGGTGCACATTCATTATACCCAATTCCCTTGCCCTTCTTTTCCCGGTATTGCATGGATGTCATGTTTTCCAAAACCTTGCTTGAGTAATCAAACTTTTCACATTTTATTTAAGTTTTAGAAAGCTGAGTTTTAACTTGGTCCAACTCTAACGTGAGTTCATCGATTTTGCGTTGAGCATCTCGATAGTTGGACTCTTTGTCACTTAAAAGTTCTTTTAGCCTTGCCACATCCCGACCCTCGGCTTCAAGTTTCCTTTTGAAAATTCCCTCATTTTTAAGAAATTCTGAGTTAAAGTATTTAAGTTTATTTACTTCTTTGATTAATGATTCATTATGTGACCTGTACTTAAATACTTTATCTATGCATGAGGTAGATCAAAGATTTTCAGTTACCTCCTTCTGCTTGTCGTCCACCTCAGCCATGAATGCGTGACTCAAAGTAAGTTCAAGTTCCTGTACTTGATCACTCCAGTCATAAGAGTCAGCTTCTTGAGTCACCAGTGCTTTAGACGTACTAGCACTTCCCCCCGCAGCTGTAGTCACAACTTTCTCTTCAGGCTTCTTTTCTCCTTCCTTAGCCACCTTCGGCTGCTTACATTCTCTGGCAAAGTGACCCGGTTGGTTACAGTTGTAACATCGAAGCTTTGACTTATCAAAACCAAGCTTCTTTCCTGGATTGTTTCCAAAGCTGTTTCTTCCATATCGTTTGATGAACTTCTTTGCTCTAAACACTGCCATAGCCATCTGCCATGAGATATCCATTTCCTCAACATCAACAGGATTTATCTGCTCTAGATTGTCTTGAGTAAGATTGGAGGGTGCCAACTCTCCTGCTATGAAAGCATTGTAACTGTTCATGAAACCCTTAAAAAGCAGCAGATTTTCTTCACTTTCTGGATTGATTTTGGGCACAGATCCGGTTTGCCTAGATGACAGAAAGTCAGTTTCAATGGGAAGTGATTGAGATGGAGAGTTCTGATAGTGATGCATTCCTGGAGCCTGAAGACTGTTAGCAGACAGTAGTGCAGAGTTTTCTGATACGGGTGCAATTCCCATGGAGCTGGCATGATTCAGTGCTCTCTGCTTATCATCCATATCATAGGAATTGATAATCGAAATCAGCTCACTTAAAGAAGTCTTGTACATATCCTTGGTTCTTTTGATTGTTGTACAGTTTGAATTCCAAGTGCAAGGTAATGAGTTCAGCAGCTTCTTGTTCACCTCTCCCTTGGTCATCTCTATTCCAGAACTGGTCATTTCAGTCATCAGATGAGTAAATCTGTTAAGCTGTGCTTCAAGAGACTCTCCTTTGATGTGGTTTAACATGTTGAACCTCTGCCTAAGCATGTCTTTCCGACTTTCTCTCATGTCCTCATTTCCTTCAAATCTTTCAACCAATGCATTCCAAAGTTCCTTAGCTGTCTTGTGTTCCTTAAATCCATGAGCAACATCAGTCGATAGAGCCATAGTGATTGAAGCATAGGCTTTTTCATCCTTTTCCATCTTAAGGATGTCATTGTCAGTGTACAGTTCTGGACCTTTTGGTACAAGAGGACCATTGATTTCACTCTGGTATGAGGGCACAAAGGGACCCTCTTCAATTGATCTCCAAAGCTTTGGATCAGTATACTTGATGAACGACTGAAATCTGAATTTCCAGTCTTGGAAGTTATCTCCCGACACGAGCCTTGGTGGCTTTGTTCCGGTGCCGATTTCATTGTCCAGATTGAGTAAGTTGGACAGATTTGTCAGATTCTTTGAAGCCATGATAAATCAAGAAATTTTCTAAGTGTACTCGAATCCCCTGTAGCTCCCTGTAGATTCAGATCAATAGAACTGCTCCAAGTAAAATAGATAAGTCTATACTCGAAATCCTGTGTGTACTCGAAATCAACAAGTACACGAAGTCCAGTGTGTACTCGAAACCAATGAGTACACGAAATTCAATCTGTATTCGAAATCCTACTGTACTCGAAGATCCTCTGTAGTCGAACTCCTCTTGTACTCGAAAAGTATCTATACTTCAAACACTCTAACTGTACTCGAAATAGCCGAACTCGAAAATTTTGAACTCGAAAATACTTAAGAAAAATTTTATAAAAATATTTCTTAAGATTTGGAGTCCCAAATTTACACAGTAGCTAGATGGAGTAGAGAAGAATGATAAAGTATAAAACTTGCTTCAGAAAGTTGTTACCTTGACGATGAAAAGAGCACTCTAGCTCTGATACCACTTGTAGGTCTCAAAACGGATCAAGAACCAAACTTTATCTTCATAATCATCATCAATGATCTCTAACAAGTGCGGAATCCAAGTTAGAATCAAGAAAGCAAGTGTAAAAATGTAATCTTTGTATAAATACTGAAAATTGAGTACAAGTGCCTCAATGCGTCTAGAGAGCAAATGCCTCGGGATTCCAACCTAAACCTGTACAAAATACGTCTATTTATACTAGGCCTAGGAGTACACGAAATCTAATACAAAAAGTTCGAGTACACGAACACTTCGTGTACTCAAAATGCTGTACACGAAATTAACCAAAACCTGAGCGTTGACTCTTCCGGGTTGACTTTGTCAGTCTTCATCGTGTAGTGGGCTTTACATAGTTATACAAATATATCTATATATGTTTATACAAATGAGAAAATAAAATTTAAACATATATATATATATGTATGTATGTATGTATGTATGTATGTATGTATGTATGTATGTATGTATGTATGTATGTATGTATGTATGTATGTATGTATGTATGTATGTATTTAGAATTTCACAAGCTAAGCAAAAACATATTTTTAAATATACATATATATTTATAACAAGCTTTAATTTGTAAATACATAACTTAAATATATAAATAAAAATAAAATAAATAAATAAACTTTAATTATAAAATTTTAGTAAAATAAATCACAAAACCTTTTATAAATTAAATATTTATAAAGCTTTAAATACTTTAATTTCTTAACTTTGTTTTAATTATATGGAATTTAAAACATCATATATATATAGGATCAGGAATTTTATATAATCCACTATTCTCACGCTAACCCAAATAACTTTGGCAAGATGAAGTCAAATCTTAGATTTTTTTTAACATCATTGTAACACATTTTGAACACCATGTTATTTTATGAGTTTGGGCTAATTCATCACCGTTCAAAAACTTACAGTACTGTAAGTCCAAAACTTACAAACTTACAGTACTGTAAGTTTAAATATTTAAAAACTTACAACGATGATATGTTTTAAACGGTGATGAATTTCCACAAACTCATAAAAGAACATGGTGTTCAAAATGTGTTACAATGATGTTAAAAAAAATCCAACATTTGGCTTCATCTTGCCAAAGTTATTTGGGTTAGCACGGGAATAGTGGGTTATGTAAAATTTCATGCCCTATATATATGTATATATTAGTTTTATGAAATCTTATTAATTTTTGTAAACTTTACAAGTTAAAAATGGTTAACATCAAGTTAGGGGACCATTCATCACCTTCCTCACCCATTTCAGCCTTTGGATCGATCCATGGGTCCGGTTTCGACCCAGATAGTTTCCAGCGCAATTCCATCGTGATTACAGCTAAATTCCACACGATTATGGACAGCTGGGTGTCGAGAATCATTCCAAACGAGCCATCAATCCAATTAATTTCGAAATCAATCAAAACCCTTTCCTAAAATGTAATCTAAAACGCGTAAATCAAACCGGGATGCAGATGGGTATAAATACCGAATTTAATCAACAAAAACAACACCAGGATCATTTTGAAACTTTCTGTACAACTAAAAAGAACTCACAACTCGAAATAATAACGAATCCAGGCTTGGAAGCTCTTGGTCGATTGTCCTTTTGCTCCTCAATCGAGACCCATCAAAACGAAACCCAAGGTACACATCATATACATCATCCTACTCGTTTTTAATCACCAAAAAAAAGTCCCATGCTTCTGACATCAACCGGGTTCCATAACTCACGAATTTGATCAAGAAAAGATTAGGGTTTTCGGTTGAGGAGAATCTGAAATGGGGATGAAAACAAGGGACTAGATAAAACTCTTTAAAACCGATTGATTCCAAGAACTGAGTCCCAGATCGATTGGTTAAGACGCTCGGTTACACCGAGCAGGTCGCGGGTTCGAATCTGGTTCAAGGCTAGGTTAACCGGTTTTGGGCCTATATTTTTTATAAGAAAACTCCATTTTTATTTCTAATATCACCTAAATTTATAAAAATCTTCATAGTTTGATTCTGTAAAAATTAAATCAGAATTTATTATTTTATTTTTATTTTTAAAGGCATTATTATTCAAAAATAGTTTTGAGTAAATTTTAAATTTCCTTTATAACATTTAACAATAAGTTAATTAAAGTGGAATAATGATTTTATTTAAAATCTTAAAAAGTTATTTGTGGATAAAATTTTATAAGATTCTTTTATAATATTTTGATAATAATTCTATTAAATTGCATAAGAGTTTACTTAAACTAAACTTAAATCATGGAGTGATATTATTTAATAAATTATAGCATTTAAGTCAATATTTTATAAATTATATTTTGATAAACTAAAACTTTATTATACATTTTATAAACATGCATGTTGGCATTTAAAATAATAATAATAATAATAATAATAATAATAATAATAATAATAATAATAATAATAATAAATAAATAAATAAGTTTTAAACATTTTATTTAAAGTCTTTATCACTACATTTTATTTATTTCTAGTAATAATAAATAAAGAAAAGTATCTTAAACACTTTACAAAATTTATACTTTGACATACACATTCGATAAAATAAGAATCATTTGATAGCTTTCTTTAAAACATTACTAAGTATTATTTTGTGATTAGAACTACAAAAACAATATTTAATATTTTTGTTAAACATAGGATAAGTTGAATTTCAAAAACTTATGATTCATGCTTTACATAGAAATTCTAAACATTATGAACATCATTGTTACTTTCATTTAAACAAATAAATCAAAACAAAGCGTATGTATTTATTCAAAACAAATCAAACCCGTTGAGCCATTTAGAACATAGATAAATCCATAGAAAGACATAGTTATGTTAACATATGCCTATTGAACTACTTAGGTGGACTTTGAATTTGTTGGACACATTTGAACTATACTTGACAAGCCATTGCAAAGACTACCTCACACACTAAGGTGAGTCTTCATATCCCCTCTTTTACTTGTTTTGAACTTTTGGGGTGAAACATGTTATCTTTGAACTTATCTTAACTTCTAAAAATTTTCATGTGAACTTAGCTAATTGTTTTATAGTTTGTGAACTATAGTTAAGGATAGACATTGATCACACACATTTAGTGACTATGATAGATCTATTGGACTGACCATCCCACCAATGTTTGATTTACCCTTTTGGGGAAGCCCGTGGTGATAGTTTGCTAGCTTTGATCATTGTTTGTAGTGTTAAACATTGGTCAAACATCATTTGTTAACATTGGTTGATCTACTTTACTTACTAGTTCATTTTTACTATGTTCATTATGCTTAGAGTTCACATAAGATATTATCTATTACATTTTATTAAACATTTTGGTGTGAGTGTTAAAATCTATGAAACTCACCAACTCTTTGAGTTGACACTTAATTTTAACATGTTTTAGGTGGAAATGGAAATTAGCATTCATTTGAGCTTGGATTTAGTCTTTATTTGTTTTGAATTATGTATTTGAATTTTGAATTTGAATGATGTAATAGCTAAGTTTGAATTTATTTGACTATGTAATGAATGTTTGAATTAATGTTGCATTGAATGATTATTTATGATTATTTACATCTTTATACCCTAAGATATGAACAATCTACACTTCGTATCACCCCGATGTTTCCGCCATCGGTCGGGGTGTTACATTAACAGGTCTTAACATATATTAACAGGTCTTAATAAATCTTAACAGATCTTAACGGTTCTTAGCGGGTTTTACCTGTTTAGACACAGAAAATAAACAGGTTTTAACGTGTCGACCTGTTTTAGACACGAAACATGTTAAATTCGTGTCGTGTCGTTTCATGTCGTGTTAACGTGTTCGTATCTGAAATTGCCAGCACTAGTCACAACCAATTGAGTACATGCTTTGCCATTTAACCCAAATTTTGAAAATTTTATACCGAACAATTTTTATGATCTTTTGGATTAATGTCCCTTCTAGATTCAACTTCAATAACTATTGGCGTGTGAGGACTAAACATTAGAATTAACATTACTTCTGACATCCAATATGATAATTAGAGGAAAAGGTCTTATCATATATATCTTCTACTCATGACACATCAAGATCGGAGGTATGGCTAAGGATCTAGTGTATTATGAGGGTCAAATGATGTCATGATAGATTCAAAAGAACCAAATAATCAGAAATTCAATTGAACAATGAACTACGAAATATACAGTGAAGAAAAAACACAGTATAAGAAAAATGATTATATCACAAAAAAAAAAATCAAATGTCAATTCGAGCTAGATTTTGTTCTCAATTGATTGTTAGATCGTTTAGAAAACCAAATATTTGATACCAATTAATTAGGATTAGAAATGAAAGAATGTCATCTAATCAAGCAAATCATAACCGAATTCATAATTTCATTAATTGATAAGCTTTGATAACAACTATATGACTTTATATCGCCTCTCGACTCAAGCACGGTGTAATTACAATGAAATTGATTTTATTCTGCTCTACACTTGTCACACCCCGAGCCGGCGGGGTTGGATCGGATTCCCCGTCGGGCGGAAGGTTCCCGGGGCGCGATATCGTGAGTGATAATCGGAATGATCAGATTGTTTACATGGCACATGATATATATAAATGAGAAACTGCTAAAATAAAATAGAATTACAAAGTTAAATTACATCAGTTAAGTTTATAATTTAACAATGTAAATCTACTATCACATCATAAATATTCTATCTTGTATCTGCACAAGATATACAAAATAATTGTGTAATGATGTCCAAAAGTATGCAGATCCAAAAAGCTAGGTCCACTACTGGTATCCTAGTCCAAAAAAGATAACTCTTCAGTTGACCTGTTCGTTACCTGAGAAGTCATGCAAAAATAAAGTCAACACATGGTTAGTGAGTTCATTAAGTTTCATAAAAATGAATTTGAATAAACCGAATGACAACCTTAACCTCACCATTAACAACCTATACCATCCAGTTCAGTATGCTTATATATATGGCATATGTAGGGTCGAACTTACCGTCCGCCCAGACACCGTCTCACCACATACTAAACCACATGATATATTGTTCCTGGTGATAATTAAGCATTTCATCCCACAACTTTGATTTCATAACATCTGATTCATAGAATTTGATTACCCTGAAAATGTTTACCTTGATCCCCCGAAGTGACAACCTTAACCTCATCAACAACCACCTATGCTATCCAATCAAGTATGCTTATATATAGGGCATATGTAGGGGGCAAGCCCCAGCCACCGTCCCACCACATGCCGGACTGCTTAGCATAGTGTTGTTAATGATAATTAAGTGTTTCACTCCATTCACCTTCAATTTAGATTCTGATTTCCATAAATAGATTACCATTGATCACTTGAGTTTACCATGAAATCATGATTTCCCCAAAACATTTGTAGAAATATGATATTAAATGTTTAATTAAATAAATAAATAAGCATTTAAATACAACTAAGACATGATGATTATGCCTTATTTGACTCAATCAATTAGACTTAGTTGTTGGTGGTTGTCCAAGTTGTACCCTCTCACACGTGACCCATATCAGGCATGACTCGCAAGGAGTCTACCTGTGTGTGCCGGGATTTTAATGATGCCCATATCAGCTTGACCCACTGGTCTACTGTACATGCCGGGACTTTACGGATATTCTTTGATTCTTGATCTCTTTGATTCTCTTCATTTTGATTTTTGATTTCATTTGATAGTTCACGTTATTGTCCATATAGCTTGACTACAAGAGTCTACTATTTATGCCGGGACTTTATGTGTGTTACACGTGGTCTTGATTTCTATACAACCGACATCCACCTTAACTCAAGTATTAATGATTTCATTAGATTGTAATGATTTCATTATTTCAATGATTCACACACATTTATGATTTCTGATTTCCTTGAGTCTCTTGATTTTGATCTTTAGAATTTCATGATTTCGCAATGATTATAGATTCATGAGTAGGATCCTTTGAATTACTGATCACCTCTCTGATTTAGTTTCCATTGCAATTGATCTTTAGCTTTAGTTCTTTTGATTCCACTTTGGATTTAGATTCTTCAATTTGAACTTGATGGACTAAGGGTTTGTTTAGAGTTTTAGAATTAAGGTATTACTCATAGGAGTAATTAATTAATTTGTAAGTTAATTCTGCATAGCAATTACCTAGACAGGAGTCTAGGAGTATATAAACAACATATACATAATAAGCAATTTATAAGTAAAAGCATTTATGTAAAACAATTTAAATAAAACAGTTTACGCATGCTTCTCAGCCCCGCGTTTGAAAACAAAAATGTTTAGAAAAGGGGCAATGAACTCACCTGTGATGCTCCGTACTGTACTATCACAAAATGCGCGCTCTTTGCTTGTAGCCTAATTATCTTCAGTTCCTGAGTTGTTTTGAGAGAGTTTGAATACGATAAGTTTATGCATTAATCGTCGTATCTAAGGTCTTGGTCTCGGTGTGCAACTAAGTGTCCTGTGACAATCCGACTTTTCGAATTAATCTCGTTAACCCTCGTAGGCCAAATTGTATGTTATGAGGCCCAATTGAAGCCCAATTGTAAGTTATGAGGACCAATTGAATAGAAATAGGCCCAATTGTGAATAGGAGGCCCAAGGTAGGCCCAATGAGGCCAAGGTAGGCCCAATGAGGCCCAAGGTAGGCCCAATTGTATTTATGAGGCCCAAAAGGATTAATCTAGTTCAACAATGTTCTAAGTGGTCCAATTAGTGACAATTCGGCAATTCGGATTAACTCCGTTAACTTTAGAATTAACCGAAATGGTATGTAATCAAACAAAAACGAATTTTAAGGGTTATTATGGTGCAAAACAAGTTGTAAACATTACAATTTCAATGATTTAGTTGTAATTAAGTTGAAGTGCAAAGATGTTGACTTTAAAAGTCAAAATTCGGTTTGAATATCAATTGAAAGTCGAATTTCACAATCCTTTCAAGTAAAAACCGAAATTAACTACTCTTAATCATCCTATTGATGATTACTAATGAGTAGAAACCGTTATGAGTCCATTAGAATGTCGAATTTAACTCAATAGTTATTGAAAAGTCGAAACCGTCGACTATGGTATTAGAACTTGTATAATTCGACTTCAACATCACAAATTGAGTATCCCAGAGCATCAATCGGCACTGTCAGGGAGATTAGAACAAGACAATTGGATCTGAGAAGTCACAGAACAAATATTTCGATTGTGAGTCGGCCGAACTACAAGTGGGTCATCGAGATACATCAATTCGAAGTGAAATCAGGTAATTATCAACACCCACACATTACTTCTATCTTGTCTAAGCAAACACACAAAGAAATGGAACCATAGAATCACGAATTGAAGGAGAACGAATTCTAGGGCTTAAATGGTAATCGGTTTTGGGTGTTTTGATACAATCGTGTTTAAGAATCAAATCAAAGTAAGGGGAAAGTTTCAGAAACCTCCGATAATACTATACCACATTTCAATTTCATTAAACATTCACGAATTCTATGATCTCGATAATTAGGGTTCATAATGAAAACGTTTTTGGGGAATTCGAATGTAACAGTCTTAAAAATCAAATTGGATGATATAGGTAGATTCAGAAGAGACCGACTAAGGTTAAACTTAAATTAATTGTTGATGTTAACATTGAATTGATTGATTTCAAGTTCTAGGGTTTCTTTTGGAAAATCATTTGGGGGTTTCTATGAGAATTAGTTGTAGAACCAAATTAAATAGCATGGTAAGTTTCAGAATGTGCCGAATAAGCTAATCCCTACGAGTATTTCGTGTGTAAACATCGAATTGATTGAATTCTATAACTAGGGTTCATGCTTAAAAACGAGATTGGGGATTTCTAAGCAAAAGAGTTTAAAAATCTAATTAATCTCTACAGATAGTTTCGAAAACCCTTACTCAATGAAAACCCTATGATTTTGTGGACTCACATTAACGGATTGAACGATTTTAAGTTGGGGGTTTAAGAACTTGAGTTCGAATAGGTTAATGCTCGATTAATCGGGATATGATGAATGATAGTTTGAATTAAGACCATCTACAAGTTCGGTTGAAACTCAGAAACATAAGCCCTATGATGTGGGGTTCGAACGGGTTCGAATGGGGGTCCAATTTGATGTCATTGGTTCGGGTTAGGAATCAAAAGGGAACTGGGCCAGTTGGGCTTAAAACAATTAAATCCCATGATAGGTCAATAAAAACTGATCAGATTAGATGGTAGGAAGGAGGTGTTGAGTGTTGGAGGTCGCGGGTTCGAACCCGACTCCCAACAGTTTTTGGACTTTTAATGTTAATTTGGTATTTTGATCGTATCTCACTCGTTTTAACTTCGATTTGACCCATTCAAATTGCGTTAGAACCAGAATTCAGTCCCGAATGTTTTAGAGTAATAAAATTTATATTTTGTTTAGAAAATGTAATCGTGTATAATTACGTTATAAAATCATATATGGTCATATGATTTTACTTAAACGATTTCAAAGTCACGCGTATTCACATATACACATTTCTAACACTCTAACATACGTGTGTTAACACGTATGTGATTTCAAGCACAAAACGACATCTCGAATAACACAACGTTATTGTTTAAACACAGATCCTTCGTAAGAGGATTATCTACTCGAGTTCACGTATTTGATGATTCTGCAACAATCAAAGGTGCATACACGGCCCCTTTCTTGTTTTAACTGTTTTGGGGGAGAAAACATGTGCAACAAACATTTTTAGATACATATCACTTGCATGAGTTAGCTGTTTACATTATGTGACAACATAGCATTTAAAAGTCCTTACACTTCGAACCGTTTAGTTTGCCGTAGCGCAAAGCGTGGTAGTTGGAAATAGATCTATTAGGTTTGACAAAACTCACTTGGTAGATGGGATCTACGCAGGTGTTTGACTGACCAAACACACATTACTATTGTTTGTGCTAGACAATAGTGGCAAGGCAAAAACATGCTATAGCATGGCAATCGTCAGCTTCGGTGTCGACCACTTATGTAAATAGTACAAATGACTAGCTATCATGACTATGCATGTGTGATTATGTTATCTGCAAACTTGATATTCAAACAGTTTTTTTAAACATTGTGAATGCTTAAACCTGTGTTATGCACCAACCTTTGTGTTGACTTGATTTACATGTTTTCTCAGGACGCTAAGGTGCACAAGAAAGCAAGCATGGACTAGGAGATTGAGTCACATGCATGTCTTACATTTTAGTTATTTGAATTTGAACATTTGAAACTTTGCATTGTAATTTACATTTTACAACTGTTACTGTTTTTAAAACGCTTCCGCCAACTTTGAAAACTTTGATGTTATGTTTTTAGACCAAAGTATGTTTTGAAATTCATATAGAGGTCTTCGTTATGTCTAATGATCTGAGATCCTGGTTTGTCACGTTCCCAAACGGTATGATGCCATTGGTTATAGCGAACTAGGTTTGCATTTGTAGACTTAGACTATGACTGTTAGACATTAGACACGCATGCTTACACATATTACTTAGAAATTACATATGGCATTATGTAATAGACTTGCTTACACATTCCATGGCACTGCACTTACATATGGTATTATGTAACAGGCATGGCATCTTCATCATCAGCATCATACATTTACATTGATGATTTTGAGGATGAGGAGCCGATAGTTCCAGCACCACCATCATCACCAGCACCACCTATTCCATCTCCTCCGCCATCTGAGAGAGATGATTCAAACCCGGAGGAGGATCCAGAGGAGGATCCAGATTCAGACCCGGAGGAGGATCCGGAGGAGGATCCAGATGAGGACCCGGATGAGGATCCGAAGGAGGAGCCAGCGGAGGGTACTCATGAGATTCCTACTGAGGGACCTTCTACTCATCCACCACCTGTGTTGGATGTTCCGGAGCCTAAGAGGCAACGGATTGATGCTGAGGAGATTGCCAAACTGCGTGAGGACTTGTACTGGGCGAACGATAGGATTGAGTATAACGTTCGGGAACTTTGGGATGCAAATGAAAGAGAAGATAACCTAGCTCATCTGGTTAATGATATGCGAGATGAGATCATCCATTTGATTGGTCGTCTTGAAGATTCTGAGAACCGAGCTGAGATTCTGGAAGGCAGACTTGAAGCCTTGGAAGACTTGGTGGCCTCAGAGAATGAAGAGGAGGATGAAGAGGATGAAGAGGAGGAAGGGGAGGAACCAGCACCAGCTGTTGATTCTGATCCTGAATCCACTATTGAGGATGATTGATTTTCTTTATTTTCTTTTAACTTATTAGGGGCGGGTTGTGTCCCTACATTAGATGTTCGGAAAACTTATGTTTGGATTTTAAAAGTATTGTACTCAAATCAGATTTCTATCTATTGAAAATTTCTACTTATTGCCAACAGTTGTGTTGATTCATACATTACATGTTGTGTTTGTTGTACTATTTACACATGTCACATTGGACTTTGATAACACTTTAACACTTTTTTTAACTAGGAAGATAATGGCCAACGAGAACATTCACATGACAGTTGCTGAGCTCAACGAGCTAATCAATAACAGGGTCGCGGAGGCAATCGTGAACTACGCTCAGACACACGCCACAGGGCCACAGGGTCCGGCAGGGGGACTGGTTAACCCACAGGCATGCACGTTCAAGATGTTCTTGGACTGTAAGCCACACAATTTCAAAGGATCGGAAGGAGCCATTGGACTCCTACGATGGATTGAGAAGGCCGAATCTGTGTTTGAGATGTGTAACTGTCCTGAAGAGAGCAAAGTAAAGTATGCTACGGGAACATTGGAGGGTCCAGCATTGACTTGGTGGAACTCGAATGTTCAGACTTTGGGATTGGGTGAGGCCAATGCCTTAACCTGGAATGGATTCAAAACTTTACTGTAGGAGGAGTACTGTCCTCGCAGTGAGATGCAGAAACTAGAGGAGGAGTACTGGCATCTCAAGATGGAGGGATCAAACATCGAGGAGTACACGACTCGATCACACGAACTGGCCAGACTTCTACCTCATATGGCTACTCCAGTCAGTAAGTGGATAGAGAGGTACATCCGGGGATTGGTGCCTCAGATTCAGGGATTGGTTACTTCTGCAAATCCCACAACAAATCAACAAGCTGTTCGTTTAGCACACCAACTGACTGATCAGGCGGTGTTACAGGGGACTCTGCCTAAACGAACATCAGCTACTAAGGTAGGTGACCACAAGAGAAAGTGGGAAAGCAACAACACCAAGAACTATAACCAACAGCCGTTTCAGCAGAACCGGAAGCAGGATTCGAACAGGTCTTACCACAATTCGAATAGTGGTCAGCAATCATCATCATCAGGGGGTTATATTGGTAAACATCCAAAGTGCAACAGGTGTGGATTTCATCATGCGGGAAATCAGTGTGATAAAGCTAAGTGTCAACGGTGTGGTAAGGTTGGGCATGCAGCTAAGGATTGCCGCGGAGAGCTGCAAAACAATCACAACAATCAGAATAACAACCAGAACAACGCACAGAAGGGTTGTTTTGAGTGTGGCAAGATGGGGCACTTTAAAAAGGATTGCCCACAACTCAAGAAAGGCGGGGATAACAATGCAAATGGCAACGGCAACGGTAACGGCAATGGCACCAATAACAACAACAATAACAACAATAATGGTGCTAGGGCAGGGCGTTTGTGATTGGAGGACGTCAAGCACGGGAGGATCCCAACATTGTTACGGGTACGTTCCTCTTAAATAATCACTATGCCTCTATGTTATTTGACACTGGTGCCGATCGAGTTTGTATCTAGTTCACTTGCTAATTGCTAAAGGTTAGTCCTACTGCCTTAGAAAATCCATACACTATAGAACTAGCTGATGGTAAGCTAAATGTAGTTGAACAAATCCTTAAGGGATGTATACTTGATTTGATGGGTCAGACATTAGAGATTGATCTTATGCCTATCACTTTAGGTAGTTTTGATGTAGTCATTGGCATGGACTGGTTGTCCAAACATCAGGCTGAAATCGTATGCCACGAAAAGATTGTTCGTATACCTCTTTCGCATGGAGAGACATTGTATGTACAAGGCGAGAAGAGCAGTACGCCACTGCGTCTCATATCTTGTATGAAAGCACACAAATGTCTGCGTAAAGGTCAAACGGCAATTATAGCACTTATAACTGAAAAGCCGGCAGCTGAGAAGAAAATTGAAGATATTCCAGTAGTTTGTGAATTTTCGGAGGTATTTCCAGAAGACTTGCCGGGATTACCGCCTCTCAGACAGGTGGAATTCCGAATCGACCTTACACCAGATGCAGCACCGATAGCTAGGGCGCCTTATCGACTTGCACCGTCAGAGATGCAAGAATTATCTACACAATTGCAAGAGTTGTTGGATAAGGGTTTCATACGACCTAGTTTTTCACCGTGGGGAGCTCCAGTTTTGTTTGTTAGGAAGAAGGACGGGACTTTCCGTATGTGTATCGATTACCAGGAACTTAACAAGGTTACTATCAAGAACCGGTATCCGTTACCCAGAATTGACGATCTGTTCGATCAGTTGCAAGGTTCGAGTTACTACTCGAAGATTGATCTCAGGTCTGGTTATCATCAACTAAGAGTCCAGGAGGAGGATATTCCAAAGACAGCATTCAGGACACGCTATGGCCATTATGAGTTCTTGGTCATGCCATTTGGGTTGACAAACGCTCCAGCAGTATTCATGGATCTCATGAATCGTGTTTGTAAACCTTATCTCGATAAGTTTGTCATTGTTTTCATTGATGACATTCTCATCTATTCTCAGACCGAAGAAGAGCATGCTGAACATCTCCGATTACTGCTAGAGTTATTGAAACAAGAACAATTGTACGCTAAGTTCTCGAAATGTGACTTCTGGATGCGAGAAGTTCAATTCTTGGGTCATATAGTTAATGAGAAGGGCATACATGTTGATCCAGCAAAGATTGAAGCGATTAAGAATTGGGAAGCGCCAAAGACCCCTACCGAGGTACGACAATTCCTTGGTTTGGCGGGTTATACTACCGACGATTCATTGAGGATTCTCAAAGATCGCTCAACCACTTACAGCTCTTACGCACAAGGGAACGAAGTATAACTGGACGGATAAACAGGAAACTGCATTTCATTATTGAAACAGAAACTCTGCAGTGCACCGATTCTGTCCTTACCGGAAGGGAACGGAAGACTTTGTGGTGTATTGTGATGCATCTGCACAGGGTTTGGGATGTGTGTTGATGCAACGTGATAAAGTGATTGCTTATGCTTCAAGGCAACTACGACACCGCGAAAAGAATTACACTACTCATGATTGGAGTTAGGAGCTGTGGTTTTTGCTTTGAAGATTTGGAGGCATTACTTGTATGGAACTAAGTGTACTATTTACACTGATCATAAGAGTTTGCAACATATCTTTGATCAGAAGGAGCTTAATATGAGACAGCGACGATGGGTTGGGTTGTTGAACGACTACGAATGCGCGATTAAGTATCACCCGGGAAAAGCTAATGTGGTAGCTGATGCTTTAAGCAGAAAAGACACTTCAACAAGACGGGTTCGTGCACTTATGATGACGATACATACTGACTTACCTGAAAGGTACGCAGTGCTCAGCTTGAGGCTTTGAAAAAGGAAAACTTGGTACAGGAATCCTTACGAGGAATGGAAGAACAACTGGATGTTAAACCTGATGGAATTCGTTATTTCATTAATCGACTGTGGATACCTTTGTATGGAGGTTAAGGGAACTCGTGATGAATGAAGCACACAAGTCTAGATATTCAGTCCATCCGGGATCAGACAAGATGTATCATGATTTGAAGGCACTGTATTGGTGGCCTCACATGAAAGCTGACATTGCTAATTACGTTAGCAAATGTTTGACTTGTTCGAAAGTCAAAGTTGAATACCAGAAACCATCTGGTTTACTGCAACAACCAGAGATACCGATGTGGAAATGGGAACAGATTTCGATGGATTTCATTACTAAGTTACCCCCGTACACTGAGTGGTTGTGATACGATATGGGTAATTGTCAATCGATTAACGAAATCTGCACACTTCTTAGCAATCAAAGAAACTGACAAGATGGAGAAACTGACTCGCATTTATTCAAGGAAGTGGTAGCACGGCATGGCGTGCCAATCTCTATCATATCAGATCGGGATGCCCGATTTACTTCCAACTTTTGGAAATCACTCCATAAGTCATTGGGACTCGCTTGGATATGAGTACCGCATATCATCCACAGACCGACGGTCAAGTGAACGTACGATTCAAACGCTCGAGGATATGTTACGAGCTTGTGTAATTGACTTTGGTGATAGCTGGGAAAACCACTTACCGTTAGTGGAATTCTCTTACAACAATAGTTATCATACAAGTATTCAAGCAGCACCGTTTGAGAGCTTTGTATGGTCGCAAATGTCGTTCACCAGTTTGTTGGGCTGAAATTGGTGACAGTCAGATTACAGGTCCTGAATTAGTACACGAGACGACAGAGAAGATAGTACAAATCCGGAACCGTATGGCAGCGGCCCGGGATCGACAAAAGTTATGCTGACAGTCGTAACATTGGAATTTCAAGTAGGAGACCGAGTTCTTCTAAAGGTATCACCTTGGAAAGGTGTGATACGATTCGGCAAGCGCGAAAGCTTAGTCCACGTTACGTAGACCTTTTGAGATTCTGAAAAGGATTGGTCCGGTTGCGTATCAACTCAAATTCCGGATGAACTCAGTGGAGTTCATGATGTCTTTCACGTATCGAATTTAAAGAAATGTCTTTCTGATGAGACATTGATTGTACCATTGGAAGAAATACAAGTGGATGAACAGTTACGATTCATTGAAGAACCAGCAGAATCATGGACCGAGAGGTCAAACAACTTAAGCAAAGCAAGATTCGATAGTCAAAGTTCGGTGGAATTCAAGACGTGGTCCTGAATTCACATGGAACGGAAGACCAAATGATGAAGAAGTATCCTCATCTGTTCAAAACAGCAACTACAAACACTGAGAGCGCACTTTAAATTTCGGGACGAAATTTCCTTCAAAAGGGGATGACGTGATGCTTCACACACAACACTGCAAATTTCAAACTGTAAGCACAAAACCTTTATTCAATTGGTTTTGTTATAGACATTTGTGCTACATTATATTTTATACATTTTTTGTGCTACATTTCATATGTTACATGTTATGGTAGTACATGCATGATTAGTTACACACATTTTGCTATGTGCGGGGTTGCATAGTACAAACAGTTACAGACACTCATTATGTATGAGTTACACAGCACAGTATGATCAAACCAAACAATCACAGTTAGGTGAACTAACTAGTGTACACGCAAACAGTCACATTGAAAGATCACATTAGTTGTGATGTTGCAAGCATTAGATTTTGTGTGTGAGTACACACAAGCACACGGAATGATCAAACCACACTAACACGTACGATTTAAACTCGTAAGTAGTTTCCTAACTACTTCTTCAACATATACTAATTTTGGGAGGAAAATTCTTTCAACAAGGGATGATGTGACAATCCGACTTTTCGAATTAATCTCGTTAACCCTCTAGGGCAAATTGTATGTTATGAGGCCCAATTGACCCAATTGTAAGTTATGAGGACCAATTGAATAGAAATATGCCCAATTGTGAATAGGAGGCCCAAGGTAGGGCTAATGAGGCCAAGGTAGGCCCAATGAGGCCAAGGTAGGCCCAATGAGGCCCAAGGTAGGCCCAATTGTATTATGAGGCCCAAAAGGATTAATCTAGTTCAACAATGTTCTAAGTGGTCCAATTAGTGACATTCGGCAATTCGGATTAACTCCGTTAACTTTAGAATTAACCGAAATGGTATGTAATCAAACAAAAACGAATTTTAAGGTTATTATGGTGCAAAACAAGTTGTAAACATTACAATTTCAATGATTTAGTTGTAATTAAGTTGAAGTGCAAAGATGTTGACTTTAAAAGTCAAAATTCGGTTTGAATATCAATTGAAAGTCGAATTTCACAATCCTTTCAAGTAAAAACCGAAATTAACTACTCTTAATCATCCTATTGATGATTACTAATGAGTAAAACCGTTATGAGTGTGAGCCATTAGAATGTCGAATTTAACTCAATAGTTATTGAAAAGTCGAAACCGTCGACTATGGTATTAGAACTTGTATAATTCGACTTCAACATCACAAATTGAGTATCCCAGAGCATCAATCGGCACTGTCATGGAGATTAGAACAAGACATTGGATCTGAGAAGTCACAGAACAAATATTTCGATTGTGAGTCGGCGAACTACACAAGTGGGTCATCGAGATACATCAATTCGAAGTGAAATCAGGTAATCATCAACACCCACACATTACTTCTATCTTGTCTAAGCAAACACACAAAGAAATGGAACCATAGAATCACGAATTGAAGGAGAACGAATTCTAGGGGCTTAAATGGTAATCGGTTTTGGGTGTTTTGATACAATCGTGTTTAAGAATCAAATCAAGTAAGGGGAAAGTTTCAGAAACCTCCGATAATACTAAACCACATTTCAATTTCATTAAACATTCACGAATTCTATGATCTCGATAATTAGGGTTCATAATGAAAACGTTTTTGGGGAATTCGAATGTAACAGTCTTAAAATCAAATTGGATGATATAGGTAGATTCAGAAGAGACCGACTAAGGTTAAACTTAAATAATTGTTGCTGCTGTTAACATTGAATTGATTGATTTCAAGTTCTAGGGTTTCTTTTGGAAAATCATTTGGGGGTTTCTATGAGAATTAGTTGTAGAACCAAATTAAATAGCATGGTAAGTTCAGAATGTGGCCGAATAAGCTAATCCCTACGAGTATTTCGTGTGTAAACACATCGAATTGATTGAATTCTAATTCTATAATAGGGTTCATGCTTAAAAACGAGATTGGGGATTTCTAAGCACAAAGAGTTTAAAACTCTAATTAATCTCTACAATAGTTCGAAACCCTTACTCAATGAAAACCTATGATTTTGTGGACTCACATTAACGGATTGAACGATTTTAAGTTGGGGGTTTAAGAACTTGAGTTCGAATAGGTTAATGCTCGATTAATCGGGATATGATGAATGATAGTTTGAATTAAGA
>CM018680.1:65270548-65533647 GCA_009363875.1 Mikania micrantha | reverse complement strand
TCGTCAATAAACACTATCACCCACTCGATCGGTCCAGCATCGGTCGACATAACCCTGTTCATCAAATCCATAAATGCTGCAGGAGCATTCGTCAATCCAACGACATAACGAGAAACTCGTAATGTCCATAACGCGTACGGAAAGCAGTCTTTGGAATATCCTGCTCTCGAACTTTCAACTGATGGTAACCGGATCGGAGATCTATCTTCGAGAACCAGCTTGCACCTTGCAATTGATCGAACAAGTCATCAATTCTAGTAGAGGATACATGTTCTTTACGGTCAACTTATTCAGTTCCCTGTAGTCAATACACATACGCATACTTCCATCCTTCTTCTTAACGAACAGCACCGGTGCTCCCCACGGAGAGACACTCGGTCGTATAAAACCTTTATCAAGGAGTTTCTTGTAGCTGGGTCATCATTTCCTTCATCTCGGTTGGAGCTAAACGGTAAGGTGCTTTGGCAACGGGTTGTGCCCCCGGCACTAAGTCGATCTGGAACTCAATTTCCCGTTCGGGTGGTAATCCAGGCAATTCCTCAGGGAATACATCGGGAAGTTACACACACGGGAACATCATCAATCGTCCTCGTATCCATACGTTCTCAATCGCGCAGGCCAAGTAGGCTACACACCCTCGCTCGCCGCATCATAACATCAGCCTTGATCAACGAAATGATCTTTGGCACATACATCGCTTTATCACCATAAACCGTCACGGAACTCCCATCCATCGCACGTAAACATATCATTTTTCGTCGACATACAATGTTAGCCTCATATTTGGCTAACCAGTCCATACCCAAACCACATCGAATCCCCCTAAGGTAATAAGAAACAATCGGACAGGGAACCTATGACCTTCTATCTCAACATAACAGTCATCAATAGCCTCAGTCACCCTGGTCATCTTACCAATAGCCGGCTCTACATCAAATACCCGATCTATCTTCTTAACCTTCCCAGATAACCCATCACAGAAAGTAGAAGACACAAAACTCATACTGGCACCAGAATCAAACAATACAGAAGCAGGAATATTGTTGATAGAAAAGGTACCTGTGACCACGTCCGGGTCCACAATCGCATCATCCTTCGTCATCGTAAAGGCTCGTGCTTTAGCCTTCTGCTTCTCCTTTCCTTTCTCCTCTCTTCTTACCCGAGCCCGAAGCATCGGCCCGTGGTAGCTTGCAATCCTTGGACATATGTCCTAATCCATTGCAGTTGAAGCATCGAGTAGCATTCGGGCAACTGCTAGAAAAGTGCCCCGTCTTTCCACACCTGAAACATAAATTAGTGCCCACCAGGCACTGTCCCGTGTGGCTTTTCCCACACTTGTTGCATCGGCGCCCATCTCCTCTCGCTTAGCCTTCTTGCTTGAGAACTTTCGTTGGTCTGTTCGACCCCTCTTAGTCCCGGAGGACTCTTTCACCTTTGCTTCTTCTTTGGCTGGCTCGGCTGACATAACATAATCCCAAACTATGCCACTGAGCTCCACAGTGGAGTCATAAGTCTTGGGAGCATTCGCCTTCACATGTATCCAACCTTCGGAGGTAAACCCTCCATGTACAACTTCACCCTGCGTTCCTCCTCGGTAGAAACTAAGTGAGGAACAAGTCTTGCCATCTCATTGAATCGTGAGGTGTACTACCTGTGGTTCAGACTTCCCGCCTTCAGCACCAGAAACTCCCTTTTAACCTTATCCAACTCATTCTTGGGACAGAACTGCTTAGTGACCAGTTCCTTGAGATCCTCCCAAGTCATCTTTTCCATATCATCAGTAGTCTTGGATTGCTTGACGGTGTTCCACCAGTGAAGTGCCTCCTCAACGAAAGAGTGAGCTGCAAACTTGACAGCTTGGTCAATTCGGCACTCACTGATGGAGATGACAGCCTCCATCGCAGAAATCCAGTGGCAGGTGGCCACTGCGTCCTTCTTCCCATCAAAGGTTGGTGGGTTGCATCCCTTAAAGGACTTGTAGTCACAGCCCTTCAGTTTCCCCGCCATAGAATCACCGCTCTTTGTCTCGATGATCACCACCTCAGCTTCCTTGGTGCTCTCTTTGGTTCCTTCCGACTTGTCTTTTAGAGCATCCTTCAGTGCCTTAGCAATCATTGTTGGCATCTTTTCATCCATGATCTTGCAGACCTCATCAGAAATAGCCTTCACCACGATAGGCTCTAGAGTGAACTCGTCTTCATTCTCAGGTTGCTCGTTGTGCTCGTGGTCGTCTTCGTTGACGGGTTCTTCAGCCTCGACATGTGGTTCTTCAGCTACCTGTGGTTTCTTTCGCGCGTCTACCCTTTTGTCCGGCCATCTTAACTTTCTACATAATGCAACAATTGATGAGTCAGCATAGGAATCAGTTTAGCACGGAATAAGTTTTGTAAATCGTTAACGACGTTGATCAAGTGTTATTAACCATTTACCCAACTCATAGGCTCTAAACGTTTCCCATCCCATCTCTTCAATGTGCATGACACTAACTACTTTCATAACATTACATCTAACCCTTAACTCATACATAAACATTCAACTCATGGCATCCGTCATCCGTGGTTGGCAATCCGCATCCATTAATCCCATTCTCAGTTTAAGTCATGGCATTTGGGATGCCAAGATCTCTCAAACTATGGCTCTGATACCAACTTGTGAGGCCCCGAAACCGGGCACCTCACAGAGGTTGGTTTTTCATCATACACATAGCTCTTAAATTAAAAACTTTCATAATCATGCAGCGGAAATGTAACATAGTCTGATAAACAGAAATCAATAACATGTCTGTATCAAAATCACATCGGATTGCCAAAACCACCGGATCGTATGACTCTATGCCCGAGCTCCATGCCTTCTCTTATCATACCTTCAACCTGACATACATGCTAAATCAAGTCAGCTTACGCTGGTGAGTTCTAGTTTTCATAAAACAACATTAAACATACATAACATATACATCATTTCATACACATAGTCCATAACATTACACATAACATCCTTACATCAACATCATCATACATTCCACTGTTACCATGCGAACAGTGGGCTTATGCCGGCACAAGGCTCCATAACCGTTGATCTGTCCCGCCGAAGCGTTCTACAGATCCATACTTACCCAGTAGCAAGTACTGGAGCAGCCATACTTACCCCATATGAACATGGGAGCAACGTCATACTTACCCCGTAACGAGTACGGAAGCAACCTCATACTTACCCCGTAACGAGTACGGGAGCAACCTCATACTTACCCCCCGTAACGAGTACGGGAGCAACGTCATACTTACCCCGTAACGAGTACGGGAGCAACCTCATACTTACCCCGTAACGAGTACGGGAGCAACCATACTTACCCAGTACAAATACTGGAGCAACCATACTTACCCAGTAACAAGTACTGGAGCAACCATCATTCATCATGACATGACACACTAGCACCTTATCATCATTCATCATAACATCGTATCATTATCCTAATAACATAGGATTTCCCATACAGGGTATGCTAGTATCATGTCATCATAACATCCTAGTACCATGCACATGTCATGCTAGCCGCACGTCATCATATCATTCATCATGGCAACATAAACACATTTGACTAGCATGTAATCATCATAACATCATACTTTCATCATAGCGTACCTAGGATTTCATCATAACATACATCCCTATTTATCATCATAGCATGTTATCATTCAGTTTATCATCATAACTTACTAACATGCATTCATCATTCTTAGCATACTTTCATGCAATAATCATACTATCACCTTAACATGCGTACATGGTCAGGGCATATCATCATTCATTCATCATCATCATATAGGCACATATCATCATAGACATAACAATAAGCATGTATGTCAGCCCAAACATTAAGCATAAAATAGGGCGTCTAGAACTCACCTGATAGTAGACTCTTGTTCTTCTTAGCCGAACTCCTTAGCCAAGTCTTAAGAACCTACATCCGTTACATCACCTCATTTCGTTACATTACGTTCTTAGTCTTAGAAAATATTCTAAGTCCCAATAGCCTACTAGTCCCCCCCTTCTGAATCCAAGTTCTCGAAACTTAGCTAAGTGTTCGAAACCCTTGAAATTCGTTAAGTTCCCATGTACACGAAACCCACGAGTATTCGAAATGCTAGTGTATTCGAACTACCTTGTGTATTCGAAATAACATGTATACGAAATGCATTGTGTATTCGAACATGGCACTGTACTCGAAATTTCCATGTATTCGAAATAATCATGGTATTCGAATTACTCCCTTTGTGCCTGATTTCGTGTACTCATCACTTTCGTCATTAAACATCTCAGAAATTCATCTAAGACTTTGGGGAGCTAGTTCTAGGTTCCTTATGTTGTTACCAACGTATTGGAACCTTAAAGTTATGAACTTTATGCATAAAGGTGTGAGCTTTATGCATAAGTTCACCCTTTGTTTAACCATCCTAACTTTTGTATAAAAATCCAGCTTTCTATACATGAATCACTTACTTGAAGGTAGCTGATCCTCCTGGTAGGATCCCGTGCGTTTCCTACTTCGTTTGGTCGATCAAAGTTTGATTCTTGAAATTCTTGGACTTAAACTTCGTGTACTCGAGAGCAGATGAGCTTCCAGCCAAAGGTTCGCACATTTCCCAAGGCACCACTATTTATAGGCAAGGCTGGTACTCGAAACCTGAGTACACGAAATTCAGTGTACTCGAAATTAGTGTACTCGAAACTGGAGTACTCGAAATTTTACTAGTTCGAGTACACGATCTGTAATCCTCGCCTTGGTTATTTTTCGTCTCTTTTCCTACAAGTTAATTGTTCGTCACGCATTCGTAAGTCCAAGTAACTTGTATTAGAAATTTGGGATGTTACAAACAGTTCTTGCAGTTGACCTGAAAGCTCTTGCATCTCAGAGGGTGCTAAACGATAAGGAGCTTTAGCTACCAGTGCTGCACCTGGAATTAGGTCAATATGAAATTCAACTTGTCTCACTAGGGGTAATCCTGATATGTCTTCAAGAAAAACTTCAGGAAAGTCTTTGATTACCGGAATATCTTCGATACGTTTTCGGGAAGAACAGTTTTCCATCACATGTGCTAGAAAGGCCTGACAACCTTTACGTAAACATTTCTGAGTTTGCATACAAGATATGATACCAAGTTTCCTACAGGCCCATTCTCCCTGAACTATCAGTGTATTACCATCATGTAATGGAATATGGATCACTTTGTTTTGACACACAACTTCCACTTGGTTATTAGAAATCCAGTCCATATCGACAACGATATCAAAGCTTCCAAGTTCAATGGGAAGTAAATTGATATTGAAAAGGTGACCATTCAGATTCAAGAACATCCTTGAATGACACTGTTAGTTTTGATTAACTTGCCATTAGCAAGTTCAATGACATAAGGACTTTCTAGAATTACCATAGGCAATGAGAGTAATGATGCAAATTCAGGAGAGATAAAACTCTTATCTGCTCCTGTATCAAACAGAACTGATGCGTATAGATTATTAAGAAGAAACGTACCCGTGACAATGTTCACATCATGCCTTGCCTCGGTTGCACCAATCTGAAAAACTCTCCCCTAGCTTCATTTCCCGGATTGGTGTTATTGTTCGGACAGTTTCTCATGAAATGGTCAGGGCTTCCACACTTGAAGCATGACCGGTTTGTTTAAAATGGTTTGTCTTGGTGCTTGGTTTGGTGGTTGAGCAGGAAAGTTACAATATCTAGCATAGTGTCCTACTCGATTACAGTTCAGACAAAAGGACATGGTCCTGTGTGAGGGTATGGACACTTGTTGCATTTGGGCGCCTGCCTAGTGTAAGCTTTCCTCTCAGGAACAGTTGCACCATCGCTCTTCACCGTTGCATTGTTTTGACTGGTCTCAACCGGAGCTTTCATTTTGGTCTTGCCAAACCACTTTCGTTTGGTACCCTTTGAAACATTCGAGGTACCGACATCACTACGGCCCACCGCCGCCTGACTTTTTGTGGACAAAGTACCACTTCTTACCACCTCATCGGTAAGCTTAGTGGTCAACAAGATTGTACATTTGAAAGTTGTAGGTTCAGCTGCAGTCACCATTCCTCGAATATGGGGAACTAGCCCTTTAATATACTTCTCAATCAACGCTGCTTCAAGAAAAAAACATATTGGGAAGTAGACAAGTGAGTTCATGAAAACGATCGGCATAAGCTAAGCAATCAGCACCGATCACAGAATTATTCTAGAATTCCTCCTGGAGTTTTTGAATTTCAGTGATTGGGCAGTACTCTGACATAATCAGAGTTTTAAATTCGTTCCAGCCCATCGAGTCGATTGTATCTGAGCCCAAGTTTTTTTCATGGGTATTCCACCGGCTTAGAGCTGAGTTTTTGAGAGAACAAGCAGCATAAGACACCTTATGCTCCGCCAAACACTGGCTGACCTTGATTTTAGTTTCCATCTCCTCGATCCACTTCAAGAGTCCAGCCGCTCCTTCTTTACCAGTGAAAGTAGGATGGTTGCAAGAAGCAAAGTACTTGTAAGTACATCCTTGCTGTGGTGGATCAGGAAAAGTTGTTTTCGTTGTTGCTGTACCGGTGGAATGATGAGTTTCTGTATGACCTCCGATAGCTTTATGTTCAGTGTGATCATGGTCCCCACCAGAACCCGCAGTGATATGTGGTTGGTGCTGTGTCAAAACACCACAAGCAGATAGATGTTCTCTCACAATTCGGGCTATCATTCCTTCATTCAATTCAGATCCACTTGCACCCGCAGGTGGCACCGTGTTCACTTCAGGGTTTACAGGTGGAACAGTATTTGTTCCAGGATTCACAGGTAAAACCATATTGATTTCCGGGTTAATATGCGGATCCAGATTTAATTCTACGTTTACAGGTGGAACTTGATTTGATTCAGGGTTAGTAACATTCCTGACAGCTTTCTTGGCTGGTCAACCTCTTTTCGGAGCCATTGTTCTGCTCACATGCAAACAAACTCAGGTCAGTTCAAGAATATTAAAGATATAACCCGTTTGATCACATAAATTCAACCATATTCAGTCATACTGAAAAATCCATGTTGAAATGTGATTATAAGAAATATAGTATAACTACATTGAAAAGACCCAGATATGTTCTCAGTACACAATAACCATACAGATGTTTGTAGTTATACTCTGTCTTGTTAATTTAAAAACATGTTCAAGTATTACATAGATCACAGCATTGTAATATAGATATATTATTACACATGTTTTTGATATATTATCATACAGGACACCAATATGTTCTCACACAGAAATGTTCTCATATAGTTCTTTGATACGTTGCCACACAGGCAATAGATATGTTCTCATATAGAAATGTTCTCACACAGAAATGTTCTCATACAGTTCTTTGATACGTTGCCACACAGGCAATAGATATGTTCTCACATAGAAATGTTCTCACACAGAATTGTTCTCATACAGTTCTTTGATACGTTGACACACAAGCAATAGATATGTTCTCACACATAAATGTTCTCACATAGAAATGTTCTCATAGAAAAATGTTCTCACACAATGTTCTAATTTGTTATCTAGTTATAGTTCATACAAGTTTGATATAAACACACAATCCACACACAAACAGATATACAGAAATAAAACATTTCATTATACAACATAACTGATATACAAAAAGAGAAACATGTCATTACTATTATACCACTATTTTATACAAAAAGTGCCATCAGAACTATCCAAACGACCATCAACCCAACTCACGAAATCTATGTCATGTATCCAAAAAGGATCCCCATACACTACATACTCTCAACCTATCCGACTAACTGATGGTATTCACAATGGGATTCCCAAATAATCATCTCCTGATCATACTTATCGTAAGAAATACGATAAGCATGCAATCAACAGGGCTATAGCAGCCATAACTACAGCCAATCCCGTCATCCTAGTCTCAATACTCATCATCCCAAACCACTCTATGATCTCCCTCGCTCTCACTATCCCCCCTCAACACCTCTATTTGTTGCCAGAATGCAGCAATGACCGTCTGTCTCCACGTCCTCCGCAATCGATCCTCCACGATGACTCTCCAAGCCCTAGTGTCAGTATCTAAAGAGTTCACCTGCTTGATGAGAGTCAGATGTGAGGTAAGGATCTCTAGTACTGTAGTACGAGTATCCTCTAAGGTGGCACGGTGCTGCTGTAAATCCTGTCGTGCACCGTGCAAGTCCTGAGAGACTTGCTGTAACTAGGCTCGAAGCTCGTCTTGGTGGCAAGATTCTCCTACCTCGTGTATAACAGGAGGCACATCTCTCTGTGCCATCTGGTGCCTAGGAGGTAGTCCTGTGGTCTTGCTGGCCTGACCCGCGTACGCCTCAACCCATCCCACACTGGAACCCGCTGAGGGGATGAGCTTTCTCGTCTACCTACAAAGGCATTTTCATCATGTGGCTGAGAATGTCCCTGTGAACCTGATGGTGGTGGTGGTGTAACTGGTACAGGTGGTGGTGGTGTCTGAGGTACTAAGGGTACCCCCTGGGATGCTGCAGATGAAGCCTTTGATGGGTCTGAGTCTGAACAAGAGCTCGAACTAGGTGTATCGTCAAGTATAACATAGGGAAATCACTGATATATATAACGTTCGCCTTGATCAGCTATCACTATACACACAAAATTTTCATATCAGTACCATGAGATAAATATTGAATAATAATATTCAACATAAACATGATATGATGTCTCTTCCTATCTCAAAGCAACTATTTGTCCTTACAGTTATTATTGTTCTGCTTGCATTGAGATTTTACTAGAACGCACACGTGTTGCGAATTTCAGTTATGTTGGCCACTCATAACTGGAATTCGTATCACCTTATTATTCTGGCTCAATTCAAAACAAGTTTTGTTCGTTAATTATGTTCACTGCTCTCTGTGTTACTATACGAGCCTATGGTTATAGTCTAGGTCTCTAAGTCCACCTAAATTCTATAACATGTGGCTCTGATACCACCCTGTCACACCCCCACCTCTCGTCACCTAAGATGATGTCATTCGTCACTCTAATAAGGTTTCGGAAGCATAGTGGTGATGTCTCAGAGATGAGGTGTGACTTAATTGATCCGGTATCACGACACACAGATTAACTTAAAATAAATACATTACAAGGTTCATCATTACAGTCAACATTACAGTTTACAACTAAGTTTATTACACAACTAACTTATTTAATTACAAGTGGTTGAAAGTGTAGCCTCATCGTGGTCACTGTCTCCCTGCAAAAACGTTTGAGTTTGAAAGATCAGCACACAGCTGGTGAGTTCGTAATGTTCAAGTTCAACAATATGATATGATATGCAAGTTCTCAAAATATTCGGTTCAAGATAATCATGGGACACGTATCTAGTTCATTCGGGCTACTCCGTTCTCGTTCTATAAGATACTACACGTCGGTAACATCTTAATGCCTCATTGTATTAATGTCTATCACAACATTAAGAAGTTTTGAAAAACAGGTAACAAACATTCACAGCAATGGGAGTTGCAAACTCCTAGCAAATGGGTTGTCACCCGATAGTACTATCATTGTTACCCATTCAGCCCCACATGGGTTCACGAGTTACAGTTCAGGAATGAGGACTTTTAAGTTCTATGATAGAGTTCTGTTCTACAGGCAAAATCCCATGAAATCCACAAGTTCTCAACAAATCACAAGAAATCACACAGATAACAGTGATACATATCATATGAGCGAGAAAAGTTCCACAGTAGTACCCGGTGTTTATAAAACATTAAAAAGAAAAGGGGTTGTATGAAACTCACCTGAAGTCACACGCGTAGTGAAATCACACGCAAAATGATACTAGTAGCTAATTCTGCATTAGTTTATGTTTAATAATTTATTTATGTTTTAACTTACTGATTAGATATTTCTGAACACACAATGTCAAGGACATTGCCTTGAAAGTCATCAAACCGATATTAAATGTTTAATTAATTAATTTAATGTCATATCATACAATGTAAGATAATGTAGGAACCTTTACTTATTCAGGTTCCTAATATAAAGTTGATGACACGTTTGATTAATAAGAATAATCTCAGATAACCCAAATAGTTAATGTTGTTGATTATGGTGCTGAAGCAGTTTCTAGATGAATTTATGGCTTAGAAACGATCAATCCTTGTTATTGATTACCCAAATATCATGAAACATCATCTTGTGACAATGGAATAGGTTTAATAACCAGGCTTAACGTACTAATCTGACTGTTATCATAAACATCAGATAATCATTCCAATGAGTATGTTAATGATTGTGATTAGTTTGAAACACTTGGATTTAACCTTGTATTTCAAGGATTAATCAAACTAATCACATGCATTGTCACAATCAAATGGTTTAAATCATTATAACTATTGTTATGATTTCATGAAAATAGGGCATTACAACGGATCAAAACAAGGATTTACCCGTTAACACATCGAGTTCTTCGTTTATAATCAATCCTAGCCATCATCTAGGCAATAATCAACAACCCTAACTATACCATTACGTTCAAAAACAAGATCTAATCAACCATTATCAAACTAGAAGGTTAAAACGAATCATTACCCGTTCGGACGGATTTCTGGTTGTAAAACAATGATCAGAACTTATAACTACGATCTCTGGTGCGATCTATAGGCTTAGAGTGCTTCAAATTTGAGTTTTGAGGCTCAGAATTTCGTCTGGTAAGGGTTTTGAGCGCAGAAGTTCGAGAATGATCACATTGTGTGATATTTTGCATGAAACCCCATGTTTTGATCCGGTCTGCCAAACTGATACACGCCAAGCGCATCGCCCCGCGTGGGTGTTTGGCCCCAGGGCGTAGCATGCGGATCCAAGGGATTCCAAATATTTTTCTCCTTCCACACGTATCGCATAGCGTGGATGTCTGGTACTAGGCGTACCGCCTGGCATCACGGATTTTGATATTTTTGTAATTTTCTTCATTTTGCGATTCCGGACAATCCGGAACTCCGTTTCGTGCACGGTTTTCGCCTATGTTCACCAATCCTCGCATAGTATCAATCTGTAATAATTACAATTGCTAAATCAACGTGGATTTCAAGAACGACTAAATGTGTTATCGATCATTGATGACGTAATTCTCAAACACAACTGTCACAATATATGTCAAAAATTCTAAAATTTATGTTTTTTAGCTTATTGTGTCTATTTGATTGTTAATATGTTTTTTGTTTGCTAGTCATTATGTTTTATGGTTTAGTTTTACCGTTTATATTTTAGAGTTTATGATTTAGGGTAACTTTAAGAATTAGCTTATTGTGCCAAATTTTTTTCGGGTGTTCGTAATTACACTAACGTAAAAACATAAATACAATAATTTCCCTCTTTTTTCAAAAATTTTCCATCAAATTCTTTTTCTCTTACCTTAAATATATCTTACAAACTTATTTTTTATTATAAAATCTAGTCAAATAAATAAATTTATATCAAATAAGATAGAAAGTTAGATAATTGTAACGTAAAAAAATAATAAGTTACAGCTCGTTACATCAGTGTAACGACTCGTTAAATCAGTGTAACGACTCGTTACATCAGTGTAATTATGAACACTTTGAAATAATTCAGCTCGTTACATCAGTGTAATTAGGAACACTTTGAAAAAATTCAGCTCGTTACATCAATGTAATTACGAACACTTTGAAATACTTCAGCTCGTTACATCAGTGTAATTTCGAAAACTTTAAAATTTTTTGACAAAACTATACTTGAATTAAAGATAAAAACGTGACAAATTTAATGGTGTAATTTTTTTAATAAAATAATCATGTATATAAAAGTTACGAAGGTTTAAAAAATTGGGGAGTAAATTTTTATTTTAAAAATCAAATCAAGTACATCTAACAAAATCTCCAAAATACCCTTAAAGAAATCTCAACCACTCATTTTTCTCATATTTAATATGGACCACACAATTCAAATTCATTAAATTAGACAACCAATCAAATTAGGTTAATAAGTTATCTCAATTATTATGGGTTACCAATTGATCTTTACCCTATATATATTTATATTTATATATATATATATATATAGGGAGAGGTTCAAATGTTAACCCTCTCTTATAGCGTTAACCCGTTAACCCTGGCATTTTTTGCCCGAATCTTTGTTTTTTTTCATGTTTTTGTTATACATAAATAGGGGGTTTCTGTTTTGTGTTTTTGCTAATTTATCATCGTTTAGAAATTAAATCGAAATGTAAGTAAGTGTAAGTTTCTTACACTTATCTGATGTAAGTAAGTATAAGAAACTTACACTTACTTACACTTTGATTTAATTTCTAAACGGTGATAGATTAGCAAAAACACAAAAAAGAAACCCCCCTATTTATGTATAATATAAATCATGACAAAAAAAAAAAGATTCGAGCAAAAAACGTCAGGGTTAATGAGTTAACGCTATAAGGGAGGGTTAACAATGGAACCATCCCCTATATATATATAGGGAAGAGATATTCTAAAAAGACCAAAAACTCTAAAAAGCCTAAAAAGGATTTTTAAATCGTCCATAACCGGCTCATACGAACTCCAATTTAGCTTGTTCAAGTTGCATTAAAATTGTCTTATCGAACCCAATCTAACCCCCCCCCCCACCCTCACCCCGTCCCCAAAAGACTAAATCCCCCACCCACCACCACCCCCTACCCCAAAAGCCTAAACCCCCCACCCAAAAACCTAAACCCCCAGCCCCACCCTCAAAAACCTAACCCCCCCCCCCCCCAAAAAAGCCTAAATCCTAAAACTATACCCTAAAAGCTAAACCCTAAGGATAAAAAACTAAACTCTAAAATCTTAACTCCAAAAGCTAAACCCTAAAAGCTAAGAACGTAAAGTTCGACGAGACGATTCTAATGCCGCCGAAATGGGTCAAATAGGAGTTCGTATGAGCCGGTTATGAGCGTTTTAAAATCCTTTTTACACTTTTTAGAGTTTTTGTCCTTTTTAGCTAAACCCAACACTATATATATATATATATATATATATATATATATATATATATATATAGGGAGAGGTTCAAATGTTAACCCTCCCTTATATCGTTAACCCGTGTTAACCCGGCATTTTTTGCCCGAATCTTTGCTTTTTTTTCATGGTTTTTGTTATACATAAATAGGGGGGTTTCTTTTTTGTGTTTTTGCTAATTCATCAACGTTTAGAAATTATTTACAAGCAACCTCCAGACGAAGAATCTTCGTTCTAACACCTCCAAACTTCAAATCAAAGCCTCCTGAACATCCAGATCATCCCAGGGATCATATATACAAGTCCTGATCGTTGTTTTAACCGCAGAAATTCGTCAGAACAGGTAACGGTTCGTTTTAACCTTCTAGTTTGATTTTGATTGATTAGATATTGATTTTGAACGTAATGAGATAGTTAGGATTGTTGATTATTGCCTAGATGATGGCTAGGATTGATTATAAACGAAGAACACGAAGTTCTAACGGTTAAATTCTTGTTTTGATCCGTTATAATGCCCGATTTTCATGAAATTATACCCATGATTATAATGGTTTAAACCATTTGATTATGACAATGTAGGTGATTAGTTTGATTAATCTTTGAAATGCAAAGGTTAAATCTAAGTGTTTCAAACTAATCACAATCATTAACATACTCATTGGAATGATTATCTGATGTTTGTGATAACAGTTAGATTAGTATGTTAAATCTGGTTATTTCATCTATTCTGATACTACATTGTGATATTTTATGATATTTGGGTAATCAATAATAAGGATTAATCATTTCTAAGCCATTAATCTATCTAGAAATTGTTATGGCATCATAATCAACAACATTAACTATTTGATTAATCTGAGATTATTCTGATTAATCAAGAGTGTCATCAACTTTGAATTAGGAATCTAATACAATGTAGGTTCCTACATTATCATACATTGTATGATATAACCTTAAATTAATTAAATACATAATTAATATCGAGTTGATGATTTACTAAGCAATGTCTTTGACATTGAACGTTCAGAAGGATCTAATCAGTAAACTAGAACATAAATAACTTATTAAAGATAACTAAATGCAGAATCATCTCTGTACTATCAGTTTGGTGATACTCTGCTACCTTTATATCATCAGGTGAGTTTCGTACAACCCCTTTTATTTTTAATCTTTTATAAACATCGGGGAACATTGTTGAACTTTTAATGAACATATGATATGTATCACTGATATCTGTGTGATTCCATGTGATTGTTGTGACTTTTGTGGGATTTCATGGGATTTTGCCTGTAGACTGAACTCTATCATGGAATTGAAAGTCCTCATTTTTGAACTGTATCTAGTAAACCCATGTGTGGCCGAACAGAAAACATTAATAGTACTATTGGTTGACACCCCATTCGCTGGGAGGATTGCATCTCCCCTTGTGCGAATGTTTGTTATCTGTTTCTTGAACTTCTTAATGGTATGATAGACATTAAGACAATGAGGCACTAAGATATGTACCGACGGGTAATATCTTGAGACAGACTAGACGTCCGAAAGGAACTAGATACGGGTCCCATGGTCATCCAGAACTGAACTTTTGAGAACGTATTTATCATATCATATTGTTTTAAATTGAACTGTCGATCTCACCAGCTTTGTGCTGACGTTTCAAACTCAAATCTTTTTGCAGGGAGACAGTGACACTCGGTGAGGCAGCACTTCAAACACTAGTAATTAAATAAGTCAGTTGTGTAATAAACTTAGTTGTAAAACATGATACTGATTGTAATGACGGAACCCTGTATTGTATTTATTTTAAGTTAATCTGTGTACTTATGATATCGGTTCAAGTAAGTCACCCCTCACCTCGGAGACATCACCACTATGCTTCCGCAACCACATCGGTAACGTCAGACCAGACACGAGGTGACGAGAGGTGGGGGTGTGACAGTAACACATTTGTAACATAGGTGCATTAACTGTGTAACAATTCACGAACCTGAAAAACATTGGTAACATCATTACATTTGCTATGATGCGGCGCATACGGCTGCCTATATAGGGAACACGAACATTTAAATGAACAGGGTTTTCTTGTTCGAGTTCGTTCGTTAAGAAACTTAGTGTGTTCGTGTTTGTTCGTTAAGAGTATACATGAATGGTTCACGAACATAGATGAACATAAGTAAACGAACATGACTAAAGAACAAACAAAAACGAACATGACTAAAGTAACAAAACAACAATTATTGAACACAAATAGTTAAACAAACATGAACGAACAAATGAATTCTAAACTTGGATTGATATTAATCCATTTCAGTTAATAAATATATTAAAATTCCGATAAAATAAGAATGACGCAAGCATGTTAATTTATAAAGAACACGAATATATCACTGATTTTTTAAAATAATTTATTAATAAAAATAAATTAACGAGGATAAACGAACCTAAATGAACAAATATAAATGAACGAATATAAATGAACGTTCACAACGTAACAATGGTGTAACTTCTGGGCGTTAACTGATGCCAGATGCAGAAAAATTGAAATCAGGAATGCTACGTTATTAAATATTTAAAATGACGGGAGAATACATAATCGCTTTTCATGTGTGACAAAAAAACATACGTATATAAACAAACATGTAAAAAAACGTTATTTTACTTTTTAATGTAGAAAACAAAAGAGAAATAAAGATGAAAAAAAACTCAAGAACGTAAAACTGGTGTAACTTGTTAACGTAAACTGATGGCCAGATGGTATCAAAAATTCAAATCTTAGAAAGGTGTGGTGTAAAAATAATAAAAAAAAATAAAAGTACATAGGGGTAAAAAGACATGTTTGCTCCAAATGACTTTAATAATAAGGGGCTCCACAATGTTAGAAATTGCAGTGCCATTAGGTCAAAAAAAACTTATTGAAGCATCAATAATAATTACTTTAAAGAAGAGAAAGTGGATCTGTATACCTCTCTCTCACACGCACAGTGTAAATCACTTACTGATTAAAAGTAGACCAAACGATTGTTATCCTAATTCAATTCCCATCATCAACACAGCATCACACTTGATCATGAGATCCAGCAACTCAATCATACAACCATGCAACTGAGGTTTGATTTCACTACTATGTTTTGCAACTTTTGTGCTTGCATGTACTCTCTATGGCTTGCAGTAGTGTGTTCTTCATTTCTTTTAATTTAAATATTTCTGTTTCTGAATATAAATCATCTAATAACTGCACATGCATGGTCGACTCGGGGGAGGCAAACCCGACTTCTGTCCCGCACCTATTTTCTTTGGAGGAAACAAAATTTTTGACATATACGTATATATAAAGTTCATTCAAACAAGAACCATCAAGTAGTAAAAAACTATAAAGAACCATTTATAAAAAAGGGGTTATTGCTACCAAAATATGGCTTGATAAATTGTTTTAGCTCTAGACACTTTGAAGCGACTGTTCCCTAGATACATACGTCTTGATATTTTATTTCACAATTGAATTGGTCGTATGTTCGAATCCTACTTGAGGAGATTTGAAAATAACCGTCAACACCCCGTGTAGGTCCGGGATACTCGGGCTTTGAAGGGATAGGGATAGGGAAAGGGAAGAATAGAAAGAGGGTCACTCCTTTTAGGATCGAACATTGCTCGTTCATTCACTTGCTCATGGACTCGCAGCTTTGCCAGAAGCTACGAAGGGGGGCCTCGGCTCGGGAAGGGGAGAGTGGCCGAGTGGTCAAAAGAGACAGACTGTAAATCTGTTGAAGAGATACAAAAAGTAATTTTTTTTAAAGTATATAAAGTTACTTTCATGCCCTTTAAACTAGGTGTGTTCATTGGTTCGGTTAAAGGTTTATTAAATTTTCAATTTTTTCCCTGTCCGAAAACCGAGCAGAATTCGAGAAGTGGTTCGGTTTGATTTTGGTTAAAACCGAACAAACCGATTAAAAACCAAATAAAGCAATTAAAAACCGACTAATCCGATCCAAATTCATTCGATAAACCGATTAAAAACCAAATAAACCGAATTCAACCTTACATATTATTCACTAGATAATAAATTTAAATATGAATTCAATTTAATTAGTTAGCCGAACAAAACGAGTTCAAAAAAATTTTGGAACAAAAAACCGAACCGAAAACCGAATTCGTAATTCAGATACAAGCAGGAACCGAACCGAAAACCAAATTTAGAATTTTGTTCTGTTTTCTCAGCTATGAATATGGTTCGGTTTTTTGAGTTACGAATACCGTTCAGTTTTCTGTATTAAAATGTTTTCGGTTTTTTTGAACACCCATACTTTAATATTTGAATTCACTAAGGACCCTTTTTCAGGCTCGTTCTGGTCACCTCAATTCTCAGGACCGTCCTTGTAACTACATTATTTTATGAAAGTTTAAACCGATTCAAATTAACTTGTAATTAGATGGGTCTGATGGTTATTTAATTAATTTGCTCCTCAAACAACAAGGCAGAAATTTGATTTATATCCCTTCATCTAGTCATAATGGGTTTGAACTTAGTGTAAATTAATCTTGATAGGTCTAGTTATGAGTTAGCATGATTTTAATTTAATCTCATGTTTTAAGTGTTAAGTTAGATCATGGGTAGGTTTAGATTTATGCTAGTGGGTTTAAGTTATAGGAGCAGTGGAATGGTGCGTTAGTTTTTTTTATATAAATTAGTACATCTTTTATTCAATTAAGTAAGAAAGTTCAAATAAAAAAACTTCTTGTTCGTGAGTGTTTGTTTGTGTGTGATTTGGGGCCTGAACCAACACTAAGAACGTATTATTATACATATTATTGCAGTGACCTCTGAACGAGTTTGATTCTATACATGGAAATAGTTGAACACTTAAAATTTCCACTTGAAGGGATAAAGCTTGCTACCAGCAACTTTAGTGAAGAAAATTTCATTGCATCTGGTGGATTTGGGAAGGTTTATAAAGGCAAACTCGTGACATCGGGAGAACAGAAACCTGTTGCTATAAAGCGGTTAGATCGTAAACACGGACAAGGAGACCGTGAGTTCTAGACGGAAATTCAAATGCTTTCATGTTATAAGCACAAAAACCTCATCTCTCTTGTTGGATTTTGTAAAGAAAGTAGCGAAAATATCCTTGTTTATGAGTATGCAAAACATGGAAGCCTTGACAAGCATCTAGCCAACGACAAGTTGTCATGGCTGCAACGGCTCACCATAAGCCTTGGTGCAGCTCGAGGTTTTTATTACCTTCATAACGATGTAGGACCCCAACACAGGGTGTTACATCGCGATATAAAGAGCTCAAACATTCTTCTAGATGAAAATTGGGAAGCAAAAATATCTGATTTTGGATTGTCTAAAATAGGGCCATCTAACGTTGAGTTCACATTTCTCGCGACTAATGCTTGTGGCACCATTGGCTATGTTGATCCCCAATATGTAAAAACTGGCATTCTAACCAAGGAATCCGATGTGTATTCATTTGGGGTGGTGTTATTTGAAATATTGTGTGGAAGGCCTGCAATTATTAATACACATCAAGATGATTGCCGGTTTCTTGCTTCACTCGCGCAACGATCTTTGGAACAAAACATATTAGATGAGATAATCTTTCCTGGTATTAAGAATGAAATGAAAGCAGAATCGTTGAAAGTTTTCACCATGGTTGCATATCAATGCTTGAAAAAAAAGCGTAATGAGCGGCCAACAATGGCATGGATTGTGGAAAGACTCGAAAAGGCATTGGAGCTTCAAGTAAGTTTCAAAAGAAAGATTAGCACCAACACACAATTTCAATTCTATTTCTATGATTTACATCAAGTAATCTATAATATCAATATGTTTCAAGGCTAATAGCAAAGTAGCCGGATTTATTCGAGTAGGAATTTGGGGAAGACAAAGACAAAGTGGAGGTCCTCAAAATAACTGGTCTTTTGAACTTGAGTCAGATCACAGGCTTCAAAAGATAACCATTGATCATGGTGATGATGGGATATACTCTCTCATGTTTACCACTAAATGTGAAGATATTTTTCAGACTTCTAACAAAGTTGGTGGTTGGGCCGGTGGACAAACAGTTTCTGAGGTGATTGAACGTATATACAATGTTTTAAAAACAGTTATTTTAGGTGCACCGGATTCGGCTAAAAAATGGTTCAACCGGTCAAACCAGGTTTTACTGGATTTTTCAACTGGACACACTAATTAGCCATAGAATTCTATAGAAATACAACTTATAGTCAAATAAGTTTCCAAAAAGCATACAAATTCATCAAAAAAAACAACCCAAAAAGTACTCAAATTCATCCAAAAAAATATAAAAGTACTCAAATTCTAATAATTTCTTTTTAAATAAAAGTGCATAATAAAATTATGACATTAACATGTTAAACGCATCAAATTCACGATCGCTTAAAAGTCAAAAATCGCTTAAAAGCCGAAATTTTGTGTTTTTTGAAACCGGATTAAAGCGCCGACACGATCGATCGAAAGAACCGAAGGGTTTCGTACCGGATTAGTAAGCGGCAAGCGGTCGAACCGGTTTTTAAAACATTGCATATATATCTATCTTAACTTACAACACTTGATCAATCTACGCATGCACATATGTACCTTTATCAAACATAACAATATTAATCATGTTATCAGGTTACGTTTGAAATCGATGAGGAAATAATTGGAATTAAAGGAAGAGTTGGAACTCGAGGTGATTACGCGATAATTTCCTCACTGTCCTTTGAAACAAACAAGAGGACCCATGGACCTTTTGGTGGAACATCTAATTCTCATGAGTTCTCCATACCATGGGACAATTCAGGGTCACTAGTTGGATTCTATGGCATTGCTGGCAATTATATTGATGAGATTGGGGTCTATGTGAAAGCCCGTGAAGAGATCATGAGGATCGGAACATGGGGAAGTAGCAATCCGGATGGCGAGTATGCTTTTTGGTCATTCAAGCTTGAGAGTAATCATCATTTGAAAATGATAACCGTTGATCATGGTGACCTCATATACTCTCTAATGTTCACTACACAATATAGAGGGTTAACACACAATTATAAAACGGTTGGTGGATGGAATGGTACGTGGAGATAAAGTTTCAGAGGTAAAGAGTTACAAGCTAACATAAACAATATATACATGATAAAATGAAGACACCTTTAGATTTGAAAATCATGGAAAAATGACGTAAAAAAAGTTTTTTTTACATGTTTGTAACATCATTTGATTCATTTTACATGGTTTTAAAAAAAAACCTCTTGGTGTTTTTTATTTTTTTTATAATAACGAGTCAAATAATATTATACACTCGTAAAAAAATTTCAAAAAAAAAAATTTGTTTTTGCATTTTTTTCCCATGATTTTCACATCTAAAAGTGATTTTCATTTTATTCTATCCTATATAGGTTTGTAAACAAATATTAACTTACTATTAAATCATTAACTCAGATAACTTTGACAAGATAAGACAAATATTGAAAAAAAATTTTGAACATCATTGTAAAATATTTACAACACTTTCTTCTTTTATAATATTGCAAAAATTCATCAACGTTTGAGACGTAACATCGTTGTAATTTTGGCCCTAAAACAGTTACAATGCCGTAAGTGAAAAACTTACAACGATGTTACGTCTCAAATGGTGATAAATTTTCGCGAACTCATAAAAGAAGAAAATGTTGTATATGTATTACAATGATGTTCAAAAAAATCCAAGATTTGGCTTTATATTGGTAAAGTTATCTGGGTTAATGCTTTAAAAGTGAGTTATTACTTAAACACTATATACTGGGGTGTTCAATTGAGAACCACTCTTACTTGAGAACTAAATTAACCAATTATATCCATAAGTTTAGAAGCGTATGGAAGTAACTTCACTTATTTTAAAATAAAATTACTTTTATACCTTAAAACATGTGGGTTCAAATTAGTTCTTATGGTTTCCTCATATTTAATGATTATTAATGTAATAAATTCATATATATATATATATATATATATATATAAATGAAAACCTTGTTTTAGTGAGAAAACTTTGAAAACTCATGTAAAACGAACGTATTTTTTTTTGAAAATTTTTTTACAGGTTTGTTACATTATTTGGCACATTTTTATTAAAAAAAAAATCAAAAAAGCGACGAAGAAATATTTTAAAAAAAATTATTTTATAAGTTTTTTTACGTTGTAAAACATACGTAACACTGAGTCAGATCTGACGTAATTTTTGTACGTTTTTACGTATGTTTTACAAATTCTCTTTTTTAGTTGTGTTACGTATGTTTTACAAACGGTTTGCTGGGTTTTCACAATAAAAAGTAGTTTTCAAATTATCCATACCCTATATATATATATATATATATATATATATATATCAATGTAATTAAGGTAGAGCACACTTACATTAATAAAAAAAAGAAGAAAAAACCTACACATTTAGATTTACTTTAATGTGGGCCCCAAAGTAATAAGATATATTTATTCGGTTAACGCAATGAACATGAGTTAACAATGGAACCACACCCTATATATATTTATATATATATATATATATATATATATATATATATATATATGGGACGGTTCCATTGTTAACCCTCTTTAATTGTGGTAACCCAAATAACTTTCACAAGATAAACCCAAATCTTTGGTTTTTTTTCATGACATTTATTATACATGTAAAAGACTATGTTCTTTTATGTGTATGACCTAATTCACGAGCGTGCGTAAAATTGCACTAATGTAAAGTTTCGACAAAATTTAAATGTTAGTAAAAAATGTCAAAACTTTACACTAGTGCAATTTCGCGTATACTCGTGAATTATCTCATACACATGAAAGTACATAGTCTTGTATATGTATAACAAAGGTCGTAAAAAAACCAAAGATTTCGGTTTATTTTGTTAGAGTTATTTGGGTTACCACAATTAAAAAGGGTTATTATTTGATCCTTCTCCTATATATATATAGGGGAAGAATAAAAAAATAACCTACTAAATATACAATAACCAGAAATAACACGTCAAGATCAAGCTAAATCTTCGAATTTTTTTTTACATCGTTGTAAACACATTTAGAACACTTTCTTATTTTATGAGTTTGAGTAAATTCATCATCGTTTAAGAGTTATCATCTATGTAAGTTTTGAGAAAAAAAACACTTACAGTGCTGTAAGTTACAAAATTTTAAAAATTTACAACAATGATAACTCTCAAACGGCGATGAATTTATGCAAACTCATAAAATAAGAAAGTGTTCTAAATGTGTCTACAATAATGTTAAAAAAATTCAAAGATTTCGCTTGATCTTGACGGGTTATTTCGAGTTATTGAATATTTAGTGGGTTATGAAAACAGCCATGCCCTATATATATAGGGTGTGGTTCCTTTGTTAACCCATGTTTCTTGTGTTAACCGAATAACTGCATCTTATTACTTTAAGGCCTACATTAAAGTAAATTTAAAGGTGTAAGTTTTTTCTTCTTTTTTTTATTAATGTAATTAGACCCTACATTAATTATATTGATTAAAAAAGAAGAAAAAAACATACACCCTTAGATTTACTTTAATGTGGGCCTCAAAGCAATAAGATGTAGTTATTCGGTTAACGCAATAAGGGAGGGTTAATTTTTTATCATCTCCCTATATATATATAGGGACATATTCTAATAAGAACTAATAAATTGTAAAGAACAAAAGGAACCACATTTATAAACACAAGTTTTAAAGGGTATAAAAGTAATTTCACTTGAAAATATGGGAAGCTACCTTTATACCCTTCAAACTTGTGGTTAGAAATGGTTCTTTTAGTTTTTAACTTACATTGGTTCTCAATTAAACATCTCCCTATATATATATATAGGGGATGGTTCCATTGTTAACCCTTCCTTATAGCGTTAACCGCTTAACCCTAGCGTTTTTTGCCCGAATCTTTTTTTTTCATTGTTTTTATTATACATAAATAAGGGGGTTTCTTTTTTGTGTTTTTGCTAATTCATCACCGTTTAAAAGTTATAGTAAGTGTAAGTTACTTACACTTACTTACATCAGATAGGGATTGTAAGTAAATGTAAGTAACTTACACTTACTATAACTTCTAAACGGTGATGAATTAGTAAAAACACGAAAAAGAAACCCCCCATATTTATGTATAATAAAAACCATGAAAAAAACAAAGATTCGGGCAAAAAACGCTAGGGTTAAGCGGTTAACGCTATAAGAAAGGATTAACATTTGATCCTATATATATATATATATATATATAAGGGTTCAATTGTTAACATTCCTTATTGTAACAAAAATGTTGCATTAGCCTAATACAACCTTTTTAATAACATAATGTAACTTTTTTTTAAAAGTTTCAATTAAAAAAGTTGCATTACGAAAAACAAAGTTGCATTATGTAACAAAAAAATTGCATTAGATCTAATGCAACTTTAGCTAATGCAGCCATTTTTTTGAATATAAAGGGTTCATTAGGGCGATTTTTGTAATAGTAAGGTCATTGTGTAATATACACATCATTGTGTTTTTAACATTCAGGTCATTGTTTAATATACTCATTGTTGTGTTTTACATTCATGTCATTGCGTAATATACTCATACTTATGTTTTACGTTCAAGTGACTGCGAAATATAATTATTATTGTGTTTTACGTTCAGCTCATTGTGTTTTACATTTGCATCATAGTGTAATATACTTATGATTATATTATACGTTCAGGTCATTTTGTTATATGTATTGATCACTGTATTATACATTTTAACTTATTTCATTTTTTTGTTATTGTTTTTTATATATTAAATAAATTTGTTATTTGTTTTTATGTTTTCAATATTAGAAGTAGATAAATGTGTTATTTCAAAATTTTATTTTTCAACAATTTTTATTTTAACATCACAAATTTGAATTATTGTGTCATAGGTATTTATCATTGTGTTTTATGTTTTTAACAATATGATTATATCTTATTATTATTTTTTTATGTATTAGATGAATTTGTTTTTGTATTATCATCATGATTCACATATATAAAGTACATGATTGTGTTGTTTCGCCATTGTTAATTTTAAAGCTCATCATTTTATAAAAAAAAAATAGGAAAACACAATGAAGAACAAAAAGAAACATTGACAAACAAAAAGACACAACAATAGACAAAAAGACACAATGACGCATTAAAAATATAAAACTTGAAGGAAAACGTAAAATTTTTTTTATTTTTTATATAACAATACTATACTTGTTTCAAAGATAAAAAAATGCTCTTTTTTTAGTGTAGCTTTTTGAAAAAAAATATATCGTATATAAAAGTTATAACCGTTAAAAAATGGGAGGGATATGATAAAAAGTCAACAAAAGTGTTTATGACCAAAATACCCTTCCACTAACTTTTTTAATACAAATTTGATATTAACCACTAAATTATAGATATAATGGCTCACAATTATTTTCACACTTCTCACCAATTTAACATTTTTTACTATAACATCACTCGATATATATATATATAGGATTGTGAACATTAATAAGCAACCTTTATTGCAATAACTCGAATAACTTTGTCAGGATGAAGCCAAATCTTGGATTTTTTTTAACATTATTGTAACACATTTAGATCATTATGTTCTTTTATGAGTTTGTGAAAATTCATCACCGTTTGACAGTTTACATTGTTGTAATTTTTGAGCCTACAACAGTTACAGTGCTTTAAATCAAAAACTTACAACAATGATATCTCTTAACATAATAGTTATTACTTTGGGGCATACGTTAAAGTAAATCTAAAGGTGTAGGTTTTTTTCTTATTTTTTTATTAATATAAGTGGGTCATACATTAATTAAAAAAGAAGAAAAAACCTACAACTTTAAATTTACTTTTATGTGGGCCTCCAAAGTAATAAGATATGGTTATTCGGTTAACGAAATAAGGGAATATATGTGTGTGTGTGTAACATAAAGTTTCTTTAAATAGTATTATTGAAAGTGTCTAAATGTAATTTTTCGTAATTACTTTACAAGGTAACATTTGATTGGAACGAAGAAATTATTGCTATGAGTGGAACAGTTGCATTATCAAGGGGACTTCATGCTGGATACACAATAATTTCATCATTATCATTCTTGACCAACAAAAAAACCCATGGACCATTTGGCTGTGTACGAGGGACGCCTTTTATGGTAACATGGGATGATGGTTCGTTTGAAGGATTTTACGGAATTTGTGGGTATTATCTTGACAGTATCGGTGTCTTATTGAAAGCAACAAGGTGGGATGTATGAGAAAACTTACATGTCTCATATTATGCTTCTTGTTTTCTTTTGTTAGTATCAACAGGATATTGCATGTTATTGATGAAGTTTCCATGTTCAACTATATTTACTATTTAGTTAATCTTGCTTATTTTAGAATGTCTCCGACCCTATTGAAAAGTGAGAATATTGGTAAGTTTGGTTGTTTGCTTATTTTATAATTATGTCAATTAAAGATGTGACAATCTTAAAAGTAGTTTAGGAGTTTTTTTATTTTTTATTTCTAGTCTCATCATAAACTAATCAGATGGTTCTAATTTCTGACTTGCTCCTACGAAACCAAGATCGAAAAGATTGAAAAAATTAGTCATTCACAACCACTGATGAAGGATTCCTCGAAAGTTTAAGGATTAGTAATCATTTTTAGAAATCGAATGGACTTGGTCTTATACATACGCGAGAAAGGTAATCAAAAAAGAAAGAAGAGGAGTTCTTCTTTCTTTTAAAACTTAGGAGCAAGCCGTTTCTTTCACTCATATAACTATCTGGTTTCCTTCATCAACCCCCGAATAATGAATAAAAAACGAAAATATATATTCAACTCATTGTAAAACCATTATTTAAACCAAGGTTTTTATGTGGGCATCATGGATCTGGTTTACGATTTTAGATATATAAAACTTTCACTTTGAGATTCACTTCGCTCACAACCCCAAGCTAATTCATAAACAAAAAAAAAAGGCATTTACAGCGGTTATTGCAACCTTTTAAAACGATTCTTTAACCGTTGTAAACGTATGCATTTTAAAAGATCAAGACCGCTTTAAAAAACATGTACAACCTGTAACATCCCAAATTTTCTAATACAAGTCACTTGAACGTACGAATGCGTAACGAACAAGTAACTTGCTAGAAAGGGACGGAAAATAACCGATTGAAGCTTAGAAATCGTGTACTCGAAGTTTCAGATTTCGGGTGCACCAGAATTCGAGTACACAAGTTCTCGAAATCATGTCCCAGATTTCGAATACAAGGACACTGCCTATAAATAAGAGTGCCTTGGGAAATGTGACAACCTTTGGTTGGAAGCACATCTTCTTTCGAATACTCGAAGTGGGAGTTCAAGAACATCAAGAATCGAGCTTTGATCGACTAAACGAAGGAAGAAACGAACGGGATTCTACCAGGAGAATCAGCTACCTTGAAGTAAGTGTTCTAGACTGAAAAGTTAGGATTTTTATACAAAAGTTAGGATGGTGAAATAAAGGGTGAACTTATGCATAAAGCTCGCACCTTTATGCATAAAGCTCATACCTTTGAGGTTCCAATACGTTGGTAACAACCAAAGGAACCTAGAACTAGCTCCCCAAAGTCTTAGATGAAATTACGAGATGTTTAATGACGAAAGGGATGAGTACACGAAATCCTGCACAATGGATACTCGAAAATCATACTTGTTCGAGTATAGTGAATTCGAGTACAAGGATTTCGAGTACATAGAACCATTTCGTGTACAAGGAGTATTTCGAATACATCTAACGATTTCGAGTACAATCCATTTCGTGAACACCAGGGATTTCGTGTACATGGGCTTCGAGTATGGGGTGTTTAATGAACCTCAAAGTGTTTCGAATACTTAGCTAAGGTTCGGGAACTTGAGTTTATAATGGGGACTAGTTGGTTATGAGGACCTGGAGTAAATTCTAAGTCTAAGAATGGGATATGATGTAATGTAACGAGACGATGTAACTGATGTAGGTCCTTAAGGCCCTAGCTAAGGAGTTCGGCTAAGGATAACAGGAGTCTACTATCAGGTGAGTTCTAGACGCCCTATTTTATGTTTAATGTTTTGGGCTGGGATACATGCTTATTGTTAGGTCTATGATGTTATGTGCCTATGATGATATGCTCTGACTATGTATGCAGGTTAATGTGCTAGTATGATTTATGCATGAAAGTATGCTAAGAATGATGAATGCATGTTAGTAAGTTATGATGATAAACTGAATGATAACATGCTATGATGATAATTATAGATGTTATGTTATAATGAAATCCTAGGCATGCTATGATGAAAGTATGATGCTATGATGATTATATGCTAGCAAAAATGTGTTCATGTTGCCATGATGAATGATATGGTGACGTGCTGCTAGCATGACATGTGCATGATGCTAGGATGTTATGATGATATGATACTAGCATACCCTGTTATGAGAAATCCTATGTTATTAGGATAATGATACGATGTTATGCTGAATGATGATATGGTGCTAGTGTATCATGTCATGATGAATGATGGTTGCTCCCGTACTCGTTACGGGGTAAGTATGATGTTGCTCCCATATACGTATGGGGTAAGTATGGTTGCTCCAGTGCTTGTTACTGGGTAAGTATGGTTGCTCCCGTACTCGTTACGGGGTAAGTATGACGTTGCTCCCATATTCGTATGGGTAAGTATGGTTGCACCAGTACTTGTTACTGGGTAAGTATGGATCTGTAGAACGCTTCGGCGGGTCAGATCAACGGTTATGGAGCCTTGTGCCGGCATAAGCCCACTGTTATGCTTGGTAGCAGTGGTTGTGTGATGATGATGATGAGTAGGATGTTTATGTTTTGGATTATGTGAACGAAATGATGTTTTATGTTAAACATGTTTTAACTTAACAAAGCGCTTACGATGTTTTATGAAAACTAGAACTCACCAGCGTAAGCTAACTTGATTTAGCATGTATGTCAGGTTAAAGCTATGATTAGAGAAGGCATGGAGCTCGGGCATCAAGTCAGACGATCCGTTGGTTTTTGGCAATTCGATGTGTTTTTGATACAGACACTTTATTGAATTATATTATCAAACTATGTTTACATTTCCGCTGTATGATTATGAAAGTTTTTAGTTTAAGAGCTATGTGTTATGATGAAAACCAACCTCTGTGAGGTGCCCGTTTTCGGGGCCTCACACAACCGCTTTAAAAAGAAATAAAAATATTAAATAGAGGGATATTGAAAAGAGAAATATTATAAATTAGTAAACCATTTCTAGTCACGCCACAACTTTAAATAGTAACTTCTTCTACATTTAGAAAAATTACTTTTATACTCTTAAATCATGTGGATATAAATATGGTTTTTTTAGTTTTTTACAATTTATTGGTTATTGAATGAACCTCATATTAAATAAATATCATGTATGACTGTCCCGTTTTAAAATGTTAATAGCAAAATAAATATGTCATTTCTATGACCGTTGTTTTTTGTTGAAAAATCCATTTACATCGGTTCCTTTGTTTTAAGCAAATACGACACTTCTTTCATTTCCAATCCAAGCAATATGTACAGCCAATTAAAATCAAAAATCAATATTCAAACCAAGCAGCAACAAAAAAAATGTTATATATACATATATATATATATGTGTGCGTGTGTCTGTATGTTTGTATAGGAGATGGTTCGAATGTTAACCGTTACTTATTGTGTTAACCGAATGACTACATTTTATTACTTTGGGACCCACATTAAAGTAAATCTAAAGGTTTAGGTTTTTTTTATTAATGTAAGTGGGTCATATATTAATTAAAAAAAACATACACCTTTAAATTTACTTTAATGTGGCCTCAAAGTAATAAGATGTAGTTATTCGGTTAAAGAAGAATTTTCTGATTTATTTATATGTTACTTAAATATTGAAAGAGGTACAAAAAGGGTAATAGTGTCATTTACCCCACATGTACTTTACATGTATTTTTTATGTTTTCTATCCAAAAAGACGTCTCCCTTCCCCAACCCACACTTCGTTTTCGTCAAAAGCTGAAAAAGATACAAAAGATGTAATTATGACCCGTCACATCGGTTAAACCATTTAAAAAATTCTTTGAAACTGATTCTACAAATGTAGCATATACATAACATAAGTGTAACTATGACGCATGACATACATTTCGAACACATTTAAAAACCTTCAACTAACAAATTCAAAAGACAACTTATATGAAAGCATAACAAAAGAACAAATACCCTAAATGTTTTTTAAACCACAATTAATATTAATAAAAAAACAAAGAGCACATGATATTCCATACTTTTCGACATCCACGTTAGCGGAATCGAAGCCCTTTGCCTTTCAATTACATAAATCATGCCCATTAACATATTTCTGACATGTACGACAAGTCTTATGTGCCTTGTGAGATTTCTCCACTGATTTATATGTAAATCATATGCAATATAGTTGTTCCTAGTAAAAGCTATCTAAGTTGTTATATGTAAACCTTGTGTAACGAACGTAATTTATCCGTAAAACATATGTAATATAGTTGTTCCCGGTAAAACATATGTAATATAGTAAAACAAAGATTGTTGTTAACATGTAACATATTTGTAATATAGGTGCACTAACTGTGTAAAAATTCATGAACCTAAAAAACACATGTAACATCGTTGTTTTTGTAATGACGGGTTACCGAATAAACAACATTCTCATTGACAAGATCAATGTGAAGACATAACAAAACAACTTTCCATGCAAAAGTTACCAAATAAACAATATTCTTATCGATACGATTAGTGTGAGAACATAACAAAACAACTTTCCATCTAAGCTGTTATATGTAAGACTTTGTGTAACGAACGTAATTTATATGTAAAACATATGTAATATAGTTGTTTCCAGTAAAACATATGTAACATAGAAAAACAAAAATTGTTGTTATATGTAAAACCTTTGTAACATAGGTGTATTAACTGTGTAATAAATCACGAACCTAAAAAACATTGTTAACATCGTTGTATTTGTTATGACGCGGCCTAGGAAGTTGCCTAGGCGCTAGGTGCCATCCTCTAAAAACTATATGTAAAACATTGGTAACACCATTGTATTTGGTATGTGTAATGAACGTAATTTATATGTAAAACATATGTAACATAGTAAAACAAAGATTGATGTAAATATGTAACACATTTATAATGTAGGTGCATTAACTATTTAATAATTCACGAACCTGAAAAACATTAGTAACGTCATTACATTTGTAATGATGTGGCCTAGGAGGCTGCCTATATAGGGAACACAAACATTTAAACGAACTGAGTTTTCTTGTTCTTGTTCGTGTCCGTTAGTTAAGAAACTTAGTGTGTTCATGTTCGTTCATGTTTGTTCATTAATAGTATACACGAATTGTTCACAAACATAGACGAACATAAGTAAACGAACATAACTAAACAAACATAAACGAACATAACTAAAGAAATAAAACAACCATTATTGAACACAAATAGTTAAACAAACATGAACGAACAAATGCTTTCTAAACTTGGATTGATATTAACCCATTTTAGTTAATAAATTCATTATAATTCCGATAAAATAAGAATGGCACAAGCATGTTAATTTATAAAGAACACGAAAATATCACTGATTTTTAAAATAAATGAATTGATTTATTAATAAAAATAAATTAAAAAGGATAAACGAACCTAAACGAAAAAATATAAAAGAACGTAAATGAACGAATATAAACGAACGTTCACAAACGCAAATGAACAAATGGGATGTGTGTTCATGTTCGTTCATTTAGTTAAATGAAAATTTTTTTTGTTAATGTTCGTTTATCTACTAAATAAACTTTCATAATCGAACTTTTTACTTGTTTACTAAACGTTTGGTTCATTTACATGCTAAAAAAAGTGTAAAGAATTATAAAACTAGACTGAAAAATGTAAAAACATTGGTAAGATCATTGTATTTGTTATAATGCGGCCTAGGAGGTTGCCAAGGTGCTAGGCGCCCCTCCATTAAAAACTATATGTAGAACATTGGTAACATCATTGTATTTGTTATGTGTAATGAACGTAATTTATATGTAAAACATATGTAATATAGTTGTTCAAAGTAAAACATACGTAACATAGTAAAACAAAGATTGATGTAAATATGTAACACCTTTGTAATGTAGGTGCATTAACTGTTTAACAATTCACAAACCTGAGAAACATTAGTAACGTCGTTACATTTGCAATGATGCGGCCTAGGCGGCTGCCTATATAGGGAACACAAACATTTAAACGAACAGAGTTTTCTTGTTCGTGTTCGTTCGTTAAGAAACTTAGTATGTTCTGTCACACCCCCACCTCTCGTCACCTGTTGATGATGTCACTGAGAAGATTGCAGAAGCATAGTGGTGATATCTCAGATATGAGGTGTGACTTACTTGATCCGATATCATAGCACACAGATTAACTTAAAGTAAATATATTACAAGGATCGCCATTACAATCAACAGTACATTATATAAACTAAGTTTATTACATTATTTGATTTATTTAATTACAAGCGTTTAGAGTGCTGCCTCACCCGGTGGGTCACTGTTTCCCTGCAAAATGTTTAGATTTAAAACGTCAGCACAAAGCTGGTGAGTTCGTAAAGTTCAAGTTCAACAATATGATATGCAATACAAGTTCTCACAATGTTCAGTTCAAGATAACCATGGGACCCGTATCTAGTTCCTTTTGGACGTTCTGTTCTTGTTCTATAAGATACTACCCGTCGGTAACATCTTAATGCCTCATTGTCTTAATGTTTATCACAACATTAAGAAGTTCTAAAAACAAATAACAAGCATTTGCACCAAGGGGAGTTGCAGCTCCTGACAAATGGGTTGTCAGCCGATAGTACTATCATTGTTTTATGTTCGGCCCCACATGGGTTCACTAGATACAGTTCGGAAATGAGGACTTATGAGTTCTGTGATAGTGTTCTGTTCTACAGGCAAAATCCCATGAAATCCACAAGTTCTCAACAATCACATGAAATCACGCAGATAACAGTGATACATATCATATAGTTCTGAAAAGTTCCACAATGCTACCTCGATGTTTATAAAAGATTAAAAAGAAAAGGGGTTGTACGAAACTCACATGATAACTTAGAAGTAGCAGAATATCACACGACTGATAGTAATAGAGTGATTCTGCATTAAGTTATGTTTAATGAGTTATTTATGTTTTAACTTACTGATTAAATCTTTCTGAACGTCCAATGTCAAAGACATTGTCTTATCATTCATCAAACTGATGTTAAGTATGTAATTAGTTAATTTAATGTTATATCATACAATGTATGATAACGTAGGAACCTACACTGAATTAGGTTCCTAATACGAAGTTGATGACATACTTGATTAATCAGAATAATCTCGAATTAACCAAACAGTTAATGTTGTTGATTATAATGCTAAAACAGTTTCTGGACAGATTAATGGCTTAGGAATGATCAATACTTGTTATTGATTACCCAAATATCATGAAATATCATAATGTAGCATTAGAATAGGTTTAATAACCATGTTTAACATACTAATCTGACTGTTATCATAAACATCATATAATCGTTCCAATGAGTATGCTAATGATTGTAATTAGTTTGAAACACTTGGATTTAACCTTGCATTTCAAAGATTAACCAAACTAATCACCTACATTGTCATAATCAAATGGTTTAAACCATTATAATCATGTGTATGATTTCATGCAAACCGGGCATTACAACAGATCAAAACAAGGATTTACCTATTAAAACATCGTGTTCTTCGTTTACAATCAATCCTAGCCATCATCTAGGCAATAATCAACAACCCTAACTATATCATTACGTTCAAAATCAAGATCTAATCAATCATTATCAAGCTAGAAGGTTTAAATGAACCGTTACCTAATCAGACAGATTTCTAAATGCAAAACCACGATAAGAACTTGCAGATATGTTCCCTGGCTTTAACCACACGATCTGATGGCTTTAAAATGAAGATTGGAGGTCCAAAATGGTTGTTCTTCGTCTGTAAGGTGAAGAGAGTTCGATAGAGTTAAAGAAAATGAGTTCTGCATGTAATCTGATGAAGAAAACCAAGTTTTTCCACCGCCTCATCCATCGCGTACCGCGAAGAGGAGCAAAGAAGGGCTTCGCGTACCGCGAAAAAATCCGGAAGAATTTCAGATATTTTGATCCTTCGTGTACCGCCAAGAGCCCTCAACCTAGCCTTGGCGTACCGCGACGACCCCCGGAGTTCAATAGTGAGATTTTTCTTCGTTCTTCGATTTTGGAGAATCCGGAACTCCCTTTCGCGCACGGTTTTCGCCCACGTTCATCATTTCTCGCATACTATTAACCTGTAATAATTACGATATCTAAATCAACGTGGATTTCAAACACGACTAAATGAGATCATATCATTGATGACATAATTCTCAACTGCAATTGTCACATGTTCGTGTTCGTTCATGTTCGTTCATTAATAATATACACGAATTGTTCACGAACATAGATGAACATAAGTAAACAAACACACACGAACAAAACTAAACAAACATAAATGAACATGACTAAAGAAACAAAACAACCATTATTGAACACAAATAGTTTAACAAACATGAACAAGCAAATGAATTCTAAACTTGGATTAATATTAACTAATTTCAGTTAATAAGTTCATTAAAAATTCGGTAAAATAAAAATGGCACAAACATGTTAATTAATAAAGAACACGAATATATCACTGATTTTTAAAATAAATGAATTGATTTATTAATAAAAATAAATTAACGAGCATAAACGAACCTAAACGAACGTAAATGAACGAATATAAACGAACATTCGCAAACGTAAATGAACAAATGGGACGTGTGTTCATGTTCGTTTGTTTAGTTAAATAAAAAAAATTTTGTGAATGTTCGTTTATTTACTAAATAAACTTTCATAATCAAACTTTTTTACTTGTTTACTAAACGTTCGTTCATTTACAGCCTTAAAAAAGTGTAAAGAATCAAGAAATTAAACTGAAAAAGGTAAAAACATTGGTAACATCGTTGTATTTGTTATGATGGGACCTAGAAGGCTGCCTAGGGGCTACGCGTCGTTCTACTAAAAACTATATGTAAAAAAGTCTCTACATTTTTCAAAAGAAAACAAATGACAAATTCATTTAAATAAAACATATAAAGAATAAAGGAACAAAAAAATTGTGCTTTGAAACTAACAGAAAAAAAATCATTTTAGTTGCTATTCTAACAAGTAAAATAATGTGAACTATTACGTAAATTACAAGTTACAACAGATTCTATCCCAGTTGTTTCTGTGGCACAAAAAAATGAAAAAAATGTGACCCTAGATGTTAAAAGAACGTAAAACGAATATACTTAGAATAACATATGCACGCTTTATGTGTAATAAAAACGCAACAACACACGAGTGACCTTTCAATGTATCAAAATCCCGAATGTTATAAAAAAATCTACATATACTGTAAAACATATGTAACAAAAATGTAGGGATGTTCGAATTACCCAGTTGGTGGGAAGCTGTAAGACGCATTTGGTGGTACTTAAAATAAAAAATATGGATAAAAGTATATAAGTGAAAACAACATATTATCAAAAAAAAGAAAAGAAAAGAAAAAATGTGACCCAAATGTTAAAAGAACGTAAAACTAATTTACTTATAATAACATACGCATGCTTTATATGTAATAAAAACGTAACAACACACGAGTGGCTTTTCAATGAATAAAAATCCCGAATTTTATAAAAAAAAAATCTACAAATACTGTGAAACATATGTAACAAAAATGTAGGGATGTTGGAATTACCCAATGGGTGGAAGCTATTACACGTTATTTGGTGGTAGTTAAAATAAAAAATATGGATAAAAGTACATAAGTGAAAAAGACATATATGCCCTTCCGTCTATTTAAATGAGGACGGTGATATGGCAAATTATGGACCACAAGAATTGGTTTTCATGGTTTTCTCAATGAGAGTGGGTTTTTAATTTATACTTTCCAGATATATGGAAAGTTAAAACATATACTGTAAAACATATGTAACAAAAATGTAGGGATGTACGAATTACCCAGTTGGTGGGAAGCTGTAAGACGCATTTGGTGGTACTTAAAATAAAAAATATGGATAAAAGTATATAAGTGAAAACAACATATTATCAAAAAAAAGAAAAGAAAAGAAAAAATGTGACCCAAATGTTAAAAGAACGTAAAACTAATTTACTTATAATAACATACGCATGCTTTATATGTAATAAAAACGTAACAACACACGAGTGGCTTTTCAATGAATAAAAATCCCGAATTTTATAAAAAAAACATCTACAAATACTGTGAAACATATGTAACAAAAATGTAGGGATGTTGGAATTACCCAATGGGTGGAAGCTATTACACGTTATTTGGTGGTAGTTAAAATAGAAAATATGGATAAAAGTACATAAGTGAAAAAGACATATATGCCCTTCCGTCTATTTAAATGAGGACGGTGATATGGCAAATTATGGACCACAAGAATTGGTTTTCATGGTTTTCTCAATGAGAGTGGGTTTTTAATTTATACTTTCCAGATATATGGAAAGGATAATTTGAAAACCAATTTTTCGTGAAAAATCGTGAAATTTAACAAGGTTAAAATAATGTAAAAAAACGATTTTTTGTAAATTTTTTTACATGTTTGTAACACTATTGGGCACATTTTTATAAAAAATCAAAAAAGCACCGAGTATATATTTTTTTAAAAAATATTATATAAAACCATGTAAAACATGCGTAACAAAACGTAAAAAACTATTTCGTCAAATCTGACGCAGCGTTACGTATGTTTTACATGGGTTTATAAAATATATTTTTTAAAATATTTAATAGGCGCTTTTTTGAATTTTTTTTTAAATGTTCCCAATAATGTTACAAACCTTTAAAAAAATTTCAAGAAAAATACGTTTTTTACATTATTTTTGTCTTGTTTTCTCACTAAAATGGGGTTTTTATTTTATTAATTCCCTATACACACGCAAATTTACAAATAAATAGTGTTTAGAAATATTATAATACTCCAAAAAAAATGATAATTTTAGCGGTAGTTATCCTTAATTAGTTTTTGTAGCTCGAACATCCTTGATTAGTTTTCTACTGATCCTTGAATAATTATTCTAGTAGCAGGTCCTTCCTGCTATATACGTCACAAAGTAAAAAAAAAACAAAAAAAATAAAATAAAACTGCATTCAAGTTACAAATAAGATAAAAAAAAACGCAAATTAAATGTTCATGAGCATGGAGTAGATTACTGCATGATAATTATAGAAATATTTCAAAGTGCATACTGTTGTTTACAAATAGATCAAAGAATACCTTCATACTCCCCAACTCCATAAAATATAATTTGGTTTACAAAACACAACACTTATGTACCTCTATACAATTTTCCTTAATTACACTAATTTCAACCTACTTAACATTACCAATAAATCAATTCATAGCATAATATGAAATCTTACATGTTTCATTCTAACCAACACATAACTATAAACAAATTAGTAAATAACCACATTTCCATCCGTTAGCTTGTTGACGACACTATAATTAAAATGAAATAACAATTAATTCATTAAAATATCAAAATTAAAAATTAATATATATCTATCGGGAAGATTTCAAAAGAAATCTCTTCATTTTCAAGAAAACCAAAAAACTTTTTGAGCCAATCAAAATTTTTGTTTTAGTTATTTTTATTAAAATAAAAAGGGTTATTTAGTAATTTTAACACCTTTTAATTTTGGTAATAATCTTTTTACTTTTAAACTTCTTTAAATCTCAACCTATATAATATATTAGTTGACCAAGACTCCATAATAAATTAATAAATATTATTTAGTATTAAAAACTAAAAGAAAAAAGGTGAAAGATTCATGGTCATAAATTAGACGAAGGATAGTGGTGATTGATCTAGTGTTGGGTTGAAAGTGAATAATGAAAAATGAAATACCGGTATTTTAGATGGTATTTGATTAATCACCGCAAAAAGATAAGAAATTCAAATAATAAAGAAACTATTTGAAGAAGATGATTAATGATAAATGAAAGATTTCTGCTTCTCACACCAACACAAAAGTTGAAAAAATAGTATTCTTGACGGTGTCACCTATCATAGTTCTGATCAACGCATGTGCTACCGGATTACAAGTGATGATGATCTGATCCACCTTCTCAGACGAAAATACGATCAGAAAAGCGGTTTAATTTTTGATGGTCTACAAGAACTCGAAAATTCTGTTCTTCAAGTTATCGGTCAAACTCGTAAGGCTCTCACGTTCGCCCGATTTGCTCATATGTTTGATCCTTACTTCTGTATTACAATTTTATAGAACTAATCTGTAGAAGAAAAATTGTTCTAAAATTTTATAATTACCAACAATGTTGGTGTTGGGATTGGTATGTTTCGGGTCAACCGTTGATGTTTCCTTCTATTTCGATCCATATTTCTTTTTCTCAAACTTTTTTTGTTGTCAAATTCAATCCTTAATTTATTAATGATCCTTATCGAATTGAAAGATTTATATTTTACGTCAAATTGCTGCAATATATTGACATGATTTTGTTGAATTTTTTAGTATTATTTAATTACAGATTTCTAGATATGACATTTACAAATAATCAATTCAATCCTAAATTGATTGATGCACTCCTAGTTTAGCCTTTCTTTTTTTTTTTTTTTTTTTTATATACACATTCAACATAACTTGCTACATAAGATAATTCCTTAATTTTATTCATATATGTATAAAAGTTATTGATTGTTAACGAGTTATATGATTAAATGTATGTAATCACGTATATAAATGCAACTACATATATGATTACATATATGTAATCAGTTATATATGAAATCATGTAAAAGATTACATATATGTAATCAGGTTTATATAAAACCATGTATATGATTTATATATATATATATGGAATAGATAATTTGAAAACCACTTTTTAGTGCGAAAACTGTGAAAACCATGCAAAAATCATGTAAAAAAACGTTTTTTTTTAAATTTTTTTTACATGTTTGTAACACTATTGGGCACATTTTTATAAAAAGAAATCAAAAAAGTGCCGACCAAATATTTTTAAAAAAAATATTTTATAAAATCATGTAAAACATACGTAACGCCGCGTCAAATCTAACAAAATTTTTTTACGTTTTTTTACGTATGTTTTACATGGTTTTATAAAATATTTTTTTAAAAAAGATTTGGTCGGCGCTTTTTTTATTTTTTTTGTAAAAATGCGTCTAATAGTGTTACAAACCTGTAAAAAAAAATTTTTAAAAAAATACGTTTTTTTACATGATTTTTGCATGGTTTTCACGGTTTTCACACTAAGAAGTGGTTTTCAAATTATTTATTCCCTATATATATATGTATGTATGTATGTATGTATGTATGTATGTATGTATGTATGTATGTATGTATGTATGTATGTATGTATGTATGTAATCATGTGTATATGAAATCAGATTTATAATTACATATATGTAATAAGCTATATATGAAACTAGGCATATAATTACATATATGTATACATAAATTTTATATTTGGTCGAAAAAAATCATCTTTTTGAATGAAAAAAATTCAAATTTCTTTGATTCAATTTTTTGAGTAAAAAATCTAAAATTTTTTAATTTTATTTTATTTACATAAATTTAAAGAAAGAAGAGAGGAGAGAGAAAGAGTAATTTTAGGAACTTATTAAATATATGAGAGAGAGAAAAAAAAAAGTATTTTTTGCTATTATATCCTTATTGTTTTTAATTATCACTTAATTACAATATTGACAACATATGATCTTAACCGTAGATTGTTTAGATCAATGGTAAATACATGCTGCTTTTCTTAGGTTTTTAGAAAATGAGAGTTTTTTTGGGAACCCTCCCCTACATGTATATATGCATGTATAGTAGAAAATAGACCTAATGCAACCCTGATAAAATGTTGCATTAGACCTTAAAAAAGTTGTAATAGACCTAGTGCAACCTTTTACCATGAGCTACATTAGAAGCAGTTGCATTAGAGCTAATGCAGCTTTTTCAAATGCTAATGCAACCATTTAACATGCAACTTTTTTTCATTATAATCCAACTTTTATAGTTTAATACGCAACTTTTTAATAATCAAAGGCAACTTTTAATATGTTTTAGTTACAAAAATGCAACATTTTCTACAATTGCAACTTTTTTATACTTTGATGCAACCTCTATTATAGGTTTGGTTACAAAATTGCAACATTTAATATAGTTTGGGTTACAAAATTGCAACCTTACTCTAGACATAATACAACCATTATTATATTTTTTTATAACCAAACCCAAATGTGATTTTGTAACATAAATTCAATTGCTATTAATTATATAATGTAACCGTAATTCGCCAAAATAGTAATAACACACATATCATTGAAAGTTAAACATGTAGTTTAACATAATTGTCCAAACTTAAATAACATTATAACAAAACAAAGTGTCATTGCATTAATAAACAAAAATGAAAGCATATATAGTCTTCTTGATCTTCAACACGTAGTTATTTAATAACCTTTTGCATCATAGCATATAAGTTTTGTCGTTGGCTATCAATATCATCAAGCATAGCTTCAAGCTCAGCTTTTTTTCTCTCATGATCATCTTCAATCTCCTTGCTCATTTCGAGCAACTCGTTTTTCTCAACATCAACATTTTCTTTGAATGATTCCATTAGCCCCTCCGTAATCATGTACGATGTAGAATGACCCTCTATTTTTTATCAATGTATTCGTAACACCTCTACCATAAAGTGGCGATATTTGTAGTTTTAACACCTCTACCATAAAGTGGCGATATTTGTAGTTCTCTTTGTTCATTACAACAAGAAACATATCAACTGTTGTGAAGAGTATTATGAGAAATGGCATAATGGTAAATAACGAGAGGACACAATGGTTAATAAAAGATAAGTAATAAAAGGATGGCATGCATTAAATGCAAGCCGTCAATGATACCTGGACATTTAATGCAAGATAACATGCATTAAATGCAAAGATTACAGGAAGTTAATAAAACAGCAGTTCAAGCAAAGGAAGTGAGGGTCCGATCCTTACCCAATGGGTAAGGACCGGTTACAAAGAGACGGATGAAATCTATCAACCAAAGAAGATAAGACGGATGAAAAGAGGCAAAACGGTGGGAAAGAAGATACAAGAAGAAGGTTCGAAGAGTTAAGGGCATTGAATGTAAACCAACAACTTAGAGAAAAGAGAGTTGCATTCTGTGTAATGAGGAAGGAAACAAATGTAATAGAGAAGGTCGTACATACTTCTTCTACTTAGCATTTATTGTGTATCTTCACTCTTTGTACCGGTGGAATCTGTTATTAGGTCCCTTCCCGCTAAGTTTTGGATTCAGCATCTGGCACCATCCGTGGGACCCCCTGTTTAGACTCTTTGCGCTAAGTGAAAACCCAAACCCCGTCGGGACTCCGGCAGATTAGAATGTAAGCTCGGCCAAGCAGCGGAGAAGTGAGATGCCTGCTTCCGCGCATCCCTACCTCTCGGGCATGAAAAATGTAGATGAACCCATCTTAACGGAAGTTTCGGACGGAGAGGGAACAGAAGGACTCAAGATCACACCTGAGTTTGTTTGCGGCCACAGGGCGGCACTGAAGGCGCACTTGGAAGAAATAGAGAAAGTCGATAAGTTAAAAGAGGTCCAGACCTGGCTAACTTTTGGCGAAGAATGTCCCAAAGTCCCAAAAAATAAACGAGTTGCTAACAACGCTTCTCAAAGCCATTCGAAACCATAAACGAACCCTAAGGAGTACAAGGTCCATAAAGTAAACCAGCTCAGGTTGATAACAATGTTGGCAAAGACCCGGACTCCCTGCTGCAGCCATAACACCCCACCAACTATACATAAATGTCAAAGTTCACGAAAAGGATTGCAGAAGCACAGCTCCCAGAAAAACTTAAGGTCCCGTTGAATGTTGGGAAGTACGACGGTACGAATGACCCGGACGACCACCTGCATGCATTCGTAGGAGCAGGAAAAGTAGGCAGATGGAACCTCCCTATATGGTGCCACATGCTAGTTCAAACCCTCACAGGCGTCGCGCGACTGTGCTTCGATAGTCTCCCTTTAAGGAGCATAGATAGTTACGAGGAGCTCAGAGACAAGTTTTTGAAGCAGATTAACCGAAAGAAAAAAGCCATTAAGAACCCCAATCAAATATTGCACATACGACGTAGGGATGACGAGAAGGTGGAATAGTTCATGGAAAGGTTCATTACAGAAAGCATGCAGATACAAGGAGTACCAGAGGTGATGAAGATCAGCAGTTTTATAAATGGGGTAAGGCAACCTCAGTTATGTGAAATATTAGCAACCGAAAAGTAACCTCCTTACTATAGCAAAGGGAAGTCCTCCATGGACAAAGTAAGGTCATCATTTGCTCCATACATACCTTCTCAGAAGCCATATCCCGAGAAATTCACTCCCCTCCCCAAATCTCCCAACGAAATATTAGCAACCGAAAAAGCGATTTTTTTTTCCAAAAACCACCGCCTCTGCAGAATGCCTCTGGTCCTAACTCGGATGAGTATAGTGAGTTCCATGGCCACAAAACCAATAACTGTATGCACCTATGTAAGGAGATAGAAGCATCGGTCAAATCAGGAAAGCTGTCACATCTGGTAAAAGAAATTGGAGCAGCATCTGCTAAAGGAAAAGAAACAGCACGGAAAGAGGAGGTGGAAAACGCAGGTCGTATGCTGACATGATTCAGAGATACCCTAATGAAGGGAGTAAGGACAATAAAAGAGCGAAACCATCTGAAGAAGAACCTCCCCCGTGGCTGGAATCGTCGATCACTTTTCCTCCCCTAAAACATTGGGAAGCACAGGAAGCTCCCCTCAACATAGCGGCCGACATTGCGGGTCACCGGGTAGCCCGCATCCATGTGGATGGAGGAAGTGGCTCGGAAATCATCTATGAAACGTACTGCTTTAAAAGATTGGACCCCGATGTTTAAAGTCTTTGGCAAGATGACTAGTCCATGATAATGGGATTATCAGGAGAGACAACGCAATCATTGGGAAAGATAACCTTACCCTTCACTGCGGGAGAAGGAGGTACTCGAAGAACAATCTATCTCACATTCTAGATCATTCGAGCGCCGTCAAAATACTACGCAATCTTAGGAAGGCCCATCTTAAAGGCGCTCCGTGAAATTTTGTCGACAGCGCATGGAGCAATCAAGTTCCCAATGTCGGGAGGAATCGCAATCGTGAGGTCCTCATCCGAAATTGTTGCATCTTTAGCTAGGGATGTTTTCCCCAGCTCGCAGGATGAAGAGGCATGGATTCTAAATAATGAATATCCAGAAATGATGGTGATAGAAGTTATGTACTGTTGCATGAAAATGCCTTTTGGGCTGAAAAATGCAGGAGCAACATACCAAAGAATGATGGATAGGTTATTTCAATACCAAATCGGAAGAAACCTAGAAGTCTTCGTCGACGATTTGGTCATAAAAAGCAAAACGGAGGAGACAATGCTGGAAGATGTGGAAGAAACCTTACACACCCTTCGAAGCGCATAGATGAAACTCGACCCAAGAAAATGTTCTTTTGGGGCTCAAGAAGGAAAGTTCCTAGGGGTATTTGTTACAAAGGAAGGTATTCGAGCAAACCCATGCAAGGTCCCAGCAATCATGAACATGGAATCACCCAAATCCCTGAAGGAGGTACATCGGTTAAACGGGCGGTTGATCGTGCTCAGCAGATTCCTTTCAAAGGTGGCAGAAAGGTCCTTACCATTCATTACTACGTAGAAAAAATGCCTGAAGAAGAACCATTTTTCGTGGACCCAAGAAGCCGAATCCTCCTTTCAGTAGATAAAGCAGTACCTCAGCGAGTTACCATCTCTCACCACCCCCACTCCCAGAGAAACAGTCATGCTGTATTTATCCGCTTCTAGAAAAAGCCATCAGCGCCGTCCTAATGGTAGAACAAGAATGACGTCATATACCCATCAATTTTATTAGCCAAACATTGAAAGGTGGAGAGGAAAGATACGCGAGCAAGAAAAAGCAGCTTTAGCTCTCGAATACGCATCTAGACGACTGAGGAGGTATTCCCAACCCATCCCATCCAAGTGTTAACAAATCTCCCATTACAGTAAGTATTACGACATCCAGAAATATCGGGAAGAATGGCAAAATGGGCAATAGAGTTGGGAGATTTTGAGATTGAGTACCTCCTGAGAACAGCTTACAAGGGACACGTTCTGACAGACTTCCTTAAGGAGGCCCTGACGGACGGAGACGTCCACGCTCATAATAAAACAACAGATGAAAGTGATGAAATATGGCAGCTCCATACGGATGGTTCATCCAATAGTGGAGGTAATGGAGCAGGCTTCATTCTTATGACACCAGAAGGCTTCGATTTGGTGTACGCTATCCGTTTAGATTTCTCCAATACCAACAATGAAGCCGAATATGAAGCATTGTTAGCAGGCATGCTGATGGCATCCACCCTTAAAGTTAAAAAATTAGAAGTGCATGTGGACTTGATGTTAGTAGCAAACCAAGTGAATGGCTCATATGAGGCAAAAGAAGACATTATGAAAAAAATATCTAAATCAAGACATGGCGGAAAAACAAGCATTCCGAATGTGCACAGTTTCCCACGTAGGCGGGAATATGAACCGGAAAGCAGATGCCCTTAGCAAATTGGCATCTGTAGCAATCAACAGCAAGACACCACAATACGTGTCGAGGTCCTTACAGAACCCTCGATACAATGGTCGATAATGGGAGTGAACCCCTACTATGTTGTATGACCCCAATTATGAAATTCCTACAACACGGGGGCTTACCCGACGGACGGGAAGAAGCCCGGCGTATACGGTTAAAGTCCTCACAATATGAGCTCATCGATGGAAGCTTGTACCGCAAATCATACCTGGGACATTCTTTGAAATGTATTTACAGGGACAAAGCAGTGTATGTTATACGGGAGATACATGAAGGAATATGCGGTCTACACGCCGGGCCCAAATCAGTGGTCGCCAAAGCAATGAAATCGGGGTAATATTGGCCTGGAATGTACAAAACTGCGCTGGAAGTCATCCGCAAATGTGACAACTGTCAAGTGCATGCACCAATCCCAAAGTTGCCACAACAAGACATGGTACCAGTGAACTCCGCTTGGCCTTTCCAAAAGTGGGCCATCGACATTGTTGGTCCATTCCCCGAAGCTGTAGGGAAGGTAAAATTCCTAGTCATCGCAATCAACTACTTCACCAAATGGGTGGAAGCCAAACCACTGGCAAAAATCACAGGTCAAGCAATTAAGCGTTTAGTTTAGGAAAATATTGTATGCCAGTTCGGTCTCCCCGGAGTAATCGTCAGTGACAATGGCAAACAATTTGATAGCAACCCTTTCCGTGGATGGTGCACTGAACTTCACATCCAATAGGTTTTCACATCCGTTGCTCATCTCCAGGAAAACGGACAAGTCGAGAGGGCAAACAGAAGTATTGTAGAAGGCATATAAACAAGGCTCGGTAGGAGCAAAGGAGCATGGTTAGAGGAACTGCTCCACGTCTTATGGGCACACCGGACCACACACAAAACAGGGATAGGAGAAACGCCATTTAGCCTCACTTACGGCACAGAAGCAATGATACCGATTGAAATAGGGTCCACAACGCAACGAACACAGCTAAATGAAGCAGAAAACAATGAAGATCTTCGAATCAACTTGAACCTTTTGGAAGAAAAGAGATATGAAGCCGCAATACGGGAAGTGAAATACAAGAAAACAGTGTAGAAATACTACAGCACTCGAGCCAGAAAGAAGGAGCTAAAACCTGGGGACTTAGTCCTACATTCAAACAAGGCAAGCGGTAAGGAGGCCAAAGGCAAGCTGGGAGTCAAATGGGAAGGGCCATACAAGATTATCTAGAGCAACACAATGGGATCTCATAAGCTTGCAGATATCGATGGCCGTGAGTTTCCCAGAACATGCATTGAACACTATGTAGCTCAAAAAGTACCATATGTAGCTAGGTACGATGCTTTGTAAGGTTTGATAAAGACCACATTTTGTAACAATTAAAGAAGGCCAATGTAGCCGCCTATTTTGACAAACAATGTCGATTTTCAATTAAGACACAATACCTTAAGCGTCTACTAACAAATCACTACCAAGTGATATCAAGACCGGACACTCAAACACAAATATAGTTGTATCATATCCACATCGCATGCACAAAAAACACACAAAGATATAAAAAAGGAACGGGCATAAGAAAGCTCCCCACAACTCATCATGAGATGTATGAACATATAACATACGAAACAGGGATCGCGGGTCTTCGAAAGGGACTCCCATATATTAAAACTAAGCATTAAAAGGTTCAAATACCTAACACTACGTGTGCAACCACAAAGTAACTAAAAGTTACACCACACCAACAACAATATTCACAATGACAAAAGTATTCAAGTGCAACATAGTACTGTCAAGGACCGGTAGTATTTGTATCCACATCGGAAGTCAACACTTCCAATTCACTTATCGACATATTGGGAGTTGTAGCAAACTAGGTAAGTAAGGATGGGGTAGCGGCAGCCAAGGTAAGCGAAGAATCTGTCATCCATTTTTCCGTAGAAGGATCATGACATGGTGACTCCTCCAGCAGTACCCCTTGGCTTGAATATTTGTAACCAGCCACAGCCCATTTTGGCAGCCAGTAGACAAGCAGGCAGAATTCACATCCCCCAGAAGTTGCACATATTCGTTGCTCCCGCGAATACACTCAAATACACGCCGACACCCTTGTGTCAACAACCCTTCACGATCACGGGACAAGACGTTTTTGGATGCATCCAGTTGTTGAACTTCAGCACGCAGCCCCTGGACTTCCTCCATCAACCTCGCCACTTCCACACGAGAATTCAACAAATCCCCCTGAGCAACCTCCAAATCCATCTGTTTTTCATCCAAAAACTCAAGGGCATCTCCACTTTCTCGGTTAACACCTTCTGTTGTTCCTACAAAGAAAATAGAACAACAAACAAAGATGACGGGAGCCAGGATAGAACACCAAAACAAGAAAATAAGAAGTATGCCCCGAAAAGTCAAGGATCACCATACAGCATACCAAACGAATAACTTACCTCATGATGTTCGTTGTCCGCCATAATACTGTAATTCACAATATGTTGACCCTGTAACTCATGAGCATACCGCTCCACCTCCTCATCTAAAGCATGTACACGGCCCCAGTCACTTTCAACTTCTCCACCACCAGGCGCAATTCATCCTTGAAACCCTCAGATTCCACACGAGCAGCCCCAAACCCAAAACATCACCCAACAATTGTTTCTTCTCCTCCAAAGTTTTGACTAAATCATCTTCTAAACTCGCAATTTTCTGTTGAAGTCTCATACCAACATTAGACCGATGTTGGAGACGGTTACTAACCTCCATCCCCTGTGCAAAGCAATGCTGCAAAGTCACCGCAAACTCTTGACCCAATGCCATCGTATCATATTATTAACATTAACCCCCTATTCCTAACCCCAATATCAAATAAGAGCCATGGGGTGGTTTCGGACGTTGGTTCTACGCTTGTAAAAAGAGGAGATCTAACTTCACCCATTCCCAAAACAACCTGCGGCATTGAAGTTGTTGCAGGGATACCCTCCTATAGCGGCATTGAAGCAGTTGCTGCAGGAATATCCTCTGCACCGACATTACCTCATGAACCTCATCTGCTTCTTCCTCTTCTCGAATAACTGTGGTTGAGGCCTTGTGTTTCGAAGGCAACACTGGTGACCCAGAAGATGAAGCCTCAGCAGATGATTGCATCAGTGTGTGACTGCAGATGCAAAAACGCAAAGGCACACGTTGAGCGCCCTCACCGGACTTCGAAGACTCACCTAATTCAGCAGCCTTGCCCTTTAGCATCTTGGCCAATGGCACAGAATCATCATCTGTGCTGGACAGCTCCTCCAGCAGAGACCGTTCAGGGGATGGTAAAACGACGTTCTCGGACATTAGGGGAACTGGTGTTGCTGCATCTACAGCGACAAACTCCATACCCGGCTAGCCTTCTTCAAAATCTTCAACAAACTCATCTATGAAAAAATGAAACCAGCAAAATAAAGAGATCAGTCCAAAACACAATCAATACAAGCAGAAGAGGGGGCGGAAAATGGCACACATAAACACCTACCCCCACATGAATACCAGCCACATCAAACAACAACAATAAAAAACAGAGAAAGAAGAAGCACGAAAGTAGCAAATATAAATATAAAAGCAACACAAAGGAGGACAATGGAGTTCACCTAGATTAATAACAAACCAAAACAGGTTAATTAAATAACCCTTTAGTATATACAATTAACTCATTCATTAACATGACATATTAACAATCCTATTAGTAGATAAAATTAAATCATTCGTTAACATAACAGATTAACAAACCTTTTAGTAGATACAATTAACTTGTCTTCCGTTGCCTCTCGATTTGGCGAACACTCGCTTCGTCCCGTTCCGTCTTCGTCTCCCAATCTCCCGGCTCCCGCTCACCTGTATTCTGTGCCCAACCGTCTTCTCCCGCTCATGAGAGTTATCTCTCAGACTATTGGTATTTAAAAGGCTTTGGTTCGTGATTCCGAATTTCCCCAAATCCCAATCATTTTTGTTGTTGCATCCGATTCAGGACAGGATAAAAACTGTAAATTAATTACTAATGCCAAACATTCATATTGTATTGTATTACATTGCTGCCTTGAAATCAAAGCAATACCTTGTTTCGATGGCGCACGTAGAATTTATCCCAGGAGTGATAGCTATCTTCCCCCACCGACTCAAACCCAAAACACTGTAATTTCACGGAGGAAGTGTTGATTCGGACGTCTATCGATTCACCTCCCGCCCTTCAAGTTTTTTTTTCTTTTTTAGTTTAAAAGTTTAGGGGGCATGCCCAATATATTATTTTACCGGGATTCAACGTTTAGAGGCCCAAAAAACTGATAAATATATAAAAATTTTAAAAATTGGGGGCCGTTATTTTTGGGTGGCCTCAAGCCCTAGCTTGATCCATTTACACTATTGGACGGGCCTTGCTCATTATTTTATTTGTTTATAATTAAAGTTTAATTAGAGGTTACCAAAATCTAACTGATTAGTATACATATACATATACATATACATATACATATACATACATGCATGCATGCATGCATGCATGCATGCATACATACATACAAATATATATCTGTATGCATAAAATTAGACTTGTATACATGTATATAGGGGTTGGATCCAATAAGAAGAAATTTTTGCCTAAAAAGAGTAAGAATTAATAGAAATTTGACATATTGAATGCTAAAAACATAAAAACAAAAATCTAGAACGAAAAATAATCAAGTACAAAAAATCAAAAATCCAGTATAAAAATATAAAAATCCAATACAAAAACAAATCCAGCACAAAAAAATACAGTATAAAAAAAATATAGTACAAAAAATTAAAAACCTAGTACAAAAAATAAGATGTTATACCTTAAATTATCATTAATTTCTTTTATATCATGCCACTTGTTTGTTCTTACTCTTTTTAGGCAAAAATCTCTTCTTATTTAATCCTTACTCCATGTATATACGTTTTGGATATTAAAAAAACTATCTTGAACTTTCGTTTATTTTAAATTTCTACCCATTTAAATTTTAAGAAAGTCCTAATTGTCACACAAATAACATCACTAATACAAATGCGCTCAACCAAGATAACTTCACTTCCAACCATAATCATCATTTGACCAATCAAAATCCTTCTTATTTTCATATGGACTATAATAGTCCACCTCATAACGCTCTGATTTGAGACTATCATATTTCTATGCATCCGTCAATGCATAAGGGTTATAATTTATTGTTTCATCTTCATAATATTTATGGCATTCGTTAAGAATTGCATCTTCTTCATGAGATTGATTTTCGACAATTGCATTCTCATATTTAGGCTTCACATCGTTAGTTTTTACCTTCATTTAGCCCTCATTTTTGTGCTCATTGGCATCTTTGATGTCTATTCTTATGACTAACTATTGCCTGCAAAAGTAGCTGTATGGTATTTATAGTGACACAAACCAACAACATTAAAAATATAGCCGTTAGAAACAAACAAAGTGGTATTCATTTAACAATTAAATCGATCAGACGACAAGAGATTCAAAAAAACAAACTTTTGAGTACATGTAACAGCAACAAAGTCCAGCTAAAGGAACAACCAACTTGTATTTCCTTATTTCTTTAGTTCTTAACAACTCAATATTGTTGGTTATTCCTTTCACAAACTTGTCCATCGTTCTACTTCCGGATAATACCAAATCACAAAACCACATTTTGAATTATGTTGAACAACGAAAACACAAAATTTTACTAGAAACAACCAAAATTCAATTTCAATTATGATTGAAGAAGACATGAATAAACTGTCATTTTTTAAATATGGATCGCAAATAAAAAATTTAACTTAAATATGTCCTTACCCAATGGGGGAGATGTTTTACCTATTGCACAGGGTTCCCGCGCATCAGGGGTACGGCCTTACGGTATCGAGAAATTGATCTTAGTCACAAACCACCATAATAATTGAAGATATCACGACAAAACCCTTTGTGATTTAAAAAAAATTATTGCTGCTATTCATTCCTATATCTTAATTCTAAAGGTATTAACTTACGTGTCCAACTGTAATTTGTTGCCTTTTCTCTTCACGCAAATTTCACATACGTTTATGTATTGAATTCGGAAGTAAATAAGCGTCGTTGGGTGGACGTGATGGTGATAGTAAAATATGCTGAGACTATTTTTTGCGCGGGTTCGAGTTTTTCGTTATTTTTTGGTTTTTTTTCACATAATTCTTATAGATTTTGGATATTAAATTCAGTTACTTTCAAGTTTCAACATTTGTTTGCGGGTTGAGATGGTAGGGTGCATTCGTGTGTTGAACGCTTGATGGTGTCGCAGGTTCGAATGTGTATAATTACTAGGCTAGAGCTCGGCTCGTTTAGATTTTATTTATTTAATTTATTTACTTTAATTACTAATTTAATTATATTTAAAATTATATTTTCTAAATTTAACATAAAATATTTAATTTAAATATATTTATCATAATTTTATATATAAAAATAATTAATTTTATAAATAAACACTTAATATAATAAATAAAAATTATATAAACAAAAAGTTCGTTAAGGCTCACGAGCCGGCTCGAGCTCGATATGTAAAGCTCGGGCTCAGGCTCGATAACTAAACGAGCCACGCTTTTGGGCTTTGGGCTCGGGCTCGTTAAGGCTGGGTTCATTCGAGCTTTTTATCGATCCAATCTTTTGTATTTCACGAACTGATTTGGTTCGTTTACATCCCTAGTTCTAACCCCCTTTTCCCCACATAATTCATACACTTTGCTATTCAATTTTTACGATCTCTAAGGCTAGAGGAGTGGTATTCCATGTTTATTTTCACTTGCTGTTGGATCGGGTTATGTAATCTACACAACACTATCACAAGTTATTTTCTACAAAGTTGATAGTTGCGAAAATTCTATCAACTTAGTTTGTAAAACAGATTGAAACACAATACAAAACAGTTATAAATTCAAGGTCAAAGTATATTGCATTCAACTGTTAAGCTTTACAACACTTAGCTCAAGCACTCACTCGTACATTGCTAACTAACAAGTGAACGTATTTATACTAAGACCTACAACTGTATCCTAGTAGGGATACAAAGCTGGACAAAATACTAGAAACAAACTAATGCTAAAACTAGTATCTGTTATGGACTTGACAGACCAAGCCATATTAATTACAATTAATACAATAGAATCCATTGACTTTTACAATAAATACCTAGACTACGAAATGAATTAATGTAAAGGCATCTATGTAGTTCTGACAAAAATCATGTGCTGCTAACTATCATAAGAATGTCTTTTGTGTTGGTCTTCAAGGTAGAAAGCAGCTCTGATTATTTCTACAAGTGTATGGAATCTTTGTCAGAAGAAAGTCTTCGGAAGTCTATGTATATGGAAGCTGCTGAGCATGTTATTAGAAGCTTTTGTCTTCAGAAGCTTTTGTCTTCGGAAGATCTTGTCATCGGAAGCTTTGATATTGTAATTCTTTAAGTGATGAGGAGGGCATCAGAAGCTTCACTCTTGTGTAAGCCTTCGGTAGGAAAGAGTTAACCTTCGGAAGCAATGTTTCTTCCGAAGGTTAATTCCTTCCTTCCGAAGGCTGTTAGGCTTTGCAGAGTTCAGAACTTAGTCAAGAGTTTTTGGAGTGCATCAGTCTTCATTATACTTTACACTAGCTATTTTTCCATTTTCTTTCATTTGAAGTACAATCTTTCCGGATGTTTTAGGTTAATGTTGAAATGAATATTTTATAACTACGTTTCGGCATAAATATTAATCAAGATTGAGCCCGTCTATGATATATTTTAACCTTTTTTAAGAACGGTTTTGAGTTTCCTAATTTTTAATTTTTACTATATGATCTTTTAGCTATATTTCATTTGTTTTCCTTTTTCTCAACACTTTTTACGATGATATAGCTTATTTAAGATTTTTGTGTAAAACAACATGCTTTTTTAAGTACAAAATTTCTCTCATGTATTACATAAGATCTGATTTTACATAATCTATTTCCTTTGTTGATTATGTGTGTGTATGTGTGTGTGAGTATAGAGAAATATCTATAAGAAAACTCTCAACTTTTAAGAAAACCAAGAAAAATCCAATTGAAAATCACATTATTTCTTTTTATTTATTTATTATAATTGTTAAAAGGGCATTTGAGTAATCTTACACCCCACTATTTTTGGAAACTAATTTATTTAACTTAAATCCCTTAAATCTCTCATTATTTTCTTTTACTATTGATTGAATCAAAAACCCTAGATGAAGGATAAAGGATGAAGAACGAAGATAGTGATTGAAGAAGAAAGGAAGAACAGAGATGCACGACTTCGACCACATATCGTCGCCGATCACCACAAACTGTTGCCAGGCAACCCACCCCCACCCTATCCCTTTCTTCCCCTTCTACTTTTTTTCCTCCCAGATTCGATGACATGACCTTTCAAGGTATAATATGAGATAATATGTGCTTTCATTTGCTCTATTTGGTTGATTACATACCTCGTCAGGAAAATTCTCCTGCCTTTCACTTGCCACTGGTGCTACTGCTCGATCATTCGTTCGTTCTCACCAAGTAAAAAACACACAAATTTCAGTTAAGTAACTATGTTTTTCGTTTTCGATTTTCGTTGATTTGATGTTAAAATGTGGTATGTTTTATTAAATGAATTGCAGTCATCGAATGGAATCAGTAAGGTCGTGTTTGGAGGCCATGTTACTGATGAAGAAATGAAGAGTTTGAACAAAAGGTCTAAGATCTACCTGTTGAATTTGATTTTTTTTTTTTACGAAGATGTGTCTAGTTTACGTCTGGATCAATGATAAAGGAATAATATTTGGATCTAAGAGTCGATTGATGGCTTTTGTTACTTAAAAGTCATGTTACAGATGAGGATTGAAAGTTTGGACAACACATATGATGATATGTGCTTTCATTTGTTCCTTTTAATTATGTAATAAGATGATATGTACTTTCATTTGCTCTATTTGGTTGATTACATATAATTATATGGTATGTGCTTTCATTTGCTCTATTTGGCTAATTACTTATATGTAATTAGATTAGATATGTTTACATTTATTCTTTTTGATTGATTACATATATGTAAGCAGTTTTACTTTACACATACGCAATCATGTTATACATGTACTTCCATTTGTTCTGTTTGAGTGATAACATATATGTAATCAAATGATATGTACGAACATAGATAATTTAGATTGAGTACATATACGAAATGCATAGTCACTTTGATTCATCACATATGTGTAATCAAATTATATGTATGAACACGATTAATTTTATTATTTTGTTCTTTGTTAATCATTTTTATTAGATTTTTTTTCTGAAAACATAAATAAGGAGAGGAGAAAGAAATTATAAAAGTAATTGTAAAAATTAATTGTGTTTCCAAATTCAAAAAATATAATTTTCCTATTATTCCCTTAATGGCTAAAACTAACTAATTAAAATCATAATTAATTACATTATTGTAATTGGTTAATTACAACCATTAATCAATGAGATCAATGGTTAAAAAAGAGTTTTCTTACTTTTCTTTAAATGATATTTTTATTTTCTTAAGAAACCTCCTATATATATATATATATATATATATATATATATATATATATATAGGGCATGGAATTTTTGATAACCCTCATCTTTTGTTACAACCCATTAACCATCATCCAATGGTTACTTGAAAAAGGTAAATGTATAGGATCGTGCCACGTGTCAATTCTTTGTCTTTAGTGTGAAGGGCATTTAGGACATTTGTTATTTATATAAAGTTTACCCATTTTTTTTAAACATTCATAACTTTTTTATACTATATTATTTTTTAAAAAAAATTGCACCATTATACTCGTCTCATTTTTCTCTTTAATTTCGTCATAGTCTTGACTAGTTTTTTTTATTTTTTTTGATGTCATGTATTTACATCATTGTAACGAGCTTAACGATAGCAAATTAATTAGAAATTTTTTCTAACAATGGTAAATTACAGTAATGTAACACAAAATGAAGTAATGTGACACAAAATGAAGTAATTTACAATGACATAATTAACGGTGACGTAACACATTATTTACAGTGATGTAATTTTCTCTTTAATTCTCGTTATAATGTTGACTATTTTTTTTAATTTTTTTTTCTCATTGCCCATTATTAACATCGATATAACGAGCATAAATATAACACATTATTTTAAATTTTTTTCTAACAATGATAAATTACAGTGATGTAATTATTATAACACATTATTTTACTTTTTCTCTAACAATGATAATTACAATGATAAATTACAGTGATGTACTATAACACATTATTTTGATTTTTTTTATCTAACAATGATAATTATAGTGATGTAATTTATCATTGTTCGAAAACAATTCAAACTAATTTGTTGTATTTAGGCTTGTTACAAATTAGGGATGAGCAAAAAGACAAAAAAAACCGAACCGAAACCGAATTAACCGAAAAAACCGAAACCAAATTTTACGTCAATGTAAATTACATTACGATAAATTACGTCAATGTAAATTACATCACTGTAATTTATCATTTTTAAAAAAGTTTCAATTAAATTTGTTATATTTAAGCTCGTTACAATGATGTAAATATAGGGCATCTAAAAAAAGTAAAAAAAATTAGTCGAGACTATAACGGAATTAAAGAGAAAAATGAGACGAATATAATGGTGCATTTTTTTTAAAAATAATATATTATAAAAAAGTTATTAATGTTTAAAAAAGATGGGGGGGAAAAACTTATAAAGGTAAAATGACTAGGATGCCCTTTTTAATATTTTAATGAAAAGCTTATGTGTAAATTTATGATTGGTTGAAATGGGTTATGTAGTTGTAGCAAAAGATGAGGGTTATTTTTTATACCCTTCCCTATATATATATATGGAAAAGATAAAAGGAAATCCCCTCCTTCGTGTGAAAACCATGTAAAAAGACATTTTTTTTTCTGAATTTTTTTTACAGGTTTATAATATTATTTGGCACATTTTTATAAAAAAATAAAAGAAGCGCTGAGAAATATTAAAAAAAAATATTTTATAAACTCACGTAAAACATACGTAACACTGCACGCAAATGTTACGTATGTTTTACATGGTTTTACAAAATATTTTTAAAAAAAATAAATACTCGACGTTTTTTTAACTTTTTTTATACAAATGTTAGAAATAAAGTAACAAACCTGTAAAAAAAAATTCAAAAAAAAGCTTTTTTTACATGGTTTTCATAATTTTCACACTAAGGAGGGGTTTTCAAATTATTTATACCATATATATACACACACACACACTAGTGAGATGCCCGCACCATGTGGCAGAAAACAAAACAATTAGACTACTGATTTTGGCCCGTATAAAGCTTAAACGACCTCATTTTTGTCAAATCAACAATTTTAACTAAAAAAATTATTATGATAAAATTCATAATTTAATATGATATGACAAAAGTGTGAAGAAATAATTTATTTGATTTGAGAGGATATTTCTTTTATTGGTATTATATGACACTTTATTTTTCTAATTTATAAATGTGGAGCAAACTAAAAAGTAAAAGAAAATCATTTGTTTATGTCTTTTAAAGTTTTTTTTGTTGTACTTTATGTTTTAAGAGTTGTAAAACTTTTAAAATAAAAGTTTTTGGTAAAAGAACATTGTGTCATTCCTATTTGTATTATATAGTATTATAGATATATGGGATGGATCAATTGGTAATCCACTCTAATTGAGAAAACTCAATAACACAACTTGATTGGTCGTCTATTATAATAAATTTGAAATGAGTGTTCCACATTAATCATGAACAAAATGAGTGGCTGGCATTTGTTTAAGTGTATTTTAGAGATTTTCTTAGTGTACTTGATTTCATTTTAAAAATAAAAGTTTACCTCCCAATTTTTAAAATATTCATAACTTTTATATGCATTATTATTTTTTTTAAAAAAAATTACACCATTAAATTTGTCACAATTTTATCTTTAATTCAAGTATAGTTTTGTCAATTTTTTAAAAGTTTTCGTAACTACACTGATGTAACGAGCTGAGTTTTTTCAAATTGTTCATAATTACACTGATGTAGTGAGCTGAAATTTTCCAAAGTGTTCATAATTACACTATGCAACAAGCTGAATTTTTCAAAGGGTTCATAATTACACTAATGATATGTAACGAGCTGTAATTTTTTTTTTTTTAAGAATTTTTCCTTATTTTTTCAAAAAAAAAATTATCTTTAGTTCGAGTATAGTCTCGTGAATTTTTTTTCAATGTGTTCATAAACTACACTGATGTAACGACCTGAATTTTTCTAAGGGTTCGTAATTACACTGATCTTGTGAATTTTTTTTCAAAGTGTTCATAAATTACACTGATGTAACGAGCTGAATTTTTCCAAGTGTTTGTAATTACACTGATGCAACGAGCTGAATTTTTTCAAAATGTTCATAATTACACAATGTAACGACCTGTAACTTATTATTTTTGTGCGTTACAATTATCTAAGTTTCTATCTTATTTGATATAAATTTATTTAATAAACTAATTTTTATAATAAAAAATAAGTTTGATATATATATCTAAGATGAGGGGAAAAAATTTTATGATGGAAAATTTTTGAAAAAGAAGTGAAAATTATTGTACTTACGCTTTTTATGTTAGTGTAATTACGAACGTCCGAAAAAAAAAGTTTGACATGACTATAATGGAATTAACGAGAAAAATATGAAGAGTTTAATGGTGTAATTTTTATAAAAATAACATAGTATAAAAAAGTTATAAGTTTATAAAAATCAAGGGAATAAATTTTAATTTAAAAATAGCAAAATGAATGATTTTTTAAGAGTGACACTTTTCACTCTTTTATTAAATCTTATTTTTGTGATTATGACAAAAGACTAAAATACTCTTTTGTATTTAAAAGTAATTAGTGACACATGTCACAATTTTGTTAGATCTAGAAATTTTAAACCATTAGATTTGGGTTATAAAGTTTTTTCAATTAAGGTAGGTTCTCATTTGGTCCATTCCCTATACATATATATATGGAAATGATATAAAAATAACTCACTAAATATGCAATAATCCGAAATAACATGTCAGGATCAATCCAAATCTTTGAATTTTCTTAGCATCATTGTCAACACATTTAAAACACTTTCTTATTTTATAAGTTTGCGTAAATTTATCATTGTTTGAAAATTAACATCGTTGTAAGTTTTTTACTTACAATGATGTGAGTGTTTTTACCCAAAACGATGATAAAGTTACGCAAATTCATAAAATAAAAAGTGTTTTAAATATGTTTACAATGATATTAAAAAAATCAAAGATTTGCCTTGATCTTGACGGGTTATTTCGGGTTATTGCACATTTAGTACGTTATGCATACTTCCATCACCTATATATGTATACACTAGTGTATATACCCGTGTATTACACGTGATTGGGTACAAAAATTAATACAATTAAAATTTATTTACGTTGAATTACATAATATATTATATACGAATACATTTTGTCATTATAAATACAAACTATAAATCTTTAAAAACTTTTTTGTATACAATAAGACTTATGTTAGTAACAACATATTCTTTATCACAAATTAAAAGTTTTCAGACAATCCATGTGTTTGACTCTCAATAAAGCAACGTCTAATCATTTGTGTGAAAAAATTGTCGTTTTAATGGCAAACCTACTTTTGATTTATTTGTGTGAAAAAATGTTTTTTAATAGCAAACCTACTTTTAATAACGATCAACCTTAACTTTTATTTATGACCATTGCAAATGATACTGCAAAAGAAAAATGTATTCTCTGAAACTTAAACAAATTCTTTTTAAAAATAAAGTTAATGTATTGTTATAAAATTAAATTTATACAATTAAACCAAAAACACATACAAGGCTATATTTTATTAAGGATATTAAAGAAAAATAAGTCCAGATATAAACTGTTGGCGCATATCTAAGATGAACAAATTAAAAAGTTAAATAAAACACACACATATATAAGACCGTGGGGTGTGCCACATGAATGGGCGTGGTTGGGGCGTGGAGGGGCGTGAGAGGGGCGTGGGTCGAGTGGCGTGACTGGAACAACGGGCGTGAGGGTGAGGAGAGAACCGTTGGATGTAGCCGTTGGGAAGGAAAAGGAAAAAAAAAATTTTTTTTACCTATTTAAACCATTCACATATTAAACCCAAAAAAATATTTCTCATTTAACATTCAACACAAAAAAATATCCACTCTTCCTATTTCAAACTTTCTTAACCAAAAAAATAATTTTCATGGATCCCAACCAAAACCCAAATTACTATAACCCAAACACTCCACCTAACCGAAACCCTAACACGCCACCTCCGAATTGGGTCTTTAGCCCTTCTCCAATAAATCCTTTTTTCGATTCAAACTGTTATCGACCCAATTTTGATTCAAGCCCACAAGGGTTTTATACATTCGCCGATTATGGTTCGAGTCAACAACCGCACGGGTTTGGACAATTATCTCAGGATGAAGTTGTACCCGAGACCCAACCCACTACAAATGCCGGTCCAAGCACGCAACCAAAACACAGGCGTAGACACAGAAGGAAACAAGCTGCGGATACCGAACCTGCTGTGGGAGGTTCATCCCGTATAGAAAAATGGACTACGGAGGAAGAGTTTCAACTTACAAAAGTTTGGATCGATGTGTCGGAAGATCCAATTGTTGGTCGTAACCAAAAAGGACCGGACTTTTGGAGTAAAATCCGAAATCAATTTTTTCAAGCCATGGGTCGTGGGGAATATCGTACAAACGATATGCTCTCTAGCAAATGGCGTGACATGAACCTAAAGGTTAGAAAGTTCAACGGGATTTATTCCCAGAAATGGCAAACTTGTCGGAGCGGCCAAAGCGACGCGATGATCGAGCTCGAAGCGGAAGATCAGTACCGGGAAGAGTTTAACGCCCCCTTCTCGCTTCAACGGAGTTGGGAGCTTATGAGGAAATGTCCGAACTGGATTCGACTCGAGACTGTACAATCGTCGGCCTCAAAACGATCAAAAGCATCGTCAACCGATAGCCCCGGCACGTCGGATGCTCGAGTGAATATAAATCTAAACGATCTCGACGAAGAAGAAGAAGACGACGACAACGAGATAGAGGATTTGACTCGTCCGACCGGGAGAGATCGCGCAAAAACCGACCGAGCAAGGGCGAGACGAGGCTCTTCATCTCAAACGACCCCGAATTATAACCAAGGAATAGAACACTTATCTCAACGAATCGGTGACTTTAACGAATTAAAACGGGAACGTCAACGGTTGGTAGAGTTACAACTTCTATTCACCAACACCGACCACTTAACCGGTCTCGACCGCGAAATTGCCGAGCGGGAGAAGGATAAAATTCGTAATAAATATAGAGATAATTAATTTGTATTTTTTTATTAATTTTTAATTTTTTTATTAATTTTTTTTATTAGTTTGTATTTTTTTTATTAATTTTTTTATTAGTTTGTAATTTTTTTTATTAATTTGTAATTTGTTTTTATTAAATTATATTTCAATTTAATTTAAAAAGGAATGATGACGTGGAGTGAGTGGGTAATGAGGCATTTTCACCAAAATGGTGGGGTGAGTGGTTGTGGTGACTGCTTATGTGGCGCCTACGTGGCGCATACGTGGAGTGAGTGGGTAATTTGGCACACCCAATAGTCTAACACATATATATTAGTGAGAATTTTAAATTAATATTGATATTTAAATAAATTAAAAAAAAAACAAAGAAACACTGAATTTAAATGTTTTAATATATGTTATATAAACAAAACTTTGGATGTAAACTATTGGGTTTATTCTAGTGAAAGAAAATGTTTAAAAATCCTTTAGAGATTATATAATTATATATAGGAGATGATAAAACAAGGGAATTCAAAGTTAGATGAATTAGTTAATTATGAATAGGTATAAAAAAATTCAAACGGGTTTTGAATTTTTTAAAATTTAAATTGTTTAACTTTTAAGTGTATTTGATAAAGATAATTTAAATTGAATGTTATTTAAGACAAGATTGAGAAATTAAAGGAATTATCAATTAAAAATAATTTAGAAAAATATATCTTTTATTATGAAATGTACGATTATTTTTAAGTATAAAATTTAAAATACTGAAACAATTTTCTATGACAGTTGCGTAAATTAAGTTTTTATTATAAAAAAATAGTAATATGTTAACAATCATGTATTTTATTTTCAATCGAAAGGCATTAAGAAATTAATTAGTAACCAAAAATAATTAAAAAAGTCAAAATAGTATATTTAAAAAACAACATTTTGTTAGTAAGTTAATTAATGAATATGTCAAATTTAATTTATGTATATACAAACGAAAAGAATTATATAAATGTCAGATTAAATTTTATTTATATTATAATATTTTGAATATTTTTGATTTATATACCCTAATTATTTGATTTGAGGCTTGAAATAACGAAAAATTAAGATTAATTAATTTTTAATTATTCAAAATATATTTGAAAATTGAGTTTTTGGTAATGACACGTGAACCAACCAAGTGCACGCAGGGATGGGCATTGAGTCGTGTGCGTCAGGGGCGATGGCCGCGTGGCAACCGCAAATCTTCAATCGTCGGTGTCCTCGGTAGACGAGCTGTCGCCAGTGTCGGGAGACGAGCAGATCAAACGTCGCAGCGTGCGTCAATCGTTCAGACGTTCACTGCTTCAGTCGCTCAAACATTCAATCGTTTAAATCCTTGCAGATTCGTCGCCTGTGTGCTTCCGTGGTTAGCGTCTCCTTCACTGATTTGATTCAGTTGGCTTCTGCGTGTGCAGCGTGCCTCTGTGATCGGCGTCCCCTTCTGGCTTTTGTGTAATTGTGTGTGCGGTCGACGTCTCCTTCACAGTGATTGGCGTTTTCTTCACTAAAATCTGGAGTTAAATGTCAAAATGGTTCCCGTGTCTATATCAAAAATGTCATTTTAATCTTTAAATAAAATTTGTTGCCATTTTAATCCTTGTGTTTTAGTTTAGTTGCCAATATAGCCCTTCGTCTAAATTTTAGTTGTCATTTTAGGGACTATATTGGCAGCTAAATTTCAAACACAAGGATTAGAATGACAACAAAAATTTAAACGAATGACTATATTGGCAACTAAATTTAAAGACAAGGATTAAAATGATAACAAATTTTATTTAGGGACTAAAATGACATTTTTGATATAAACATAACGACCATTTTGACATTTAACTCCTAAAATTTAACTATCTAAACCAACTGCCAAGGTATTTTATTTATTGATTCTGCCCTTATTCTGTGCTCTGATTTGGTTATTGTTATTGCTGTGAATGAATTGATTTGATTACTGTTGTGTGTTTTGTTCATTGATTATCAAATCCCGTAAACAATCAAGGGCTTCTGGCCTAATGGTTACCCCTTGACTTTTTCTATGGAAGGTCTTGTGTTCGAATCCGGGCTGAGGCATATTTGCTGAAGCAAGGTCAGGGGGTTTACCCAGTTGTGGGGTTCCTTCTGGGGTGGGCTCGGGCATACGCCCTAGAGCGTCAAATCCGAGGGGACGGTTGAAATCCCGTCTTGGGTGTCGTTGTACCAAGTCGTTCAAAAAAAATCTAATCCCGTAAACATTGCGTGTTTTTGTTTTAAAGACATATTATGACATTAGGGTTATAAAACATTAAATAATATGAGAAACCAGAACTGTAAATATGAATTAGGGTCTCAAAAACGGGAAAAATGATCAAGGAGGTTTAGAAAGTTAATGAAAAAATGGAGGACGAGGTACACTATGATACTGATTGGTTAGAAGACAAAGATGAATTCAATAATGGGGACGAAATTAACGACACAATTGGTCCTCAGGAGAAAGGTGAGGCAATTACGGTTGAGGAATATCGGAAAACAATCGAAATTGGTGAAATGCTGGGATTAAGGATGGATGGTTTTGTCAATCAGGTTAGTGATTTGTTCGGAATTAACCAGGTGCTAGAAGTAGAAGGTGATCAATGAACATATTCTCGTTAAATATTAGGGGAGCAGGCGGAGTAAATAAAGCAAACTGGGTATGTAGGTTAAAAAAGGAGAGTAGATTATCATTTATTGCGATTCAAGAGACACAAAAAAGTTCATCGTCGGAAGAGCAGATATATAAGTTTTGGGGTAATTCTATAATGGAAAGTTGTGTGGTAGATGCCAATGGCAGATTGAAGAATTGGTACCAGATTCAATAAACCAAAGAAAACAAATCACACAGATAGATTGAAACTCCTTCTCCAAATCTTATTAATCGAATGATTGGTTGTTTACATCCCATCAAAACAACCCTATTTAAAGGAAAAATAATCCTTATCTAGAATGACAAGAATTCAAAACCTTAGACACAAAACTTCAAACATTATCCTTTATCCATTAAGGATAATGTTAGACCATTAAACCAATCCATTAGTTTTAATACTATCCGAAACAAAATAAAGCAAATTACAAATATAGTCCCTAGACTATTTAATCAAGATTGGTTAACAATCTCCCTCCAATCTTGATCCTTGCATTGCCTTTTAAGTCTTTGAGTCTTCGATCTTCTCCATTCCTAGCAAGATCCTCATTTCTGCAAATCTCAGCTTCGGTAGAGCTTTAGTAAAAATGTCAGCTCTCTGTTCTTCTCCATTAATATGCTCTACCTTAATTTGATCCTTTTCAACACATTCACAAATATAATGGAATCGTGTATTAATGTGTTTACTCCTGCCATGAAAGACTGGATTTTTCATTAAGGCTATAGCAGACTTATTGTCTACTCGTATAGTAACTTGTTCTTCTTCCTTCCTCGTTACTTCAGCTATCAATCCTTTTAGCCATATGGCAATTGACATGCAGCAGATGTTGCTGCCATGAATTCAGACTCACAAGAGGACAGGGCCACCGTAGGCTGTTTTTGTGACAGCCAAGTTATTGGTTTATTATTATAGAAGAACGCGACCCCAGTAGTTCCTTTGCCATGATCTTGGTCAACCGAGTAGCTGCTATCACTATATCCCACCAATCCATCTTTCCCTTTCTGTTGATAGTGTATTCCTAGATCAAGAATACCCCTCACATACCTTAATATCTGTTTGACCGCCTGTTGATGAGTAAAATTTGGCTCCTGCATATATATCTGCTAGTGTATCGAGTACAGCAGATCCGGTCTTGTATGGGTTAGATATCGAAGACACCCAATAACCTTTTGATATTCAGTAGCATCTACCTTCTTGCTTCCATCATATTTCATTAATTTTAGCCCCGGTTCCATTGGAAACTTTGTAGCGTTACATTCTTCTAAGCCCACCATCTTCAAGATCTTCTTAGCATCGTTTCTCTGAGTCACCCAGTTTCATCTTGCATAACTTCCAATCCCAAATAGTATGTGAGTAGTCCAAGGTCACTCATTTCGAACTTCCGCTCCATTTGAAGTTTGAACTGGGCTATCATCTCTTGACTACTTCCCGTTACTAGAAGGTCATCGACATATATTACAATAATGATCAGATCCTTTGAGGTCTCCATCTTGTACACATATTGTTCAAGTTTGCATCTCATAAAGCCGTACTCCTTTAGGACACCATCCGGCTTTGTATTCCAAGCTTGAGGAGCTTGTTTCAACCCATACAGGGCCTTGGTTAGTTTGTAAACTTTCTCCTCCTGTCCCTTTTTCTTAAACCCTTCGGGTTGTTCGACAAACACATCTTCATTCAAATTTCCGCGGAGAAAGGCAGTCTTCACATCAAGATGATGTGTGAGCCATCCTTTCTGAGTAGCGAGAACAAACATCAATCTAACAGCTTCGAGTCGAGCTACGGGGGGCGAAGACCTCATCATAATCCACACCAAGCTCTCTTGAATATAGCCTTTTGCAACGAGGTGAGTTTTGTGCCTTGTTATCTTCCCTTTTGCGTCCTTTTTTATTTTGTAGATCCACTTCAGACACGGTAGCTCGGTCAAATTCCGGGTCTTGTTTCTTTCTATCGAGGCTATCTCTTCCCTCATCTCTTGTTCCCATATTGATTTTCCCATAGCTTGCTTGAAGTTTGTGGGTTCCTCTTCAGTTAAGAGCAGGTCGTAAATTTTATCAAGGTGTTTCCATCCCTATAGAGGCGTGTGATCATATGTTATGTCCCCAGATTCTCATGGATCAGATGAGTTGTGAATGATAGGAGATCCTGACATTAGAAGTCCTCGTTCTAGGACTCTAGATCGTGGACTGCTGAAGGTTGAGTAGGGACTCCTTGCTTCAACATTGGTTTCTTCAGTTCGTTTGTTCGGGCTACCTAGTGTTGCTTGGTTGCTTGGCTCCAGGTCTGGGTGGCTAGGCTTTTCAGGAACAAGAAAGTCCATCCCCTCTTCCTTTTTACCGCTTTCATGTGATCCCCAGTCCTATTTTTTATCTTTTTCGAACTTAACATCCCAGCTTATGGTAATTCTTTTAAAGTTGACATTGAACATTCAGTATCCTTTAGTTCTATCTTCTGTGCCGAGCTGAACCATTTTCATGCTTCAGGTATCCAGCTTTTTCATTGACACAGGTGGGACTTTAACATGCCCAATACATCCAAACAAACGCAGATGTTCCAGATTTGGGCGTCTTCCTTTAATCACTTCATAAGGGGTTCGGTTTTTTAAAAACTTTGTTGGCAGACGATTCAGCAGGTAAATGGAGTGCCTTACAGCCTCAGCCCAGAAGATCCGTGGCATGTTAATCGCTCTAAGCATGCTTCGAGTCATGTTCAGGACAGTACGGTTTCTTCTTTCCACTATTCCATTTTGCTGAGGCTAGTACGGGCCAGTAAGCTGTCTGATTATTCCTTCTCTCTCACAAAAGTCATTGAATTCATGTGAGGGGAACTCTCCTCCTCGGTTTGTTCGCAGAATCTTGATTCCCCTTCCATGTTGGTTTTCCACCATCGCTTTAAACTTTTTGAATTTTTCGATGGCTTCACTTTTGTTCTTTAGCATAAATCTCCACATGAAGTGACTGTGATCATCTACAATGAGGAGGATGTATTGGTTTCCCGCTCATGTAGCAGGTGTAATAGGCCCGCAGAGATCTGCATACATTTGGTCGAGCGGTTGTTCAGCTTTGAACATTGAGTGATTTGGGAAGTTGTCTCATGCATGCTTTCCTGCCATGCAGGCATCACATATCCGATTGGGGTGTTCAATTGCAGGTACACCATCCACCATATTTTTGAGCCCTTTCATGGAGTTGAAATTTAGGTGACCTAGCCGAGCGTGCCACCTCCAGGTGGGGTTGTTTATTTCAGTCATAAGGCAGGTTGGTACATCAACTCTCAGGTTGATCTTGTATAGTCGATTGCTTGCTCTTTGAACCTTCAGTAGAACCGAGCCACTTTGTGTGTTTTGATCGTGAAGCACGGTAGAAGCAAGAAGAAAGGTTGCCGACTCACTCCAACTCCGGTGAACTCCTCTGGCGACTCCTCTGGCTGCCTCTTTCTCCGGCGAGTTCTCACACACAGCAACCTTCATCTTCCAGACGAGCTCCAGTCCATCATCCTTTTGTTTTTCAGCCGGAACCACCACACAGCTGTGTGTGTACGTTTAGAGGTGAGACACAAAACAAGGTGAAGGATATCAGCCCCTGATTTGAACAATCCCAGCCCTTTGTTGGTCGATGATTTTACCCAGAACAAAACAGACCCACGATGATAAAGAATAGAAAGCAGAGATCTTTATTGAATCAAAAATTGGTACACAAAAACCAATAATCTATACCCCTATTTATAATAAACCAAAAGATAAACCACAATTAAATTCTATCCCTAAAAAATCTGCTTAAAACAATCTTAATTTAAACAAAACAAAACTAATCTTTAAAACTCAAATAAAAACCAAACTTTCTAACTTTTAACCCCTTTGACTATTGGGTATTTACAAGATTAGTCCAACACAAGGAAGCAGGAGCCGAGGACTCTACGGCTCCGGCCACCACCCCTTGCTCGGCTCAGACAATCTCCTCCACCACTCCATCTTCCAGCTCCGACGACTCCTCTATTGGTATATTCAGATCTTAATCAAACTAAAAGAAACAACAATGATTTTATCAAACCACTTTGATCGACTCTTTCATTTGATGGAATAAAAAATTGATTACATGAAGAGCAAAGAACCAAACACATAATACTACCTAAAATACTATCTCACCATCCAATAACCCACGTAAACATGTTCTCAAAAAAAAAACTACCTAACATAACCCATGACTTAGACCCATTAACTAACACTTTCTAAACAATTAAACATGTGACTAAATAAGTAAAGTAACCAATAATCAATCCAACTTTTGACCCGCTTCGTTATACCGACCCATACCCATTGACAAGTCAAGATTAACCCAACATTCACCCCCTTAATCTTGACTTTAAACCATTTCTTTATCAAAGCAATGTCGGCTCATCATCATCCCGAGTCAAATTAGCCACTTCTTCCTTTGGTTCTTGCTTGGGACACTCAACCGCATAATGACCATACTCTTGGAAATTGTAGCATTTGATATGTCGTTTGTCTCGATAGCTACCTTGCTCTCTTCGCTCTTCATTAGATTGGAACCGGCCACCTCGACCTCTACCATAACCACGACCCCTTCCTTGACCACGACCTCTTCCTTGACCAAAATGATTTTGATCAAACTCACCACGCTTGGTTTTCTCTTGCCAATCCTCTATGGTAAGTAATAACTTACTTTGATCATTATCCTCCTCATCAAGAACTTTGATTCTATCTTCATAAGCCTTCAATCTCCCGACGGCCTCCTCAAGTGACATATGCTCTATCTTCGAGTATTGCTCAATAGAAGCAACAATTTGCAAAAACTTCTTTGGAACCGAATTCAATAGCTTTCTTACCACAACTTCATCTTTCAAGTTAGACCCAAGACTCTTGATCTTTGTAGCAATCCCACTAAGTTTGGCCGAAAACTCATCAATTGTTTCACTCTCTTTCATCTTCAACATCTCCAATTCGGATCTAAGAGTTTAAATTCTTGCCTTTTGAACACGATCGGCTCCCAAATACCGCACACGAAGCGCTTCCCACACATCCTTTACATGCTTATGCTTTGCAACTTGAAGTAATACGTCTTCGGGTAGAGTTTGAAACACAAATGCTTTTGCTTGAAAGTTCTTCTTAGCATCAACCGCTCCCCCGGTTACCAGATCAATCGCTTCCCACAAACCGTATGCTTGTAGGATCGATTCCACCATAATTGACCAACTCGTATAATTTGTGCTTGTTAATTTCAGACATTGCAAAGGAATATTTCCTTGATTGCTTGCTTGTACAATTGCACCACCACCTTCTGCCATCCTTGCTAAATTGAAAACAAACTAACAAAATACAATTTCCTTTTTTTTTTTACGTAGCAACTATCTTTCTGTTAAAAAACAAAATAGTTTCCCTTTTTTTTTGTTTATATTAAAAAAAACTAAAAGAAAACACCACAATCTTGACTTTCAAACGCCAATTAAATCACATTTCCCATATTCACCGCCCCCAACCTCAAGCATCAAGAATGTTTTGCAGAAGAAATTTTCACGAGTCTCAATTACTTAGCTTTGCGTCTTCACCACACAGGTACACGACCCTACTTTTTCGTCTTCACCACACAGGTATCTTCTTAGGTTTCGATTGATTCACAATCAGTTGCGCACATCTACTCCTCCGACCCACACAGTTTGATTTACTTCAGATCACACAGATCTAGTGTTTCTCAGCTCACATAGAACCGATCTTCTTCACACATATAACCTAACTTCTTTCACCGTGACACCTCCTCCCAATCACACAGATTAGGTCTTGCTTGGTTTCACACAGAAACCCTACTGGTTCATCTTCTCCCCGATTACTTGGAACTTGATTCGGTTCACACAGAACCTGTTGTGACTCTCCTCTCTCAAAAACCGACTCTCAAAACCTACTAAACGAGCACTAGGCTCTGATACCAAATATTGGTATATTCAGATCTTAATCAAACTAAAATAAACAACAATGATTTTATCAAACCACTTTGATCGACTCTTTCATTTGATGGAATAAAAAATTGATTACATGAAGAGCAAAGAACCAAACACATAATACTACCTAAAATACTATCTCACCATCCAATAACCCACGTAAACATTTTCTCAAAAAAAACTAACTAACATAACCCATGACTTAGACCCACTAACTAACACTTTCTAAACAATTAAACATGTGACTAAATAAGTAAAGTAACCAATAATCAATCCAACTTTTGACCCGCTTCGTTATACCGACCCATACCCATTGACAAGTCAAGATTAACCCAACATCCTCCGGACACCAACCACGCGATGACCTACCTCTTACCTTGCTCTACCTCTGAAGCCTCTCCTTCCTAGTGAAGCCCGACCGAAACACTCTGGTGGGAGCTTCGACGCAGACCTTGCTCTCCTTCCTTGTTTCATAACCCACCTAGTGTTCTGCCACAGCTACACCCCTAGTAAGAGCCTGGTTATATCACAGACCACGCATGGTGGCGGTTGATGGCTCTCTGGTGGCTATTAGATATTCCGGTCTTCACTGGTATGTCTTTGGTTCGCATAGATCGGTGGTTACCACATATTATAGAATAATAAACTTGACAAACCCAACATCTAATGTTGAAGATTTGGTGATAAACGATCTGGTCCGACCTAGCTGTTGTAGATTTGGAGATAAACACAATAAAAGGCCAATCACGAGGGGTAGAGTTTTGGCCAGGTTTCCAGTCACTAGATCTACCCTCCAACGGGTTAAAAGGGTGAGAAGTGAACTACTAAACTATGATCTAATTTATGGCTCTTTCTTTTGTTTGTGTGTATCTCTAAATCTTGTGGATAAATTAACAGATGTGGAGCAATTATATGCCACTAGACACCTTGTGATCGAGTTTGGGTTTGTTGTAAGACTATTTAGGAACAGATCTGGTGAGTCGTGATATGTTCGTACAACACCAGGTTTCGACCAACAAATCAAAGCTGATTATCTCAATTCGAAAGTAGTCGAAGCTGGTCAAGAACGATAATCGAATGCTCGGAAACGGTCGTAATGCAAAACCGAGACTACTGGTATACTCGGATCTCAAATCGGGTTTTCGATTCTCAAAACGAGTTCGCTACGAACCGACCCGAAAGGTATACCCACACACTAACCTTTAACAGTTATCGTATCTCGCGCGTTTTGAGTGTTTACATCCACGAAAAAAAATAAAAATAAATAAATAAATAAATGGAACTGATTACTAACAGTTATAAAAATTAACCTTGCTTAACACTTGGTGAAATTCACAAATTCTAAGCCCACGTTAAGATAAACGAACCTAGTGTGAGGATCTTAACAGATAATTTCAATTATCAAACTACGATATATAAGGTATTAAATTTCTAATCAACAGAGCATTGAAATCAACAAATACATATACATATATATATAAAAGAGTTAAATGCCAGATTGGTCCCTGTGTTTATATCAAAATTGTCACTTTAGTCCCTAAATGATTTTTATTGCTATTTTAGTCCTTGTGTTTTAGTTTTATTGCCAATGTAGTCCCTCCGTCTAAATTTGAAGACGGAATCTGTTAACTAACATCATGTGCAAGGCACGATTGGGGTAATTTAGTCCTTTCATATTTGTAATATCTCACCTTTTCTTATAATGTTTCTTCTCCCTCGTTTCTTCTCCCTCGTTTACCAACTTACATTTCTCCGACTGTAGCCCTAGACGAGTTCATACTTCATCGACAACCGCTTAAAAATGGCATGGGAGCTGCGTGGATCTATTGAAGATCATGATTTCAATCGTAATCTCAACTGTAAGTTGCATGTTTCATGAATCAAAAAATTTTTCTGTATCTGATTTAGGGTTTCTTATAAAACCATATGGTTTGACGAATTTGTTGTTAATTTGTAGCTGTACCTGATGAAATTACATGGTTTACTATTCAAATGTTTCATGGAGGCCATTTTGTGAATTCTCCAAGCAGGTTCTATATTAATGGTAGGAACAACTACTTTGATTATGTTGATGGTTGTGAGTTATCAGTATATGCAATAGGACAAATGGTTAGGAGTCTTGGTATACCTGATGAAGAGGTTTTGTTCTATCATTTTAAGATACCAGGAATGGATTTGGATACAGGTCTTAGACCTGTTTTGAATGAAGATGATATTAATCAAATATGCAAGTATGCAGAAGATGAAAAAGTGATTGAAATTTATGTAGAGCATGGGACTACAAGTTTGACATGTCAGCAGGTAACCATTGATGATATTGGCCCCCTTGCATCATAAGAAGTCCCGTCACAGGAAGGTATTTTAGTCCCTAATGATAATCTATTTCATAAGGAAGATGAAGTAGATATAGAATGGTCTGAAAACTCAACTTTTGATGAAAGTTCTGATGATGATGATGACTCTGATGATCAAGACTGCACTGAAAAAGATCTTTAACTGGAAGATGATAGTAATGAATATAAAATTGATGAAGAGGAAGAGGATGATTCATTTTTTGTAGATGAATTAATTTATGTTGATGTTGAAGTTGACATGTCTGAGTACAGGTCTATTGTTCATGCCGAAGATAATGGAGATATACAGGATGATGAAGAGGAAGATAATGAGATGGATCAGTATTGTGATGATAAGTGTTTTGATAGTTTAAGTGAAAGGGATGAATCTGCTCCAATCAGATCTGCATTGAATAAGCAGAATAGGAAGAAAAGGAGAAACTCTACAGATGGTATACAATGCCCTTTTATGTGGGCCAAGCAGTACTACATAAAGATGATTTGAAAAATGCAGTCAAAAGATATGCTATTGAAACAAGGAGACAACTACACATTATAAAAAACGACAAAATTAGGTTTTCAGTTGTATGTGTAGGTAAAAATATCAATTATAAGGATGGGACCCACAAAGGGGAATCTCATAAAGTGGTTGGGTCTTCAATAAATAAGCAACACGATAAAGAAGAAAACATCACATGCCCTTGGGACTATTGTGATGAGTTACAAAGGTCAAATCCAGGGACTACTATAAAGTTGGAAGTTGAAAGGGAGTTTAATCCCACAAGTGAGACAAGACAATTTAAAAGAATTTACATATGTTTAGCTCCTTTGAAAGAAGGATTTAAAAAATGTGGCAGAGATATCCTTGGTTTAGATGGATGTTTCACGAAGGGTCCTTATCCGGGACAAATTCTAACAGTAGTTGGAGTAGATGCAAATAATGGAATTTATCCAGTTGCATATGCACTTTTGGAAGCTGAAAACTTACAATCATGGACTTGGTTTTGCAGATTCTTGGAGATGACCTTGGTATTTTAGCAAACTCAAACTTTACTTTAATTACAGACAGACAAAAGGGCCTATCGTTAGCCATTGCAAATACTTTTCCTGCTGCAACACATAGGTATTGTTTGAGACATATTCATGAGAATATGAAAATAAAATGGAGAGGTCAACTATTAAAAGACCTATTGTGGAAGGCTGCTTGTGCCACTACAGCCCCTCAGTTTCAAAAATCAATGGAAGCTATCAAGAAGCAAAATTCCACCCTGCATACATGGTTGTCAAAGATTCCACTAAAATGTTGGTCAAAAGCTCATTTTAGTGGTATGGCTATAATGTTTTATAATAACTTTTAATATTTTATGAAAATATTTTGACATCATTCTTAATTTTAGGAAAACCGAAATGTGATGTGTTGTTAAACAATTGGTGTGAAGTTTTCAACAGACAAATAGTGGTTGGTAGAGAGAAGCCCTTAATCACATGTCTTGAATACATTAAAGAGTATTTGATGAAACGGAATGTGGTTGTGCATAATAAGATATCTAAGTCTCAGGGTCCATTGACACCATCAGTTACAAAACAATTTGCATCAATCAAATCTGAAGCTTCTCAATACTCCGTGATTATGGCAGTGGAAACAAGTACCAGGTATGTCATAACCCATAAACCACATGTTTATATTTAATCACATGTTTATTATAAAATCTAATCACGTAGGCAAGTGGTCCCTGGCAAGATCAATGTGTAGTGGACACGAACAAGAAAACATGCACAAAAGGTGGGAGTTAACAGGTATTCCTTGCAAGCATGATGTGGCAGTGATATGGAACACGGCGGTTAATGGAATTGAAGTTGGTTAGGTGGAAGAATGGGTAGATGAGATATACACAGTGGCAAGATGGAAGGAAGTGTATATGCATACCATTGAACCAATCAATGGTGTAAACTTATGGATTCCTTCCTGCTGTCCTACCAAGCTAGTACCTCCAAATCATAAAACTCAAATTGGTAGACCTAAGAAGAAAAGAAGAATGTCCCATGAGGAGCTCATTTCTAGCATAGAAAAGGATGGAAAGTTGACCAGGATGGGTCATCTTAAGCATTGTGGAAAATGCAAGAAGGCATGACACAATGCTAGGACTTGCAATGGATAACTTATTTGTATCTTGTGTAATTTGTGTTTAAATTCTGGACATTTAATTTGTGTTAATTTTTGTTTCAATGTTTAGAACAATGTCTGTACAACAATGGCTTGCACATTATGTTCTGCGTTTCAATGTTAAGAACAAAGTTTAAGATAAACTTCCTTTCAAACCATAACTAGATAACAAACCATTATTCAACACAAAACTTCCATTGAAAACCATTATCTAAATATCATTAGGCTTTATAATTTACATGCTTAATGTTTGAACTAGAAAATAAAACATACCAACAAAATAGCATCATACGTTTTGATCAACCATTCACCTACTACTATGAAACCTACTTAGATTGTTTGCAATCAAAATACATCTCCAACCAAAACAAACTTCAACTAGAAAACTAAATCCAACTCCAAACTATGAAACCCCATCTTCCAATCAACAACCATTTGAGCATCCTGATGGTCCTCTCCTGTTGAGCAGCTTGTTCCCTCTCCCTTTTCAGTGAATTCACCAAACCAGTGATCAAGAAGGATGCATGATGAGGCACAGGGGGTCAATCCAACGCACAAATCCACACCTTTCATCCTATACATCAAACATTTCAAAACAAACAAAGCATTAAACTTTCATCATAAGAAAATCAAATCAACATTTGTTGAACAAAACATCAATGATTCCAGAACAACATCATCATTTTGATGTTTGCTGAACATCAAAGTGTCGCACCCCGCTGGTAGGGGCAAGACGAAAGATTAGTAAAACACTTAAATAAGTAGGACTAAGATAACTTCATCATCAACTAGTACAAAATAGTCTTAACAATTGTCTTAAAACCAAAAGTGGGCATGAACAACCCAATAGCAGAATGTTTGTAATCATAATAAAACAGATGAAATTTAAATCTAGTTCCTAGACAGCGGAAATAACAAAGCAAGTCTCTAAGATAGACTCCAAAGTGTTAGGCACCAAAAAGCTTCCAGTCTACCTCTCCTTCTTAGTTTAACGTCCTGAAATACATGCTTAAAAGAGTTCGGGTCAGCATAAAGCTGGTGAGCTCGAGCAGTTAAAAACATTTAATAAGTAAACAATTTGTATTCTTTGTAATAAACAAAGATAACAATAGTTTGTTGGTGTACAATGTTCAAGTCGCACAACCAATCCTGCACCACCCATATGATCTCGCAACAAGACCATATGTCGGCGTTCCGTCCTTGCGTAGTTCATTTCCCATTAATGAACTACTAAAAATAGTTAGTAATTATGCCACAATGATTTACAAATCTCGGTGGGGAGACCACTGTGTGTGAGGGTTTCTCATATAGCGTTACCCATAATACTAATGGCCCCAACTAGGGTTAATGGTGTGCTCTAAAAAAGGGACAACAATATGGGAAGTAACAAGTCTCAAACATTAGTACACATAAAAAGTTTTAGTAGTATGTATTCCATCCCAAAACATAGTAAAGAAGGGAAATGTTTGCACAAAAACTCACCGAGGTTATGGTTTGCAAACAATGTTGTGAGTTGAGTGTTCCACATGGTTGCCTTTACGAGATAGGTGTATACCTATGTTTGAATGTGTTGCTAAGATTAGACTTAGTTGCTAGTATCATTGTGCTCTATGCATAGTGTCATACTTTACTTAGACCCAGTTTAGATGTTTTGTAGGTTATAACATTTACGTAACTTCTTGTATACATGTAATTAGATTTTTAACATTGTTATTGTATACAAATACTAATAATTAAATAAACTAGATAGGTTAACAATTGGGCTTTAAGTTATTTTTACATGTAAAGTTACTATTGGGCCTATTGGGCCCGTGAAGACGTTTAAAGCCCAATAATACGTTTATAAATCATAATTTGTCCAAATAAGTATATACTTGTTCAAATATTCAAAATAGACTATTTATTAATAAATCTATTGATTAGAAATACCTCATTTTACTTACCAGCCCATAATGCGGTTTTTATCCATTTTAAATAAATGGTTTAAAACCATAAGTTTTAAAAATTATATTTTCATTATATATATAATATATTAAGTATAATATTCTGGTCTAAATAGTCCTTGGCTTGTATATATATAAAAGCCCGTTTTTACGCATTTCACGTGTCGGCTATGTATGTACTTTTGTGTTTAAAGAATCTTTCGCATTTCCTATCATCCCAAATATTTTTATAACATTATTTTATATATTTTTACTTGTATATATTCTATAATATATCAAAAATAAGTTATAGTCCAAGTCTATGCGATTTAATAATTCAAATGAGTCGGTTTCTTAACTAGTTTTGCGTAAAATACATTGTTAGTCATTTTAATCACCATAACTGTAACATCACTGTACTTCCGGTCAACCGTACATCCGTACGATTGTACTGTTACGACCTGAGATTTTGTAATTATTAATATTGATACATTATTTGATGATTATCACTGTTACTGGTATACATGTTTAGAACATATTATACGCGTAAACCCTGGAAAGTTTAGTTGTAACTCAACTAAACAGAACCAGAGAGTTTATCGCAGTTATATTATTGATGATTATGGAATTGGGTGGAATTGGAAAGGAGTATGGAGTTAGTTGCTAAACGTAGTCAATGACACATGGTCATGGTTTATCGAAATAGCGGTGGGACGGTGTAGGGGAGGTTGCGATCTACCTCTGCATATGCCCTATACATATGCATATTTCGGTCTATCATGGATGTGTCAGTGACTTGGTTTAGTGGGTTTTGGATTGGGATGGATAATATTAAAGTTAATTAAATAATGAAAGGATAATTGAAAAACAATTACGCGATGGTGAGGTTACGGGCATTAATTAAACGCGAATATTGATTTAGAATATTAACTTAATAGTGTATTCGCGTGGGTGACGATTCACACGAATATAGTTATTAAGAATAATATTCTGAAACTATATTCCATTAATCCTAAATCGAATCGAAATACGATACAAGCGTTGGATTCGCAAAGGTGACGATCTTTACGAATTCGTACGTAAGTAACGCGTTTCGACGAGATAATTAAATAATATCAAACGATATTAAATTAAATAATGCAAACCAATAATGTTTATTAGGAATCATAACCTAAAACGAAAATGAAAGAGTTATTTGGTTAAATAATTAATTTAATGAAAATAAACAAAGATACTTATTTAAACGATTTTTATTTAAATTCATTTTATTTAAAACAAAACATGATTATTTAACCACTTAAATGTTTTAAATATATTTTATGAACAAAACTGAGCATTTTATAAATTTATCGCGATAAAAACGAGACCGAGCACGTGGGGATAATACGCTTTATTAGAAAGAAATTTTCTTTCTTCTTCCTCATTTTCTCAACACTCTCTCTCTCTCTAAACTTGATTTTTCGTCACCTACAAACACATCCATCTTCTCTCTAGCTTTTCTTCTTCAATTCTTGACGGATTTTGGAGATCTTGGCGCCAAAACGACCGCGTGATCGAGAGGAACAAGAAGATACGAAGAAATTCCACGTTTGGTCTACATTTCGAGGTAAATCTAAGGTTTTACTTTCGGTTTTGTTGTAAATCACGAACTCTATAATCGATTGATGTTATGAACGGTTTAATCACTTGAAAACGCTAAGATGAACTATTATGAGTGTTGGGAAGACCATGAAATTGAGCCTGCAACAGATTTGGATCGGTGGAAACAATGATAAGCTGGTGGTTCGCGTGGGAGCAGCTCCAGCCGAACCTGTGAAGCCACCACCGAACCTTCTTGGGCGGGAAACAAGGTGGCCAAACCTTTGGGTGGCCGAACCTTGGGTCCAGTCGAACCCTTGAGTCACGAACCATAGCAGGTGCCACGAACCCTCGGCAATCCTACAAAACCTAGTGAGCCGAACCTATCTTATTTGGCGAACCTGACTGGCCCAGCGAACCCTTGTACCTCATGAGCTATAATAACCGAACCATTGCCGAACCCTAGGGGCCACGAACCTTAAGGTTCGTTGGTCCTAGAGCTGTTGAAGCATAGAACGAACCTAGGGTTCGCCTGGCTGGACCGAACCTTCATTTTCTTTCTGTCCGAACCTATTATGGTCTAAGTGGCCGAACCTAGGGTAAACATGTGATAGGTTCGCTGCCATCATGAAGGACAAAACCTAATTCCATTTAACAAGGGGATTAAAGGCAAATGGGGGATATAATTAAGTAGGTATACATACACTTACACATATGTATATACGTGTGCATGCATGAGGAATCTTAATAACCATTTTCTAAATAAGAATAAGGTTTTAATAAAAAAATAGCATAAATTGAATATGTTGTGAGAGGAGATTAAGTAATCACCTAAACTTGAATGGATTTTTATAACTTAAACTCAAATAATTAAGCTCATAATTGTACATGCATGCACCTTATAAGAGAATACACATGGATAATGTTATTGTTCTTGCAACATGGTAACTTCTAAAATTTCATCAAATATTATGATGAAGATATTGAATAAATTATTTAGGAATAAACCTATTTTAAACAATGAGAGTTGAGAAGTGTAGACGATTACCACTCTAACTTGGAAGATAAAGCTAAGTAACTAAACATCTAAAGATGTAAAAGAAATGAACATTTAATGGGAATGAAGCGTGTATACTTATAAACACAAACATTATAATAATTACAGGTTATTGAGTTGTTGTGGAATTGCATACGCGAGCGTGCATTTTACGAGAACAATTATTCTAAGGACTTAGGTGAGTTCTCATAACCTCCCTTTCTTTAAACTGTTTTGTTTTAAAAACTAGGAGGTGAAACATGTATACCAATTTAATATTATTTTGATAACACATGGATGATACCTGTTTATCAATATGATATTCATATGATGGAATAATCATTAATTATGGATTTACATTGATTATTAAAACTCCGTGTGGCATTGTTGATGACCTCGGTTATACGTAATGATCACATGTATTGTCACGTGGGTTACCACAATTTCATGTATCGTTGAGTTGGCTTCGGTCATCCTAGATGATTACATGTATTATCACTTGGATTATCACAACTCCGTGAAACATTGCCTTTAACTTTGGTTAATTGCATTGGTTTCATGTATTGTCACGTGGTTAGCGACCACTCCATGGATCATGTTTTTAACTTATGTTAATTACATAATGTCCATGTATAGTCACATATATTAATTGAGAATATTGATGTTGAGATTGGTTGAATGGTTATGTGGTTGATTATCTATTATTGACTATGATTATCTATGATTAACTATGACTGATTGGATATGTGATTATGTGTTTGCGTATGTGGTTGATTGTGTGTTGGTAGATGTGTTGGATTATCTCATACAGGTATTCTTGTGGATCTTCTCAGGAAGACCATAAGCTTTTATACTTATTTTATCTAAAGTTTTTATAAAACCTTTTCAAACATAAACTTTTATACTCATTTTATAAAATACTCTTAAGTATAAAAATTTATGATCACTCACCAACTACTTCGTAGTTGACACTTGATTTCTTACATGTTTCAGGTGATGAAGCTAAGTAGGTTGAAGAAGATGAATTCTCACTTTTGGACATCATCATATAGGATCTTGGACTTAGCTAAAATTAACTAAAATTCTGGCGATTAGAGTTTAGTTAGTTTAGATAATTCTTTTGTGTAATTGATGTATTTAATTCATGATAGACATGATTTTTGTGTAATTAATTGATGAATGGAATGTTATGTGATGATTAAATTTAGATGCCCACGAGCTTTTGAACAATCTACACATCCCTCGTGGCATCCCGACGTTTCCGCCATCGGTCGGGATGTTACAATAACTCATCAAAATATGATATTATATATTATTTATCATAAATAAACTTACTAAATTTCCAGAATTTAAATATGCACAAAAATAAACTGTTTTAGTAGTTTTGAACATGTCGGTTCGGTAATACAACGGTTTTAAGCTTAAACCATGTTAGGGATGTCCTATAAAACATCTTTAAATTATTTTTAACATCATTTAAGATGTTTTTAACTTCTGGAATGTTTGAAGTCATGCATGTACGGTTTGTGTCGGTTTTGAGATTTTAACGCGTTATGTCCGTTTTTAACGTACAAGACGTTGCATGCATTATGTTACATTTTATGTTCAGATACTTTGACTCATATTATGTCATATTACATTTGTTTTATGTGTTATAACTGTTCATGTGCTAATACAAGTGTTCAATGCAAACTATGCAAGTAAAAGATAACTAAACTAGTTAAATGAATACCCTTAACGATGTTGCTTTGCCTTGACCGGTGCTCAACAAATCTTACGTGTGAGGCTGCTGTTTCCAGAGAGTTTTTAGGGCTGTAAATATGGTTAACAAAAGTGTATTGGCTTTAGATGAAGTGAAGGTGCAAAGGTGAAGGAATTAGTGCTCAAAAATTAAGTTTAGGCACATGCAACCTTCATGCATGTGTGTTTTTCGACCAAGCTTTTATACAAACGACTTTTGTTAGTTAAAAAATTTATTTTTACTGCCCAAATAATTTCTTGATCGTGGTCAACAAGAAGTAGTTATAAAAATACATAGTTGTTGTTTTTAGAACTCGAAAACCCATCTTTTTGTACATGCAACCTTGTTGCATGTAGGAGTTTTGACCATGGCTTCAAAACCACGAAATTTTGGATGTCAAATGGTATTTATTTTCTGTTTAAAAATAGGTCTTGGTCATAGATTTGAAAGAGTATATGAGAGTGTGCAAACACATTAATAAAAGTGAGTTTTTGATTTTAGAATGTAGGATTTGTACCTAGTTCTTGAAGGATAATGAAGAGAAATGTGTTATGAGGTGGTAGGACCTTCAAATGATAACAAAGAATCTTCTATGAGGAGTTGTTGCAAGGATTTGAGTTCAAAAGTTCAAGAATCAAAGAAGAAGGAAGATGCAAGCCTTTGCATGTAATGTTGCTGCACTTGTTCCACATTTTCAAGGACTTTAAGCTTCGTTCTAGGTCTCAAAAGCTCTTGGTATTTTTACCAAACAAAGTAAATTGAAGTCCAAGAAGATCAAAAAAATAATTAAGTGATTTGGAGTTCATTTGGTACCTTAACTGTGATGAAGAAGTGAAGATAGCAAAGCTGGTCGGTTTCTGCGCAGCTGAGTTTTGAAGGCTGTTTGGAGGTCGAAATCTTGATGAAAATAAGTGAGACCACGATATTTCTGGAGGACATTAAGGTGTATTTTGAAAAAAAGAATGGACGAATTTGGTGGAGTGTGTAATGAGTTATAGGGTCTGGAAGTTGTCATACCAAAGCTGCCAGAAAGTGGGCAGAATTTTGAAAGAAAAAGGGAGAGAGGGATTGGTGGAATAGGTGGTGGGTTTGACTTGAGAGGAATCTCTTTTGTTGTTTTGTGTTTGAGTGTATGTGGTGTATACATCCATATATATATGTATGTATACATGTATGAATATTTATATATGTATTTTATACATATGCATGTATTTATATTTATGTGTTTTGTAGTTGCTTGATTTCTTTTGTTTACATGTGTATGAATAAATGTATGTATGCATATATTTTGTGTGTATATATATACATATATATAAACATTGCTTGTCTATTCATATATATACGCGTCCATATACATATATATAAATGTTGCACGTCTATGTATATATATATGTAAAAACGGTTGCGGAATAGGACCTACCCGATTTGTGAAGATTGAACAAATTAAGAACAGAGAAATTCTTGAAGATGGTGAAGAACACAACAAGAACGAATCTGAGACGTAATGTAAACTGATGAACAAACAAATGATTTATAACAATAGTAGTTCAATCATTCAACAAGATTACATTACCTACCCCTCTCGTGCTCTCAAACTCCATGGATAAAGAATCCATGGACTTCATGGGGGAGAGCTCTCTCAGGATTACATTGAAGCACACCCACACACACTCTCTTGTCTGTGTTATTTTGCTACAAATGAGAATAATCTCTATTTATAGTGTCACATGACCTAACACCCTAAAAACAACAAATACAACAAAATGATAATAAATAATAAATAATAAATTAAGCTCTATCATTTGTTGTGGTCTTCGGGTCTTTTGGTCATCAAGTGTCTTCGTAATCTTGAGTCTTTAGTGGCTCGTGCGGTGACTCGTTGCTCCCTAACCAACAAATACATAATACTTCATGTTTAAATTTCATCTATCCAAATTAACTATTGGTCTTGACTTTTCTAGACCCAACAGTCTCCCCCTATTTTGTTAGATGAATGTAAGGCAATGCAGAAGTATGATGAAACAAACATGAATAATAAGATTGAACTTGTGTAGATTCAATTCATGTTTCTTTCCCCGCAACAATTTTGAAACTTTCTTTATTCCATTTCTCAAACCCAAAAGAAACTTCTTGAAGTTCCATGGCTTCCATTTATCTTCTCCCCCTCTAATAAAGCTCCCCCTACGATTAAACAATCTTAATCTTCAATCCCAACCCAAATGATATCCGAATATAGGGTGTCAGTCCAAGTATAGGAAACCCAGCCTTCCTTGTATTGAACATGTGACAAATAAAGGTTCAAAGGTGAATGTAAACCATATCCCAACAATTTGATTCTTGAGAGTCTTCAAAGTAAATACAAGAAATCTTCACATCAATGAAACATAAGTTTTCACTTATAAACCACTGGTAACACACTTGCCATCAGTTTAATCCATCAATCTCCCCCTAAACTGATGATATAGATAACTGACGTGTGAAAACCCTCCATGTATTCAAAAACAAGTAGTGTTCTTCAGAAGCAATCATTGCTAACCGACAATATGTTCCATGCTGCAAACCATTGGACTAACGAAATAGACATCATTAACTTATTTTGATTTTCTGATGACAGATAAGTTTCAGCTCTATCATGCCAAAGTGTAAAGTACTTCCAATGATGTGACCGAACGAGTGAACCAAACGCTGATGTGTTTCAAAAGTGATGTCATATGTTATCAATTTCTAAAGTGTTGATTTGAGGATGCATTAGCACTTGGACATCACAGAAATAAACACTTAAGAAGTGGACATTGCATATCAAGAAAAGACATCACTTATGAAACCTTTTGTTAATTTCAAAGTGCTAATTTGTAGATGCATTAGAAATTGGACATCATAAATGAGCACTTAGAAATTTAACATCTTGTCATACCAAATGAGAGAACCAAAGTCAACTGTGTTTCAGAAGTAAAATCATATGTTGTCAAATTCTAAAGTGTTGATTTGAAGATGCATTAGCACTTGGACATCATCCAAATTAACACTTAAAAAAAACATTACATATCAAGAGATGATGTTACTTAAGAAATATTTGGTTAATTTCATAAGTATTGATTTATAGATGCATTAGCACTTGGACATCACAAATTAATACTTAAAAAGCTAACCTCTTTGCATACCAAGAAAATATTAAGGCTCTTCGAAACTGTCACACGATTTGAATAAGTCTTGAATCACCACCAAGCAACTTTGATGTTAAAAACAATCCACCATTTGAATTCATACCATAGGGCTTAGATTTCTTTGCCATATTAATTGCCAACAAATTTAAGTGAAATTACAACACTGCCCTTTAGCCTCTTGATGTCATATTTTCAATGGAAATCCTTGACAAGTTTTCAAATTAATTCCTTCAATATCAAACTGAAATTAATCCTTTGCCCTCAAACATTTTGACCAACATTATTGTGTTTTTGACCTTTTCTAATTGCTTGCACGTGGATGAGTGGAAGACCTCACTTTCAATAAAGGAATTCATTTCATTTTTTTTTTGTTGTTGTCAGTTTATTCGAAACTAACCTGGAATTTATTTTATCGGAAGTGATGAGTCAATCAGAAGTAATTTCAGAAGATGTTGTTCCACACTCAAACTTCAAATCGGAAGCAGCTAGTCGGAAGGAGAGGCTTTAGAGAATATAGTCATCGGAAGGAGCTTCTTTCGGAAGGATGCTATCAGAAGTGATCTCTTGTTCTTTGGAAGACAAATAATCAAAGGACGTTGCTTATTATTGGAAATAAATATTCACTCGAAAGATCCTCCTTGTTTCCGATGAAACACATGTTAAAACCTTCCGATAACCCTAAGTTAATACACCGCCGTCATCAACATGTTATTTTCTGAAACAAACTCAGCTGCCCTAAAATTTTTCAACCGCCTCCATTTTTATCAAATGAACAAAAGTTTGATAACTCATCCGATGATGATCAGATTTGGGTGGGGTTTTGGCATAGATTAGGGAGAGCCAAAACTCACTTGTGTTTACCAAATCTAAACACAAAATCCCAAATATAATCACGAACAGAGCAAAAAAAAGCATCTTCAAACAACTTTTACAAAAGTTCACAAAATCAGGTTATTGAGCACAAGTTTGAGACAATCAATGGTTAGACTGATAGTATCGGGAACTTGGCTCTGATACCAATTGTAAAAACGGTTGCGGAATAGGACCTACCCGATTTGTGAAGATTGAGCCAATTAAGAACAAAGAAAGTCTTGAAAATGGTGAAGAACACCGCAAGAATGAATCTGAGATGTAATGTAAACTGATGAACAAACAGATGATTTATAACAATAGTACTTCAATCATTCAACAATATTACATTACCTACCCCTCTCATGCTCTCAAACTCCATGGATAAAGAATCCATGGAGTTCATGGGGGAGAGCTCTCTCAGGATTACATTGAAGCACACCCTCACACACTCTCTTGTCTGTGTTATTTTGCTACAAATGAGAATAATCTCTATTTATAGTGTCACATGACCTAACGCCCTAAAAATAACAAATACAACAAAATGATAATAAATAATAAATAATAAATTAAGCTCTATCATTTGTTGTGGTCTTCGGGTCTTTTGGTCATCAAGTGTCTTCGTAATCTTGAGTCTTTAGTGGCTCCTGCGGTGGACTCGTTGCTCCCAAATCAACAAATACATAATACTTCATGTTTACATTTCATCTATCCAAATTAACCGTTGGTCTTGACTTTTCTAGACCCAACAATATATATTGTTGGGTCTAGAAAAGTCAAGACCAACGGTTAATTTGGATAGATGAAATGTAAACATGAAGTATTATGTATTTGTTGATTAGGGAGCAACGAGTCACCGCAAAAGCCATTGAAAAGCTCAAGATTATGAAGACACTCGAGATGACCCGAAGACCCAAAGACTTTAGCAAATGATAATGCGATTTACTTGTTTATCATTTATTATCATTTGTTGCACTTTATTTATTTTCTAGGGTTTGGGTCATGTGACATATAAATAGAGATTATTCTCATTTGTAAACATAATACAGACAAGAGAGTGTGTGAGGGTGTGCTTCAATGTAATCCTGAGAGAGCTCTCCCCCATGAACTCCATGGATTCTTTATCCATGGAGTTTGAGAGCATGAGAGGGGTAGGTAATGTAATGTTGAATGATTGAACTAGTATTGTTATAAATCATCTGTTTGTTCATCAGTTTACATTACATCTCAGATTCTTGTTTATGTTCTTCACCCATCTTCAAGATTTTTCTCTGTTCTGAAATGGTTAATCTTCATAAATCGGGTAGGTCCTATTCCGCAACCGTTTTTACAATTGGTATCAGAGCCAAGTTCCCGAGATTATCATTCTAATCATTGATTCTCTCAAACTTGTGCTCAATACCCTGATTTTGTGAATTTTTGTGAAAGTTCTTTGAAGATGTTCTTGTTCTGGGTTCTCCGTTCTACAATTTATTTGGGTCATATTTTTTGTGTTTTGATATGGTAAACACAAGTGGGTTTTGACTCTCCCTATTATATGTCAAAACCCCACCCAAATCTGATCTTTATCGGACGAGTTATCAAATTTTTGTTCATTTGATAAAAATGGAGGCAGTTGAAAACTTTTAAGGCAGTTGGGTTTGTTTCAAGAAAGAACATAATGATGACGACGGCATTCTTGAAGCACAAGTTGCTTCCGAAGCAAAAGTTGCTTCCTAAGCATAAAATGCTTCCTAAGCATAATTTACTTCCGAAGCATCTTCTGAAGACATCTCCTTCTGATGAGTGAAGTTTTTTTTTTTCCAAAATTGAGTTACTATTTCTTTCGAGAGTTACTTTCAAAGAGCAGAGGTATTATTGGTATGTAAAGAAGTTAGTTTCTTAAGTGTTAATTTGTGATGTCCAAGTTCTAATGCATTTACAAATTAATAATTTTGAAGTTAACTAAACTGTTTAAAGAACCAAAGTTTTTGGTATAAAAGGAGGTTAGCTTCTTAAGTGCTAATTTATGATGTCCAAGTGCTAATGCATCTATAAATCAGTACTTATGAAGTTAACCAAATATTTCTTAAGTAACATCATCTCTTGATATATAATGTCTTCTTTCTAAGTGTTAATTTGAATGATGTCCAAGTGCTAATGCATCTTCAAATCAACACTTTAGAATTTGACAACATATGATTTTACTTCTGAAACACATTTAACTTTGGTTCCCTCATTTGACATGACAAGATGTTAACTTTCTAAGTGCTCATTTATGATGTCCAAGTTCTAATGCATCTACAAATTAGCACTTTGAAATTAACAAAATGTTTCATAAGTGATGTCTTTTCTTGATATGCAATGTCCATTTCTTAATTGTTTATTTCTGTGATGTCCAAGTGCTAATACATCCTCAAATAAACACTTTAGAAATTGATAACATATGACATCACTTTTGAAACACATCAGCCTTTGGTTCTGTGACAATCTGACTTTTTGGATTAACCCTGTTAACTAAGAATGGTTAGATCACAGGCCCAATAAGTCATGTAAGACCCAGTAAAGCCCAAGAAGGCTCAGTAAGGCCAAGATAAGCTCAATGAAACCAAGGAAGGCCAATGAGGCCCAAATAGGCCCAATGAGTCCAGGATAGGCCCAATGAGTCCAGGATAGGCCCAATGAGTCCAGGATAGGCCCAATGAGTCCAGGATAGGCCCAATTATATTTAAGAAGCCCAATTGGGTTAACTTAGTCCAACAATGTTCTAATTTGCTCAATTGGTGAAAATCCGGCAATTAGCGGTTAACTTCGTTAATCAGAAACTAACCGAAATGATGTGAAATCATTTAAAATCAAACTAGAAGGTTGATAATTGATCAAAAGCAGTATTGGAATGTTAAAACTCCAAGGATAAGATTTCAATTCAATAAAAGACTCAATTTTGACTTTGAGAGTCAAAATTAGGCCATATGAGTGGGTAAATTCGAAATTCTTATTAAATCATTATAATTAATCGAAATTATCATTCATAACTATCATGTTAATGATGAATATCAATGATCATCGGTTATTAGGTCCATAAATGATCGAATTTAATCATAGGTAAGTTCAAAAGTTGAAACCGACACCATTAGAACCTAAAACCGTAGAATTCAAGTATAACACAACAAATTGGAGCTTCAGAACCCTTAGTCGATATTCTCAGAGTGCCTTGCATATCACAATTTCGTTGTAGCAGCTGTTGATCGAAGAATTGAGTGTGAGCCGGCCGACTAATCACCCAAAAGTAGAGATACTTCAATTAAGCATCAAAACAAGTAAGTCCTCGTTCCTATACTTCCTAAAAGGGCCGATTAAACGAATCCCTAACTCAATTACATCTGAAAATCACGAATTGATAGGGTTCGGATTCTAGGGTTCATCCTAGAATACCATTTGGGGGTTTTTACTCAAACAAGTCTCAAAACCAAATTAATTTATACAGGAGGCTTCGAAATTACTGATATAATGAAATCCCTAAGTTAAGTTTATTAAACTATAACGAATTGATGGATTTCTTATTCTAGGGTTTGTTCTTGGACACGAATTGGGGGTTTCGATCGATTTGAGTTGGGAAAACAAATTAAATAGCATCTAGAGATTCAGAAAATCCCGATGAAACTTAACCCCATTTCAATTCGTGCTTTCAATTGCGAATTGGGTGAGTTCGGTTATTAGGGTTCATAGGATGAAAACGTTTTTGGGGTTTGATGCAAACAGATACGATTATCAAATTTGGTTAAGCAGAAAGTTTCGAAATATCAATCTTAATGAAATCCCTATGAATCAGGAACCTGTTAATCATCAATTCAATTGATTTGAGTGTGGGTTTGGAGACTTGAGTTCGAGAATGTGTATAATCGAATACGTGATTCTGAGGCAATAAATTGTTAAATTAAAATCATATCTAGGCTCGTTTGATTCTATAGAAACATAGCCCTATGAATTAGAGATCGATCAGATTCGAATTCGTGGTCAATTGAGGGTTGAATGCTTCGGCTATAAAATCAAAAGGGAAACCGGTTTGAGGAGTAGTTAAAACAATATATTCTGGAATCCTTGTGCGATACCCTAGCGGGCTGGAATGGTTAGATGTGTGTGTGTGGAGTGGGGGGGGGGGGGGTCGCGGGTTCGATCCCGAGTTCCACCATTTTTGAGTTTTTAAACCATTTTAGTATTTTTGTCATAACTTTCGCATACGAACTCCGTTTTAATCCGTTCGAATTGCGTTGGAACCAGAATTTCATCCCGAACCAATTGGAATGATAAAAATGGTATTTTAATCCGAAAACGAAATCGCGTATAATTACGTTTATTTAAATAAAATCGTATGTGATTTTATTTAAACGATTTTAAAGTCATGCGTAATTACGTATGCACATTTCTAACACTTTAGCATACGTGTGTTGACACGTATGTGATTTCAAGCACAAAACGACATTTTGAATAACACTAGGTTATTGTTTAAACACAGATTCTTCGTAGGAGGATTTCCTACACGAGCTTTTAGTGTGTGATCATTCTGCTAAAATCAAAGGTGCGTACACGGCCCCTTTCTTATTTTAAACTGTTTTGGGGGAGAAAACATGTGCAACAAACTATTTTTAGATACATATCACTTGCATGAGTTAGCTGTTTACATTATGTGACAACATAGCAATTTGAAAGTCCTTACACACCTCGAACCTTTTAGTTTGCCGTAGCGCAAAGCGTGGTAGTTGGAAATAGATCTATTAGGTTTGACAAACCTCACCTGGTAGATGGGATCTACGCAGGTGTTTGACTGACCAAACACACATTACTATTGTTGTGCTAGACAATAGTGGCAAGGCAAAAACATGCTATAGCATGGCAACTCGTCAGCTTCGGTGTCGACCACTTATGTAAATAGTTTATATGACTAGCTATCATGACTGTGCATGTGTGATTATGTTATCTACAACTTGATATTCAAACTGTTGTTTTGAACATTGTGAATACTTAAAACCTGTGTTATGCACCAACCTTTGTGTTGACTTGATTTACATGTTTTCTCTGGACGCTAAGGCGCGCAATAAAGACTGGCATGGACTAGGAGATAGAGTCGCATGCATTTTAAACATTTTGAATATTTGAATTTGAACATTTGATACTTTGTATTGTAATTTACATTTTACAACTGTTACTGGTTTTAAAACGCTTCCGCAAATTTTGAAAACTCTGATGTTATGTTTTAAAGACCAAAGTATGTTTTGAAATTCATATAGAGGTCTTCGTTATGTCTAATGATCTGAGATCCTGGTTTGTCACGTTCCCAAACGGTATGATTCCGTTAGTTGAAAATTGGGGGTGTGACAGGTTCGCTCGTTCGGTGTCATCATTGGAAGTACTTTACTCCTTGGCATGATATAGTTGAAACTTATACATCATCAGAAAATCAAAATAAGTTCATGATGCCTATTCTATAAGTCCAATTGGTGTTCCAGATCTGCTGCATGGAACATATTGCCGGTTAGCAATGATTGCTTCCGAAGAACACTACTTGTTTTTGAAGACATGATGGGTTTTCACACATCGGTTATCTACAACATCAGTCTAGGGGGAGATTGATGGATTAAACTGATGGCAAGAGTGTTATTAGTGGTTTATCAATGAAGACTTCGGTTTCATTGATGTGAAGATTTCTTATTTCTACTTTGAAGACTCTCAAGAATCAAATTGTTGGGATATGATTTACATTCATCTTTGAACCTTTATTTGTCACATGTTCATTACAAGGAAGGCTGGGATTCCTATACTTGAACTGACACCCTATATTCGGATATCTTTTGGGTTGGGATTGAAGATTAAGATTGTTTAATCGTAGGGGAAGCTTTATCAGAGGGGGAGAAGATAAATGGAAGACATGAAACTTCAAGAAGTTTCTTTCGGGTTTTAGAAATGAAATAAAGAAAGCTTCACAATTGTTGCGGTGAAAGAAACATGAATTGCATCTACAACAAGTTCAATCTTATTATTCATGTTTGTTTCATTATACTTCTGCATTGGCTTACATTCATCTAACCAAATAGGGGGAGACTGTTGGGTCTAGAAAAGTCAAGACCGGAGACTGTTGGGTCTAGAAAAGTCAAGACCAATGGTTAATTTGGATAGATGAAATGTAAACATGAAGTATTATGTATTTGTTGATTAGGGAGCAACGAGTCACCGCAAAAGCCACTGAAAAGTTCAAGATTATGAAGACACTCGAGATGACCCGAAGACCCGAAGACTTTAGCAAATGATAATGCGATTTACTTGTTTATTATTTATTATCATTTGTTGCACTTTATTTATTTTCTAGGGTTTTGGGTCATGTGACATAAATAGAGATTATTCTCATTTGTAAACATAACACAGACAAGAGAGTATGTGAGGGTGTGCTTCAATGTTGTCTTGAGAGCTCTTCCCCATGAACTTCATGGATTCTTTATCCATGGAGTTTGAGCATGTGAGGGGTAGGTAATGTAATCTTGTTGAATGTTGAACTATTATTGTCATATATCATTTCTTGTTCTTCAGTTTACATTGCATCTAAGATTCTTGTCTGTGTTCTTCACCCATCTTCAAGACTTCCTCTGTTCATCAGCTGCTTCATCTTCACAAATCGGGTAGGTCATATTCCGCTACCCTTTTTACAGTTTGGTTAATTGATTTTGTTGTGCATCTCTACCGAACACTATAAAGAGATAGAGGGAGGGAGAGAGAGAGAGGCAAAAGGGTTAATTAACTGCGAGTAGCCGAGTAGTACTACCTGAGCCCATATGTTTTCATAGAGAAAGATGACCCAAACAATTGGACGTGTTTGATGACACATGCAACAATCAGAATTTGTTAAATATTTATTTTTAATATTATATATTATTTGAGTATTTAAATTGTGTGTGTGTGTATATATATATATTTATGTATTTATTTATTTGAAAATGTTTATTATTTGAAATTAATTGAAGCACTAGTATAAAAAGTTACTAAAGAAAAATCCAATGCACGTGATGAATAGAGATTGTATGTATTTTCAATTTATTTTGTGGCCCCAACAAGTTAGAAATTGTGGTACTAATAAAAAAAATGTTAAACAAGCATCAATAATTTACTTCGTAGAAGAGAAGGACGTGAATATATATCTCTATATATATCGAGAGGCGGAGCCAAGGCAATGGGGAGGGGGGGAGATAGGCCCCCGTAGGACCTAGCGATTGTATGTTAAAACACATTATTTTAAAATAATTTTGTTTAATTTTGAAACTAAAGGGGCACAAATCTTATTATAATGAGCACAAATCTTATCAAAAGGGCACAAATCTGATTACAAGTGGCATAAACTTATTACAAAAGGGATAATTTGAAATTAATAATGAATAATGTGTTCTTTTCATACATTTTATACAAATATAAACTTGTGTTGTAACTTTTATCCAGACCCATTTTTACCCACTCATTTTTCCACGTGAAAAAATTTTCTGAATCCGTCACTGCTATATATGTGACTAAAAAAACCAATTAAACGATTGTCATCCCAATTCAATTCCCATGATCAACACTTGATCATGAGATCTAGTAAATCAATCATCCAACCATATCAACACTTGATCATGATCTCACTGTGACTAAAATAGCAAGCAACTGAGGTTTGATCAATCTTTATTTTTCACTACTTTATTTTGAACATTTTGGTGGATCTTAGTTTAATTTTATCATGTTGTAATTTTTAATCATAAATATGTTTTATTATTATTATTCGTATATGTTACGAATATGATTATTGTAAATTACGTTTTGTTCAATGTCATGGACCAAAACTGAGTTAAGATAAATGAGATATCGATGCTCGAATTGTGTTGTGTAAAGTGTTAAAAGAAAAGGGAAAAAAGAAAGTAGAAAACCTTTCATCTACCAATTCAATTGTCATGAATTGGTTATTAACTAAGCCATGAATAAACTTGTTAATGGACATGATGGCAACCTTTGATATGTCATGACTGCATGTATATATAGAGGCATTAGGCCTCTTATTAGAGTTGCTAGTTTTTGAAATCTCTACATCATCTGAGACATATACACACAAGCTTCAAAGGTTCTTAACATAATCATATACTTTGTTGAGTTCTCAACAACCTACAACGATCGATTTCTAGTGTTAAACACTCTTGTTTCAGGTAACGTTTTCAGGTTTTCGATTAACTCCGGTAGTACATACTGCTTCGGCTGTTGTACACTAAGAAACAATCAGGTTCACCAGGATGACCCAAAATCTGTTTTAAGGGACCTCTGTTGAACAGAAATCTTCAACCACCGATATGATCTCGTTTAAATTCATTTCATCTTACTTTTTATACTTCTTTCTTGTAATTTAAACTTTAGCATTTTTATATTTCTTGTAGTACTTTGTTTTATATTTTTTATTTCTCTTAATTGTAATCCGAGTAATTTAATAATAAAAGTATTTGTTTATTTTGTGAACGATGTTACTACATATCAATGTTTTTCATCACTTTGTTTTGCAATTTTAGTGCACGCATCTACGTACTCTTTAATTAATTTGTTCCCCAAACAACAGGACAAAAATTTGATTTATATCCCCTCATCGATCTAGTCGTCATGTGTTTGAACTAGGAACGTATTATATGTTGGACTTGTAATTGTTTAACCCAAGTTTGAGAGTTAATGGGTCAAAGATTGTAAATAATTAAAAGTCTATGTTTAGTGATGAATATGTAAATATGTAAGGTTAAGGGTCATAGGGTGAATTAAACTTGATAATTCTTAATAGGGTTATATAAACCCATGTCAACGATTGTTTGTAATCAGATGCATGACATATCCAGAATATCAACTTTCATATATCTAGAGCATTTATACAAATAAATTTCTTGATTATTTCGTTGAGTGTTCGATCAATCTAGGCATTATTGGTATCAAAGCCAGGTTCGCTCTTAGGAAGATAGCCTGTGAAGAAAGTACGATCGAGTGGATTGATCCGGGAAGAAGAATCTGTGCAATTCAAGCGATTAAAAATTTTAACATTAGCATCCAACACCATCTTCGTTGGGAAGATAAATCTATGAAGAGAGGATCGAGAGAATCGATTGGGAATCCATCAAGGATTGTCGGATTCATCATAACATCAAGTTTGCTGTTAATCCCAAAAAATGACTGGTGGATAATCTAACACGAATCGCTTCAAGATCGTTGGCAAAGGACTTGTAGGATCGGGTTATGCCTTAAACACAACACTTACAATATTTATCTTCTACAAGATTGATAAATGCGGAATCTCTATCAATCTTCTTATCTTCTAAATGAATAAGAAGCAATTAACAATAGAAGAAATTCTTTCAAGCTCAAAGTATAGTTCACTTAATTACAAATATTACAAGTTAGTAAACAAACGACACTAGCAAGCTTACCCCATCTAGGATACAAGTGAATAGATTATACTAAAAGCTGCAGCTGCATTCTCGTAGGAATACAAAGCTGGACAACTAACTAGAAAACAAATGAATGCTATAAGTAGTATATTGTTATAACTTGACAGTCCAAGTTACGTTAATTATAATTAATACAAATAATTTCTTTGACTTTTACATTAATTACATACACTACAAAAGACATTAATGTAGAATGTCTTCAGTTGTTCAGATGAAAGTTCTTTGATGAGAATGTCTTCTGATTTGGTCTTGAAGAAGGAAAGCATCTCTGAACATTTCTTGATTGATATAGACATCAGCAGAAGGATCTTCTCGAAAGTCCTTTGTATCAGAAGCTTTAAGCATCGTTCGGAAGCTTTGTGTTTGACATGTGAGCTATATATCATTTCTAAAGTATTTAGTCTTTCGAAGATCTAACATATCTTCCAGAAGACTAATGACTTTGGAAGGATAACCTTATCCATCTTATGCATATCTTGGACTTTCGGGATGAGATCAGGAGCTTGGAGAAGTTTGGATGGAGCTAAAAACATAAATTCTGGTATTATTTATTCAACACTTCATACAAATTTTTATAATCTCCTTGTAGGTTTATAGATATGAATATCTAATTTAAATAACATAATGTTTTGATTTTTAAGTTTAGAAAATTAGTAATTAAATATATTTTTCTGAAAATTCATCAAAGTTTCAAAAAAATATATTTTTACCAGATAAAAAAGGTTTTATAAAATTATATAATTTTCCAATAATTTATAATCTAGTTTATTTTATAAACTAAACTAATTTTTAATTAACAGAATAGTTCAAATGCCTTCCTAAAATTTATTTAATTTGCAGATCTATAAAAGTTAAATTTAGGACTTTTAGATTTTTTTATAATTTTTATATAAATAAAAATGGGAAAATAGCAAAATACGAACAAAGAAAACCGGTTTCATGCGTAGTGAGCGATATTCAAGCCCACGTCTCCCAGGCAGCCGCGACATCTTACCGCTAGGCTACTAAGAGGGTTCGCTATTTTGTATCATACTGTAATTTACAACGCCCTCAAATTAAGAACGAACCCTAATCTCCTAATCGATCTAATTCGGTCGCAGTTGAGTTTGTGAGCCCTTGAATACATATGGTTTTTGTTTTAGCCATCAAATCGAATAGGACGATATGGAATATTATCTAGAATCAAGTCGTTTCCATGTAGATGGAGCTTTAGAACAGTCAGGGTTGAATCCAGGTTTGTTTCTTCGATTTAGAAGACCGTAGTATGTATTTTGACTTAATTTAAGTCAAAAAGCGATCGCCTGAGAGTTCGTATGTTCAATTTTGTTATTTGCGATTTACACCATTATGAATATGATTATAGGTCGAGTTACAGCTGGGGATCAACACACCAAATTTCGATTATATTTGGAATAAATTAGGTGAATTGATCTGTGATTGAGGTGTCAACACATACTGTGACAATTGTGTTCGATAATTACGTCATTAACAAACGAAAGCGCAAATCATCGTTCTTGAAATCTACATTGATTTAGCGATTGCAATTATTACAGGTTGAAAGTATGCGAGAAATGGTGAACGTGGGCGAAAACCGTGCACGAAACGGAGTTCCGGATTCTCCGAAATCGCAAAACGAAGAAAAATACAAAAATATCAAAGTTAAAGGAGCCGGGTGTTACGCCTCGCCCCAAAAACCCACGCTAGTCGGTACGCGAGGACCCAAAAATATCTGAGATGTGGAAAGTCCCGCGCGCTACGCCCCATCCCAAACGCCCACGCTGGGCGATGCGCCTGGCTTATGGCGGTTTGGTGGATAGCTTAATTCATCAGATTTCATGCAATTCATATCCATTTCTTATTTCTCGAACATCAGCTCTAAAACCTTCAACCAGACAAATTTATGAGCCTCAAAACTCAGATTTGAAGGCCTTTAAACCTACAGATCGCACCAGGGATCGTAGGTACAAGTTCTAATCGTTGTTTCACAGTTGAAAATCCGTTCAAACGGGTAATGATTCGTTTTAACCTTCTAGTTTGATAATGGTTGATTAGATCTTGATTTTGAATGTAATGGTATAGTTAGGGTTGTTGATTATTTTCTAGATAATGGCTAGGAATGATTATAAATGAAGAACTAGATGTGTTAACAGGTAAATCCTTGTTTTGATCCGTTGCAATGCCCGGTTTTCATGAAACTATAACCATGATTATAATGGTTTAAACCATTTGATTGTGACAATGTATGTGATTATCTTGATTAATCTTTGAAATGCAAGGTTAAATCCAAGTGTTGCAAACTAATCACAATCACTAACATACTCATTGGAATGATTATCTGATGTTTATAATAACAGTTAGATTAGTACGTTAAACATGGTTATTAAACCTATTCTAATGTCACATTATGATATTTCACGATATTTGGAAATCAATAACAAAGATTGATCATTCTTAAGCCATAAATCCATTTAGAAACTGTTTGAGTACTATAATCAACAACAGTACCTAATATCGGTTTGATGACTTACAAGGCAATATCCTTGACATTGAACGTTCAGAAACATATAATCAGTAAGTTAAAACATAAATAACTTGTTAAACATAAACTAATGCAGAATTTAGCTACCATCATCATTTTGCGTGTGATTTCACTACTCTTCTGACTTCAAGTGAGTTTCGTACAACCATTTTTCTTTTTAATGTTTTATAAACACCGAGGTACTAATGTGGAACTTTTCTTGAACATATGATATGTATCACTGTTATCTGTGATCTGTGTGATTACATGTGATTTGTTGAGAACTTGTGGATTTCATGGGATTTTGCTTATAGAACAGAACTCTATCATAGAACTTAAAAGTCCTCATTCCTTTAACTATATCTAGTGAACCCATGTGGGGCCGAACGGGGAACATTGATAGTACTATCGGCTGACAACTCATTTGCTAGGAGCTTGCAACTCCCCTTGCTGTGAATGTTTGTTACCTGTTTCAGAACTTCTTAATGTTGTGATAGACATTAAGACAATGAGGCACTAAGATGTTACTGAAGGGTAGTATCTTATAGAACCAAACGGGGTAGTCAGAAAAGAACTAGATACGGGTCCCATGGTTATCTTAAACTGTACATATTGAATATTTACATATCATATTATATTGTTGAACTTGAACATTACGATCTCACCAGCTTTGTGTTGATCTTTCAAACTCAAACATTTTTGCAGGTAAACATTGACAACGAGTGAGATTACACTGCTGGCACTTGTACTTAAATAATTTAGTTATGTAATATACTTAGTTGTAAATTGAAATGTTGATTATGATGACGAAACCTTGTAATATATTTACTTTAAGTTAATCTGTGTGTTGTAATACCGGATCAAGTAAGGATCAAGTAAGTCACACCTCATCTCTGAGACATCACCACTATGTTTCCGCAACCTTCTCAGTGACATCATCTAACAGGTGAGGAGAGGTGGGGTGTGACACATACATTCTTTTGTTTGAATTTTAACTACACATTTTCTATGCTTTTGAATGAAAGTCGGACATCTCCAACTCACAACGGGTGATTAGATTTAGATGTGGGCAAAAAAAGGGACCCAGACCCGGAACTGGTCATACCCGAACTGGTGGGTACAAACGGGTACGGTTTTTCAGACAAACTAAAACTAAAACCAGAACCGGAAAAACCGGAACTGGTTCCACCTATGCCCAGCCAAAACCCGAACCAGAACCGGGCAAAATCCAAACCATAACCGGTCAAAAACCGGTTGAAACCCGGAACCGGAACCGGGTGTTGATTTTGTTGACCGGAACCGGTTTCAAAAAAAACCCAATTTGCGCACCTCAACTCGTGATTGGGAAAAGAAGAATCTAAAATTAGCAGCTTTAGCCCTTGGAGTTCTTTGTTTCTACGGTTCTTGATCAAAAACTTTCTGAAACTTACAAACAAGTTTCCTTTATTACACATTTTAGTCCCTCCAGCTTTTGGATTTATTATTTTCTGTCCTAAATGTATTTATAAAAGTTTACGAACTTCTTATTACATATTAAACAAAATTAGTTTATAAATAAAATATTAATAAGTATTTTTATAAACTTAGTTTGTTTTACAAATTCTTATTTCTTATGAACAATTTATAATTTGTTTAAATCTTCTAACCTTAATTATAACCTATTATTGTATGTGTATATGCATGTTTTATTAGTTTATATCCAATAATATTTGTGTTGTACATAATATAGTTATATATACCTATATAAGTGTGGTTCCTTTGTTAACTCATGTTTATTGCCTTAACCGAATAACATCTTATTACTTTGGGGCACACATTAAAGTAAATCTAAACTTGTAAGTTTTTTCTTTTTTTTTTATTAATGTAAATGAGTCCTACATTAATTATATTAATTAAAAAAAAGAAAAAACATACACATTTAGATTTAGTTTAATGTGAACCATTCATTATTGCGTTAACCGAATAATTGCATCTTATTACTTTGTGAGCCACATTAAAGTAAATTTAAAGGTTTAGGTTTTTTCTACTTTTTTTTTTATCAATGTAAGTGCACCCTACATTAATTAAAAAAAACGTAGACCTTTATATATACTTTAACGTGAGTTCCAAAGTAATAATATGTATTTATTCGGTTAACACAATATACATGGGTTGATATTTGATCATCTCTCTATATACGTATATATACATATATGTATATATACGTATATATACATATAGGTATATATACACATGTATATATATATATATATCTATATATGTGTATATATATATGGATATATATATATAGGGAAAGGTTCCACTAAAAAGTCTTTTTTGCCTAAAGTGGCTAAGAAGGATTTTCAAAAACTCGAAAACCAAAATCTAAAACTAGTTGTTAAAGCTAAACCAAAAGGAAAATATTGTAGAGTTCGATTAGACGGTTCCAATGCCATTGAAATGAGTTCAACCGGAGTTTGTTTTGGTCGGTTTTAGAGATTTTTAAAATTCTTTTTAGGCTTCTTAGGCAAAATAGACTTTTTATTTGATCATTACCCTATATATATGTATGTATATATATGTGTGTGTGTGTTTGTAGATATATATATATAGAGAGATGATCAAATATCAACACATGTTTATTGCGTTAACCGAATAAATATGTATATTAAGTTATTTATATTAAGTTTAGAACATATTATCTTTATAATTTTCTTGAATAAAATCTAAACATCAAGTTTTTTTTATCATGTTCTCATGAAATATATATTATATATAAAAGTTTGTATAAACATTTAACATATTTTTAGTTAACAACTTCGTATTATATAAAAAAATTAGTATCATACAATAATTGCATGAATCTTTGTATGTGACAAACACAACTTACATTTCTATACATAAGCATATTTCCTGCACAAATTGTTAATCAAATATAAAAGTTTCTTAACTATAAATCAACATATATAAAAATATCTTACACTCTAGAATTTATAAACAATAATACTTATCCTATACATAATTTCTAAAATCTAAATACTTATTGGTAAGTATATAACATTACATGTATTTAACCCATTTATTACACAAGTTTCTACCTGGTCAATAATAAAAGAGTTAAAACAAACAATTCGATCGTATGTGGTGGCTCGACAAGACCAGAGGTGCACAAACCTTGAATAACCGAACCGGTCAATGTTTTCAAAACGATTTCAACCATAACTGGTTTGGATGATAACAGTTTTTCAAACTCTAAACCAAAATCGATCTAATAACCAAAATTGGATAATCAAACCAATTAACCGCTAAAAAACTAATTTTCAATTAGATGGATCAGTTAATCGGTTTAATCACTTGAAATATGAAACTAGTCCTAAACCGACAATTTTTCCAAAAAAAACTAAACAATTAATTAAAAAAATTGATTAAAAACCGGTTTCAGTAAACTGATACCATTTCGGTTAATTGTTTTTTGTGTATCTCTACCCAGACTAGTCAGAGAGAGGCTAGATGGGTGATTCATTGCAAGTAGTACTAAGTTCATCTTTAATTTATGAGATTGCATCTAATAAAAAGAGATTTTTGCTTAAAAAAGTAAGAACTGATAGGGTTTTGACATGTGACATGTTAAAAATATAAAAAACAAAAATCCAGTACAAAAAACATAATTTAGTACAAAAAAACAAAAATCTAATGCAATAAAATACAGAACAAAAAAAGAATTTAATACAAAATAATGAAAATGTGGTTCCAAAAATATTATACCATACCTAAATTATCATGTCATATGTCAACTTCCTATTAGTTCTTACTCGTTTTAGACAAATTTCTCTTTTTATTTGTTATTTCACTTTAATTTATGTTTCATGCATCATTGAGAAAGATGAACCAAACAATTGAACGTGATGATCCATGCAACAATCAAAATTTATTAAATATATATCTATTTAATAGTTAACTTTATTTATAAGGACTTATTTTTAATATTATTATATTGAGTACTTAAATTGTGTGTGTATATACTAGATTATTACCCCGTGTATGACACGGATTAAATATAAAACATTAAATAATTAGTAATAAAAATTTAAAAAAATAAACAATTTGTTATAAATTGAGTAGATTACGTATTAAAGAGAATTTAAGCAATAAAATAATAATTAAAATTTTTAATAACTAAAGAAATAATACATGACTTACTTGTTTTGAAAGAATACAGATTCTTGAACTAATTGATGTTACAAATTCATTTACTTTTCTATTAAAAACTAATTGTTACAAATCAAGAAAATAATGTACAATTTATATAATTATTAAAGTTGAATAAATTATTTTGATACTATCATTTAACATAAATAACTAAAGATTAATATTTCATATCATTTTTATAACTTTTGGTTGAACATAATTATATTAAGCAATTTGTTTTAAGAAACATCATTTGTTTATAAAAATACCAGTATTTGAAAACTATGATTTATAGTGTATTTTATTTTATTTTTTAAAAATTTATTTTTATTAAAATTTTATTTTCTAAAAATACCAACTTTTCTAACTTTTTAGAAAAATTCATTTTTAGAAAGTTTCATATTTTATAAACTTTTTTTTGAAATGTGTTTTTTAATAAAAATATTTGATTTTAATTTCTTAAAAACTATTTTCTTCCATGTAAAAAGACAAATAATATTATTACTCATTAATATTATAAGTATTCAATATGAGAGAATGTATTTAATTAATAATTAAGATAGTGAATTGAATAAGATTATAGAAAAATGACAAGTGGCAAGAAAACATGAGAATATGACATGTGTCAAAACTTATTTTTGTTTATTAGAATATATATATATATATATAGGGAAGGGTATAAAAAATAACCCTCATCTTTTACTACAACTACATAACCCATTTCAACCAATCATAAATTTACACATAAGCTTTTCATTAAAATATTAAAAAGGGCATCCTAGTCATTTTACATTTATAAGTTTTCCCCCCGTCATTTTTAAACGTTAATAACTTTTTTATAATATATTATTTTTTAAAAAAATTGCACCATTATATTCGTCTCATTTTTCTCTTTAATTCCGTTATAGTCTCGACTAATTTTTTTTACTTTTTTTAGATGCACTATATTTAAATCATTGTAACGAACTTAAATATAACAAATTTAATTGAAACTTTTTTAAAAATGATATATTACAGTGATGTAATTTATATTGACGTAATTTATCGTGATGTAATTTACATTGACGTAAAATTTGGTTTCGGTTTTTTCGGTTAATTTGGTTCTGGATCGGTTTTTCGGTTAATTCGGTTTCGGTTCGGTTTTTTTTTGGCTTTTTGCTCATCCCTAATTTGTAACGAGCCTAAATACAACAAATTAGTTTGAATTGTTTTCGAACAATGATAAATTACATCACTATAATTATCATTGTTAGAGAAAAAAATAAAAAAAATGTGTTATATTACATCACTATAATTTATCATTGTAATTATCATTGTTAGAGAAAAAGTAAAATAATGTGTTATATTAATTACATCATTGTAATTTATCATTGTTAGAAAAAAATTTAAAATAATGTGTTATATTTATGCTCGTTATATCGATGTTAATAATGGGCAATGAGAAAAAAAATTAAAAAAAAACTAGTCAACATTATAACGGGAATTAAATAGAAAATTACATCACTGTAAATAATGTGTTACGTCACCGTTAATTATGTCATATTACATTACTTCATTTTGTATTACATTACTTCATTTTGTGTTACATTACTGTAATTTACCATTGTTAGAAAAAATTTCTAATTAATTTGCTATCGTTAAGCTCGTTACAATGATGTAAATACATGACATAAAAAAAAAAAAAACTAGTCGAGACTATAACGAAATTAAAGAGAAAAATGAGACGAATATAATGGTGCAATTTTTTTGAAAAAATAATATAGTATAAAAAAGTTATGAATGTTTAAAAAAAATAACAAATGTCCTAAATACCCTTCATACTAAAGACAAAGGAATTGACACGTGGCACGATCCTATACATTTACCTTTTTCAAGCAACCATTGGATGATGGTTAATGGGTTGTAACAAAAGATGAGGGTTATCAAAAATTCCATGCCCTATATATATATATAGGGTAAGGATCCGTTGTTAACCCACCTTAATTGCGGTAACCCATTAACCCTGGCAAAAAACGCTCAAATCGCAAAAAAAAAATTTCATGGTTTTTTTTATGCAAAAATAGGGGGGCTCCTTTTTTAAATGTTCGCTAATTCACAAGCGTTAAAAAGTTAAACGAAATGTAAGTTTGCGTTACACTGCGAACATTTATTTAAGGGTCGCAGTGTAACGCAAACTTACATTTCGTTTAACTTTTTAACGCTTGTAAATTAGCGAACGCTTAAAAAAGGAGCCCCCCCTATTTTTGTATAAAAAAACCATGAAAATTTTTTTTTTGCGATTTGAGCGTTTTTTGCCAAGGTTAATAGGTTACCGCAATTAATGAGGGTTATTATATGATCCCTTTTCTATATATATATATATATATATAGGATTTGAATCATTTGAAAACCCCATCTTAAAGAGAAAACCCTTAAACCCTATCTCAACCGTTAGATCAACATTTTTTTCTTTCTAATTTTTTAATCTGAAAAGGACATAATAGTCTTTTAACCACTCACCCATATATATAATAATTTATCTTTTTCTCTCTCATTTAAAACCACTCATATATATAATAATTTATTAATATCAAATTTCTCTCTCATCTATTTCTTCTCTCTCCATCCATTTAAAAAAATATTTTTTAAAATTTCAAAACAACAACAAAAATATATATTTTATTATACAAAATAAAAAACACATATTTTTTACAAGAAAATATAAAAAATTACACATACGTATAAATAAAAATGTACAAGATTTAATACACAAAGTACACTTTACTCAAAATACTACACATGCGTATATTTTATATATTTAATATTTATAAAATATTACAACTACACATGTGTAGTTTTTGGTTAATTTTGACGTTTTTTATAAATTTACACATGTGTAATTTTTTGTTTTATATGTAAAATACACATGTGTAATATTTATTACGGTTGAGAATATGTAATTTTTGTGTTTGTGTGGTGAAATTTTTGTTTGATACACCTGTGTATATTTTTTGTTTTTCTTTTTAAAAATTGCTTTTTTTATAAAAAAATTACTTTTAAAAAAAATTACTTTAAAAAAATTACTTTAAAAAAAATTACTTTTTTTATGTCAGATTCTCTCTCCTCTCTCTTCTTTCTCTCTCTATCAGATTCTCTCTCCTCTCTCTATCAGATTCTCTCTCCTCTCTCCTCTTTTCTCTCTCCTCTCTCATCACAAAAGTCATTTATACCCCTTAAAGTCAAAAACCCCATTAAAATATTCAACTTTAATTATAGACCACATGTTTTTTCTGTTTAATTAATTAAAAATTAAAATAAGTTTGATCTAACGGTTCAGAGAGGGTTTAAGGGTTTTCTCTTTTAGATCGGGTTTTCAAAGGATTCAAACCCTATATATATATATATATATATATATATATATATATATATATATATATATAGAGAGATTGGATCCACTAAGAAGGGATTTTTGCCTAAGAAGAGTGAGAAGCAATAGAAATTTGACACGTGTCATCATAAAACAGTAATACAGTACAAAAAACGAAATACAGTACAAAAAGAAACAAAATCCAATACAAAAAATCAAAAATCCAGTACAAAAAATCAAAAATCCAGTACAAAAAAAATAAAATATAGTACAAACAACAAAAATCTAATACAAAAAACCACAAAAATCGAGTATAAAAAAATATAGAACAAATCTAGTACAAAAAAAATAAAAATGTAGTATAAAAAATAAGATTTTATACCTAAATTATGTGACACGTGTCAAATTCTTATTAGTTCTCACTCTTCTTACACAAAAAGCTCTTCTTATTTGATCCTTCCCCTATATATATATATATATATATATATATATATATATATATATATTATAGAAGTGTTTATTATTTGACATTATGACTATGCGTAGTATATTCATCATTTCAGGTATACGTCACGTAAACATCATATAAATAACCAACATCATCATCCCTTCTTCACTTCGTATCATCACCAAAATCTTGACTATACTTAACAATAAAACGTTCTGAAAAGCCCACATACGACAAATAATTTTTGTTGCCAAAATAATTAGCATTTCTGAAGACCGACACCTTGTCAACTTGGGAGTCCGGACGTATTATTGTTCATGTGAAAACAAAACATAAAGACCAAGTAGTATGAAGACTTATCTTTCATATTTAACAAATACCCTACCGACCTATTAATATCTAAAAAGTAATATCTTAACCAGTGACGGAGCTTGAAAAAGATGTCCGAGGAGGCCGAAAGTCATTGGGCAAACATTTTTTTCCTTATCGTTATGTTTCGGGCTAAAAATTTGGGTCTACATATGATAATTCGGATCAATTTAAAGTTTAAAATATCAAATATTTGTTTCACTCAAAAAAATATATGGTTTGTATCAAACAAAATATAAAATGTTTAAGACGAAAAGATGAATATTCGGAAGAAAACATACAATTCAGAGCGAATCTCTTTGAACTCGTTGATTACACACTTCGAATCAAACTTCTCAACAATTTCCTTTGCGAAGACGATTCTTGAAATAGATAATGTTCAATAGTTGAGGCACATTTTAAATTTTAAGATCCAAAACAAGCTTTAAACTCAATATCGGCTCATGAATAAAATAACAACCGACACTGTGAATTCTTAAATTTAATGTTAAAACTTACAATATTAGTTCAAATTTATTATTATTATTTTTTTAAATCCGAGGGGCCCAAGGAATTTTATGAAGAAAAACCAAAAGGGCTGGACTACATATCTATAAAATTTTCAGACAGAAAACTACTATATCAAGACTTATGGCCAGAAAAACGGCCGGGGCACCTCCGGGCCTCTTAAAACCTCCGCTAGTGATCTAAACAATAAGAAATGGTGATCGCTCATTATGAATAGTTCTCAAGAAAGTTTAGATATATATGATAATTGTTGGATATGATCTATATGAGAGGTTGGTTTAGTGGTTTTTTTTTTCTTTCTAAAAGCTTTTCTCTTTAGCAGCCTAAGTTTGAATCCGAACAGGGTTTTTGTTCTTCCTTTTTTTATTTAATTTATTTTATCTTGTTACTATTATTTTTTCGTTTGTTTTTTTAACGATTTTGTTCCTCGAACCATATCCTATTTATCCTTTAGTGATCTTTTTTTTTTCTTTCGGGGTTGTCCTAAAAAATGACAGCACGTGAGTAGTTTTATTTTGGTTATGTTATTATTTTTTCTTGAACTATAATAGGTTTGTTATTTAATCACGTTTGTTTATCTGTTAATGCAATTTTTTGGTTTGTTACTAAGACGAAACAAGTATGTTAAACCTATGCGTGAACGCGCGTTAAAGCGCCATCTAGTTACAACTAAATCCAGTATTTTTCTTTGCCAATGATTCTTTAATTTGCTTTTCTTTTTGTTTTATAGATACTAATCAATGTTTTAAAAATCGATATTTTAGGTGTACCAGATTTGGCTCAGAGATGGTTCAACCGGTTGAACTGGATTGTGCCAGATGGCCTAATCGGATACACTAGTTAACCATGGAATACCATAAATTATAACTTATAATCAAATAAGTTTTCGAAAAACATTCAAATTCATCCAATAACAATTCAAAACGTATTCAAATTTATTCAAAACAATCTAAAAGGTACTCAAATTCTAATAAATTTTTTTAAATAAAAGTTCATAATAGGATTATGACATTGGCGTGTTAAACGCATCAAGTTCATGATTGCTTAAAAACCGAAATTCATTATTTTGTGTTTTTTGAAACTGGGAATATCGGTTTTACCGGTATAATCGGATTAAACCGCTGGCATAGTCGATCGAAAGAACCTGCATAATATCGGAGGATTTCGTACAGGATGAGTTAACGGCGGCCAGTTGAACCGGTTCGAACCGGTTTTTAAAACATTGATACCAATATAAGAGATGTTATCCATATTCATATCTAATAGATAAAAATCCCATGAGACTCAAGACATGTTTTTAGTTAACGTAAACGATGCAGGGTAACTAGCTCATACGTCCGCCAACGTACCCAGAACCGGGACCGGTTGTACCCGAATTGGTGGGTACGGGGCGGTTCTGGGCTTTCATAGAAATTGAAACCGTAACCGGAACCGGTTCCACCTTTAAAACCGGTCAAACCCGAACCGGAACCGGCTAGGACCGGAACCGGCAAAAAAGAGAACCGGAACCGGTTTGACCACCTCTAAGAGGGAAAAAGCATGTGAGCAAATCCCACTCGTCAATTGTATGTGGTAATATGATCATTAACTTTATCCTATTTATTAAACTATGCCCCTTCATGGTTGTACAAAAAGTACTATAGTTGCTTCAGGAGTTGATCACATAAGTTTAAGACATCATGTATACTCACTGTCATTGATGGTGACAACATTTTATGTCACATTGATGGGTGTGCTCCTTAAATCAAAAGGCTTGCCTTGGGTAACATAATACATGTATACACAGTTACATTTACATCATTATCATAAACATGTATGCTTGTAAACTCACAAACTCAAATATTGCAATGTTATAAACATGCGACTCGTAAGTTTGCTACACACATACTCAGGCACAAATGCAAGGTTTTGTGTGTGTGGGGGGTGGGGAGGGAGGGATAGACACCTCGTATAATCTCATGATCAAATGTTTAAACATATTGTTTTTAAATAATTTTTTTAAATTTTGAAACAAAAATACACAAATCTAATTATAAATAGGCACAAATTTTATTACGAAAAGGCACAATCGAAAATGAATTGATTATTTGATGAAAACTGTGTTTTTTTCATATATATTATATAAATACTGACTTGTGATATAAATTTGAAATTGATTATATAAGTAATTGTCTTTCAAAATACTTTTGATATGTTTGTATATATTGTGGTTCCAATGAACACGACACCCTTTTTACCTAAATCCATTTTTACCGAACTAGTTTTTGTCCCCCGTAAAAAAATTTTGGATCCATCACTGCATGCTTTTGACATTAAAAACATTTATTTAGAAAATGTTGCAATATTAGACACAATGAAATATCAATATCAAAAAAGCCCTAATCAAATAACCTACTAGAATTTAAGTACTTGTTTATGCAGATTGAGTTTCTAGCGTCTTGGAGTACAAATCGAAAAATGGAACCACGTAGGTCGGCCGGAAGAAACCAATGGAGCAGAGCTTAGACAGTTTTGAAGACTGGAGCGAGCGGCAATGGCTGTGTCATTGCAGTGAAGGTAAGCGATGGCTGCCAGTGGGGGCGAGCGGTGGTCGGTGGGGTGGAACTGAGGGAGTGTCCAGTTAGATCCAGAACTATTGGAATTTGGGTTTTGAAATAACTGTTGTGCCATCGGGTTCCAGGGGTTTATTCAACCTACAAAAATAAAAAAAATATATATTTAAATATTAATTCGGTTTAAACCGCGTAACCGAATTTCAAAAAAAATGGAACCACAACAGACCCGAAAACCTAATTCGCAATTCGATTCGGTTTGTTTCGGTTACGGATACGATTTGGATAATGGTTTTAAACGGTTTTCGGTTATTTTGAACACCCCTATGTTGAATGTTGAACTATTATTGTCATATATCATTTCTTGTTCTTCAGTTTACATTGTATCTCAGATTCTTATATGTGTTCTTTATCATTTTCAAGACTTTCTTTGTTCATGTAACAAATCGGGTGGGTCATATTATGCAACCATTTTTATAAAAAGTTTTATAATTATAAACCAACATATATAAAAATATCATACATATTTATCTAGAATTTTTAAACAATCATATGTATCTTATACATAATTTCAAAATCCCTTTTGCTAAGTATATAACATTACATGCATTAATACACAAGTTTCTAACTAGTAAATAATAAAAAAGATAAAACAAACCATTTGCTTGTATGTGGTGGCTTCCAAGACCAGAGGTGCACAAATCTTGAATAAACAAACCGGTTAACTGGTCAACGTTTTCAAAACGATTTTGACCATCATTTGTTCGGTTAATTATTGTTTTTATTGCTGAAAACTAAGACTAATCTAATAACCAAAACTGCGTTAATTTCTAAATAATTGATTGTTTTACTTTTTTTTTTGAACGGCAATTGATTGTTTTACTTAGATGGATCAGTTAACTAGCTTAAACACTTGAAAATGTGAAGCTAGTATTAAACTGTTGGTGTTTCCAAAAAAGTTAAGCCAATAAAAAAACTGGTTAAAAAACCAATTTCTTGCCACCGACACTAGTTTGGTTAACCCATTTTTTTGTGCAATATTTTTTTCCTTTGTTTTCAACTACTAGTTTGGTTAATATTATATAATAATAATAATAATAATAATTTTATATTAATATTATATTCTTATAACCTCAATTTCAAAGGTCGGTCCAATAGAAATCTTTCAAACTTCAAAGTAATATTCAATTTTAATATATTATTGTCAGGTAATTTACCAAATTTTTGTTTGGTGTGATGGTCAGCCTTATTTTCTTTAAAGTCTGCCAAGCACGACGTCATCCGTTCGAATCCTACAATCGTATGAATTTTTTCCCTTTTATTTCTTTTATATATATTTTTTCACCTACTTTTGTTACTCCCTTTGCATCATAACGTATTAGGCGTAATATATTTTTCTATATATAACGCAACTTAATAAGTTTTTTTATATATTTAACCATTTTTGCCCCCCTTGACTTATTAAAGTTTCAACTTTATCATTTTTGTTTTTTAACAAAAAAACTAATTTCTTACATGTTTAATTTTTGTTTGTGTCGATATAAATTTAGGTTGATCAAAGTTTCTATGTAACCTTTTTCCATTTCAGTTATTTATGTTTCGACGTAAATTTGAAGTCATAGGTTCGAATCCTAACTATAAGTACATTTTTTCTTTTACTTCTTTTAGATATTTTCCGTCATTTCCTTTTATTAGGTAATGTTAACGTCGCAACGTGTTAGACATAGTGCTCTATTTTATCTATTACGTAACTTTATGCTTTTTTTATATATTTAATCATTTTACCTCCAGAGATATTAAAGTTTTGAATTTATCATTTTTGTTCATTAACTTAAAAAAACACTAAATTCTTATTATACTTCCTTTATATATTTTTGTCATTTACTTTTATTAGGTCATGTTTACGTCACCGCGTATTGGGCATAATGCTCTTTTCTATCTATAAACGCAACCTCATTTGTCTTTTTATATATTTTACCATTTTAACCCCTCGAGTTTCTAAAATTTTAAATTTATCATTTTTCTTTCCTAATAAACAAACAACTATTTTGTTAAGTGTTTAGTTATATGAGTGTCTCAGTAAAAATTTGAGTTGATCAATGCTTAATTGTAAACATTTTACATAAACGACCAGATCAAATAAATTATGTTTCGTTTTTATGTTATGTATGTTTTTATTTATTCTACGTGTCGACATTAATTTAATTCAGAAACAAGTTGAGTCAGACATAATACTGTAACATCCCAAATTTTTCTAAGATACAAGTTATTTGAATTCTACGTACGTGTAACGGATAAGTAACTTGTGGGAAAATAGACAAAAAAAAATAATAATAATAACCAAGATGGGGCTTAGAAATCGTGTACTCGAAATAATGAAGATTTCGAATACATCACATTTCGAGTACACTACATTTTCGTGTACAGGGGTTTTCGAATACAGGAACCTTGTCTATAAATAGTCGTGCCTTGGGAAATGTGCGAACCTTTGGCTGGAAGCTCATCTGCTCTCGAGTACACGAAGTTTAAGTCCAAGAATTTCAAGAATCAAACTTTGATCGACCAAACGAAGTAGGAAACGCACGGGATTCTACCAGGAGGATCAGCTACCTTCAAGTAAGTGATTCATGTATAGAAAGCTGGATTTTTATACAAAAGTTAGGATGGTTAAACAAAGGGTGAACTTATGCATAAAGCTCACACCTTTATGCATAAAGTTCATAACTTTGAGGTTCCAATACGTTGGTAACAACATAAGGAACCTAGAACTAGCTCCCCAAGGCCTTAGATGAATTTCTGAGATGTTTAATGACGAAATGATGAGTACACGAAGCTATACACTAAGGGTACTCGAAATCATACTTAGAATTTCGTATACATGAGTATTTCGAGTACATGGGTAGTTCGAGTACAGGGCCATTTCGTGTACATGAGTATTTCGAGTACATGGGTATTTCGAATACATTGGCTATTTCGTGTACATGGAATTTCGAGTACATGGGTATTTCGAATACAATGGCTATTTCGTGTACATGGAATTTCGTGTACAGGGCATTTCGTGAACAAGGGATGTTTCGAGTACATGGCAATTCGTGTACATGGGAACTTAACGAATTTCAAGGGTTTCGAACACTTAGCTAAGTTTCGAGAACTTGGATTCAGAAAGGGGGACTAGTAGGCTATGAGGACTTAGAATAATTTCTAAGTCTAAGTATGTGATGTGATGGTATGTGATGATATGATGTAACTGATATAGGTCCTTAAGGCCCTAGCTAAGGAGTTCGGCTAAGGTTAACAGGAGTCTACTGTCAGGTGAGTTCTAGACGCCCTATTTTATGCTTAATGTTTTGGGCTGACATACATGCTTATTGTTATGTCTATGATGATATGTGCCTATGATGATAATGAATGAATGATGTTATGCCCTGACCATGTATGCATGTTAAGGTGATAGTATGATTATTGCATGAAAGTATGCTAAGAATGATGAATGCATGATAGTAAGTTATGATGATAAACTGAATGATAACATGCTATGATGATAATTAGGGATGTATGTTATGATGAAATCCTAGATACGCTATGACGGAAGTATGATGTTATGATGATTACATGCTAGCAAAATGTGTTTATGTTGCCATGATGAATGATATGATGACATGCGGCTAGCATGACATGTGCATGGTACTAGGATGTTATGACGACATGATACTAGCATACCCTGTATGAGAAATCCTATGTTATTAGGATAATGATACGATGTTATGATGAATGATGATATGGTGCTAGTGTATCATGTCATGATAAATGATGGTTGCTCCAGTACTTGTTACTGGGTAAGTATGGTTGCTCCAGTACTTGTTACTGGGTAAGTATGGTTGCTCCAGTATTTGTACTGGGTAAGTATGATGTTGCTCCCGTACTCGTTACGGGGTAAGTATGATGTTGCTCCCGTACTCGTTACGGGGTAAGTATGATGTTGCTCCCGTACTCGTTACGGGGTAAGTATGATGTTGCTCCCGTACTCGTTACGGGGTAAGTATGACGTTGCTCCCATATTCATATGGGGTAAGTATGGTTATGGTTACTCCAGTACTTGCTACTGGGTAGGTATGGGTCTGCCGAACGCTTCGGCGGGACAGGCCAACGGTTATGGAGCCTTGTGCCGGCATAAGCCCACTGTTCGAATGGTAACAGTGGAACGTATGATGATGATGATGTAAGGATGTTATGTGCTAAGGTTATGGACTATGTGTATGAAATGATGTATATGTTAAGTATGTTTAATGTTGTTTTATGAAAACTAGAACTCACCAGCGTAAGCTGACTTGATTTAGCATGTATGTCAGGTTGAAGGTATGATAAGAAGAGGCATGGAGCTCGGGCATAGAGTCATACGATCCGGTGGTTTTGGCAATCCGATGTGATTTTGATACAGACATGTTATTGATTTCTGTTTATCAACTATGTTTACATTTCCGCTGCATGATTATGAAAGTTTTTAGTTTAAGAGCTATGTGTTATGATGAAAACCAACCTCTGTGAGGTGCCCAGTTCAAGAGATGAGGACTTTTGATACTGTGATAGAGATACTAACGGCAAAATCCCATGAAATCACACAAAAAGTCACATGAAATCACACAGATATCAGTGATGCATATCATATGTTCAGAAAACAGTTTGCAGTATTACCCCGATGTTCATAAAACAATAAAGAGAAAAGGGGTTGTACGAAACTCACTTGATGTCTCAAATTGTAGAAACACACGCAACTGGTGCTAATGATGAGATTCTGCATTAGTTTATGTTTGATATGTTATTTATGTTTTAACTTGCCGATTAAATCGTTTTGAACGTCCCATGTCCAAGACATTGCCTTAACAGTCATCAACCCGATGTTTAGTATTTATTTACATATTTTAATGTAAGATCATACAATGTATGATAATGTAGGAACCTATACTGATTCAGATTCCCAATACTAGGTTGATGACACTCCTTGATTAATCAGTATGATCTCAGATTAATCAAATAGTTAATGTTGTTGATTATAATGCTTAAGTAGTTTCTAGACAGTTTAATGGCTTAGGAATAACCAATCCTTGTTATTGATTACCCGAATATCATGAAATATCACAATGTAGTATTAGCATAGGTTTGATAACCATGTTTAACATACTAATCTGACTGTTATCAAAAACATCAGATAATCGTTCCAACGAGTATGTTAATGACTGTGATTAGTTTGAATCACATGGTTTTCACGTTGCATGTCAAGGAATAATCAAACTAATCACCTACATTGTCACAACCAAATGGTTTAAACCATTATAACCATTGTTATGATTTCATGCAAACCGGGCATTACAACGGCTCAAAACAAGGATTTATCCGTTAACAGTTCGAGTTTGTCATTAAAAATCAATCCTAGCCATCATCTAGGCAATAATCAACAACCCTAACTATATCATTACGTTCAAAAACAAGCTTTAATCATTCATTATCAAAATAGAAGGTTAGAATGAACCATTACCTAATCTGGAGAAGTTCTGCGAGTAGAAAAATGATCTGGACTCGTATAAACGTTCCCGGATGCGATCTAAACGTTCCAGAGGCTTCGAAACAGAGATTGGATGTGTTGGATGGTGAAAATTTCGAAGGTGATGGTGGTGTCTTCGGCTGGAAGAAAAAGAATTTGATGATGATGATGATCTGAGGAAATCTGATCTTTTTAAGCAAGTTGGCGACATCCCCATCCGTCGCGTACCGCGGAGAAACAAAAAGTGAGCTTCGCGTACCGCGGAGAAATCCGGAGAAATCTCAGATATTTTCAAGCATCGCGTACCGCGAAGAACCCTCAACTTCTCCATCGCGTACCGCGAAGACCATTTTTTTCCATTTTTCGACAGAAACTTCGTTTTGCGATTCCGGACCATCCATAACTCCGTTTTGTACACGGTTTTCGCCCATGTTCATCATTTCTCACATACTATCATCCCATAATAACTTCGATTGTCAACTCCACGTGGATTCTAAGAACTATCAACTGTGCTCAATTCGTTGCTGACGTAATTCCTCGTACGCAGTTATCACATATGCGGGGTCATGATTTGTGAAAGATTGTTCAAAAGCTCATGATATAAAATTTAAAGTTTTATAATTCAAATTACCAAAATTTCAAAGTCTAACACAACCATTTCAATACAAATTCAAATGTCAAATACAACATAAGTCATTTGATAAACTATCTAGGTCCATTCTTCCTAGATTTGTCATATGATTCTTTACTTAACCTGTCACACATATAAAGTAAAAGTCAACTAATTGAATAGTTGGTGAGTAGTCATATTTTTGATAGCATAAATATAAAAGTATGCAAACTCAAATGACTACAAGTATGAAAGTTATGCATGCATATGAACAAGTATGTATATAATGGTGTACCGGTCCTTTTTAACACGGAATTAACACGCGAAGAGAGCGCGACTCTCTTAGGAAGCCAAGTACTAGAATACGTTTACGTTTACGATTACAAGTAGCAAGTAAGTTCAACAAAGCACATAATCAACAAGTATACAACACAAGCTCATCACATGAAAACATTTCAACTAAATAGGCATTTCTTAGTTTGCATAAGTATCAAAAGATATAAGTTTCTAAGTTTTTCAATAAGGACATGTGTGAAAGCCTCAAAATAATATAAAACTAAAACGAGGATATGAAAACTCACATGTTTACTGAGAAATTCCAAAAATACAACTTAAGCTAGTTGTGAAATGGCAAGCTCTTGTCAACCTGTTTTGAATATGCATATAAAAATATTTCTATAAGTCTCTAAGTATTATATTAAGTTTAATCTTTTATAAAGTTATTCAATAATTAGGATATTTATAAGTTCAACTAAATAATTTTAGAACTAAGTGTTCAAAATTTAATAACTTAAAATTTTAAGTTAAAACACCTTAATTATAACATAAAATTTTATAAAAATTTCTTTAGAATATAAATAAAATTATACAAGGCTTTCATAAATAATATTTGCAATTATATTTAATAAAATGGATCTTAGTTTAAGTTTTATAAAAATAAAGTGATAAGGTGATTTTAATATAAACAAAAAGTTTATAAATATTTTTCTAAACCATTTACACATTAATATGTTTTTATAAATTAAGAATAATGATTTTTAAACCTTTAATGATAATTAAATAATTAATATTATAAAAATATTATTATGAATATTTAAAATATCAAAAAAAAGGTTTAAAAAAATTATTTAGAATTTTCTAGATATTTTCCATAGTTTATTATGATTTTTATATATTAAAATGATTATTATAACTTAAATAAGGAAATAATAAATAAAATAATATTATGCTATTTTAAAAACTTACAGAATCTTTAAAAAGGAGTAAAATAATTTATAGAAATTTTTACAAAATTTTCTGGAATTTTCAATTGTGTTAAAAGTTAAAAGAAAGGGATTAAAGACAAAAAAACGGTTTTGTGCGCCTGCCAAGGTTCGAACCTGCGTCTCTCCTCCCTAGCACAAGCGTCTTAACCGCTGGTCTGGGTAAGGGAATCGTTAATTAACTTAGAAACATATTAAGTTAATTAAACCTACTTGTTCTTCCCCAATCCTTAGAACCGAAACCCTAGGTTTGATTCATCCCAAATTCGATCAAACGAGTACGCGTGAGTCCTTTAAATCGTAGGGCTTTTATTCTACTCCTAAAAATGAGTCTAAGGAGCATAAGATTCACCTGTAAATGTTTTCGTTTGAAGGAGTTCGAGTTCGTGTAAGGTCTCGTCGTTCTTGAGCTTGAATCGAACGTTTGGAGCAACCTGAGGTTGTTGCGATGCTTCTGGTCGTCTCAGAGAGTTGTCGCGAGGGTGTGGGTGTGTTTAATTCGAATATTTGTGAACGAAAGAGATGAATTCGAGTGTTAAGTGGGTTTAAATCGTTCGGTTGGTTAATTATGGTGTTTCACGCGTGATTAGGTGAAATTAATGTGCAAATCACGCTTGCCTGGATGTATTTGAGAGTTACCGATTGGGAATAGTTGCTGAAAGTATGGGTTATTGGCAGAACAGGTACCTTTCTGTTCTGCCCTTTGTCACCCTTGTCCGAAAATTCCCACAACACACACATACATAGTTTCGGGTATTGACAGGATTGGCCCTTGACTTAATCTTTTCTTGTTTACACTCTAATAAAAGTTTATAAAATATAACATTTAACAAGGTTAATATACTTATTATTAAATAAAGTTTATAAAACTTAATTATTAAGTTTTATAAAAGTGTTATGTTTATAATGACATAAATAATGTTTATAAATATTTGTTTTGTTATTGTTATTATTATTAACATTATTATTAAAAAGGTTTATTTATCATTAATGAATAAGATTTTAAGTTTTATACACTTAATAAATAATTTAATAACACACTTAATTAAGTTTAAATATTTAAATTGTGTATATATATATATGTGTGTATATATATATATATATGTATTATAATGAAACGGTTTAAAAAGAAATGCTTCCCATAATGATGTATTTAGGAATTACAAAATTTAAAATCAAAAATTTGCAATTGTTACATAGATTGATGTGGTTTGATCATGTATGAAGAAGACAAATTACATACGAAGAGTGAATGACCAGAGAAAGACCAAAGTTGGCATAGAAAGAGGAGATTCCGTATGATTTGTTATATTTGAATTTCTTTATAAATGATCAGCGATATAAGTTATTTAAGAAGTAGCATAAACGCTAATGACTTTTAGATTCAGTTCGACATAATTAACCTCAAGTATTCAAGTATTAGCATAGTATTAAATATATCTTACTTTAAATGGATCACTTATTTGATATTTCTTTTATTTGCTACACGTGTGACATTGGTTTTTTGTTGGATTGTTTGTTTACATGGTTTGCTTGTATGTTTATGTTATGCCCCAAAGTTAGTGAAAAAAAAAGAAGAAAAAATAACCTCTTGAGACACTCTTGAGCATGGAGTCTCAGCTCTTTTGAATCATTCTATTTGGATAATGGTAAAGTTTGTTTTTGCCTCACTCTTCAGCCGGTACTGATTAGTGGGACACGATTGGGCATGTTTGTTATTGTTAAACTTAAATTAGGGATATGATAAATAAAAATTAGGTTAAGAGATGTTTTTAGCACAACCTTTATAAATTATCACGTTTTGTGTATCAAATAAATACACATAAGAAATTACAAGCGTAATGATATTCTTAATTATTTAAGAAACTATTATTTATATTTGCATTATAACTGGATGGCACTGTCTCTCATGATGCTGCAAAGATTTAATATATACACTTGTTTTAGAGGTGTTCATCAAATCAAATTTCAAATAACTCGAATATTTCTAATTGAATGATTTCGAATTTTGAAATTTAATTTATAAGTGCATTTGAATTCGATTCAAACTCGAAATAAATTCGAATAAACCAATTCGAATTCGAAGTTCAAATTCGAAATCCGATTCAAATTTGAATGGGTTTGATTTAAATTTAACTAAAAATTTGTTTACACTTGTTATCTTTATACATTCAAATAATGAAAACTTTAAACGTTTAAATAGAAAATAACCAACTTCTAAGTTATAACATTGGAGATATCATTCAAACCAATAAAATGATAAAAGTTCAATATATAATACCAATAATAACATAAAAAAAACTTAAAATGACAAATAATCAAAATATTAGAAATTAACAATCAGAAACATCAATTTTCGAGCTTCACGGCCACAAAATTTTGATAAGTGTTAAAAATTGCATGTAGTTTATACTTGAATTGACATTGTGTAATGGACTTTCAATTTTTATAAATTAAATCACCTAACTAAAAATCATAATTTTTAAATATGGTAAACTACTTGTATATATAAAATAAAAATATACAAATAATTTAAATTCATGGCGAGTAGTCACGAGTCCATCATTAATTTATGTTTTCATGCGTCATTGAGAAAGAAGAACCTGTTAGCCTTAATTATTTAACCCAAGCTTGAGAAAGTTAATGGGTCGTTTATGTAAATATTGTAAAGTTATGTTTTGAGTCAAATATGTAACCTTGTAGATATACAAGGGTGAATAGTGTCAAAAGTGAAACTTTAATTATAACCATAGTTAGGCTATATAAACCATGGTTATGTCAAATTCGAAAACACACGTACAACATCTGAAATATATGTGAGTTTTGTTTTTTCTCTACATTTCTCAAGAACATCTTTGATTCTTGTTGGATATTCAAAATCTAGGCAACAATTGGTATCAGCTCGTGTGATTCAAGATTCCATTTTGTTTTGGCTTTGTTCGGTAATCACAAATCAAGTGAAATTGATCTTTTGATTGCTCGTGTCGTTTGTTGAAAAAAAATTGCCAACAAAGGAAACAAAACCAATTTTTGATTTTGTGTTTTTGGTGTGTGGCTTCGACAGAACAAAACAAGTGGCGTATTCGCGTGAAGGAAAATTCTGTTTTGTTTTATGTTTGGATTGAAGGCCACTAAGGGAAATTAAAAAACAATATAATTTGATTTTTGTTGTCTGTTTCACGACAGAAACTAGAAAGAACAAAAATTCATTATTTTTGTTTTGTTTTGACGTGGCTTTTTACGCAAAATGGAAATCAAGGAAATTGATTTGTTGGACAAAAGACCGAAAGAAACTGTGATTGGTGTTATTTGATTTACTATCCAAAAGAAACTAACTTTGGTTAGAATGTTGCAAGCCGAAAGAGTCAAGTGTTTTGGTGTGAAATCTTGACTTCATATTCAATTTTAAAAAGGTTTACCTCTACGTAGGAACATTTTGATTTATATAATTTTTTTTTAGTTTCCTGATTGAAAATATCACATTTTTGATTTAGATTATCACTAGTTAACTTTTTTTTTTAAATTTATTTTATCCATCAAATAGTTGTTATTCTTGTCAAAAAAAATTGATCAATGGGTGACACAAAGAAGAATAAAGAAATAATTCTTATGCAAAAGGAAAGTGGTTCTTTAAACCAATTCCAATGTCTCATTTTAAAACCCACAAACTATGTTATTTGGGCTATCCGTATTAAGACGATTCTTGAAGCAAACATATTGTGGGATATGATTGAACCAAGTACAGACACGCAAAGGGATGTCAAGAAAGACAAAATGGGGATTGCATACTTGTTTCAAGCCTTACCCGAAGATCTTGTGTTGCAAGTTGCTACTTGTAAAAGTGCACAAAAAGTATGGAAGGCATTAAAAATTAGACATGTCGGGATAGACATGGTACAAAAGGCATGAATGCAAACACTCAAAAGTGAGTTTGAAACATTGCAAATGAAAGAGGACGAATCAATTGATTCATTCTCTGCAAAGTTAAACAATATTGTTTCTAAGGAAAATAGCCTAGGATCAACGTACATTTGATTAACCTACTTTAGTAGAAAAATTACTGAACTCTGTGCCTGAAAAATTTATTCAAATTGTTGCATCAGTTGAACAATTTAGTGATCTAGACAAGATCTCATTGGATGAGACTATTGGTAGACTTAAAACCTTTGAAGAAAGGATTAAGTTGAAAAAAGGTAGTCATGTTGACAGTATTGATAAACTTATGTTCACGCGTCACGATAACAACTCTAGTCGGGGAAGACGTTTTGGAAATCGTGGACGAGGTCGAGGCAGGAGCAATTATCAATATAGAGGAGAAGGCAATTCCTCTTATGAGTCAAGGAGAACCAACAACAAACCATAAAGAAATGATGGTGAGCATTCCACTTCGAATACAAATGATAAAACTCAAGTCACATGTTACCAATGTCAGAAACATGGACATTATGCCTATGATTGTCCAAATAAGAAACATAAGAATATTGAGTCGTTATTTGTGGAAACACAAGAAGATGAACTTGAACTTTTGATGTGTCAAGTCACAAAAGAAAAGATAGAAAATTTATCATGTGAAGTGATCAAAGAAAAAAAAACTGTGAAAGTTGATTTTGTGAATCAAAGAAAAGAAACTATTAAAATTGTTTATGTGAAACAAATAAAAGAAACTGTGAAAGTTGGTTGTGTGAAACAAAATAAAGAACTGTGAAAGATATTTGTGTGAAACAATCAATACTGTGAAAGTCAAATATGAAAGTCATTTGTGAGAAACTAATCAAGAAGTCTAAAAATTCGTGAGAAGCGAGTTGGTGTGAAGCAAATTGGTGTAAAGAATCTACATAGAAGGAATCAAGTTGTGTGAAACGAATAAACTTCAAGAAGAACCAAGAAAGCTTAATGTGAACAAGTGATGTGATCAAGCAAAGAAGACAAAGAAGATATTGAAGTGAAGACTCAAACTTGGATCAACTATTAGGGGGTGAATGTTAGCCTTAATTGTTTAACCCAAGCTTGAGAAAGTTAATGGGTCGTTTATGTAAATATTGTAAAGTTATGTTTTGAGTCAAATATGTAACCTTGTAAATATACAAGGGTTTATAGTGTCAAAAGTGAAACTTTATAACCATAGTTAGGCTATATAAACCATGGTTATGTCAAATTTGAAAACATATGTACAACATCAGAAATATATGTTAATTTCAGTTTTTCTCTGCATTTCTCAAGAACATTGTACTTTGATTCTTGTTGGATATTCAAAATCTGGGCAACAGATGCAAACAATTGGACGTGTTTGATGACCTATGCAACAATCAGAATTTGTTAGAAATTTATTTATTAATTAACTTTATTTAAAAGGACTTATTTTTAATATTATTATTTGAGTGTTTAAACTGTATATTTATATATATTTATTTGTCATAAAATTGTGTATTCAATTGACATTAATTGAAACATTAGTATACAAAGTTAAAAAATTCAAAAATAATAAAAAAATAATCTATGGCCCTAGGTTAATCGACATTCTATGTATTTTCATTTTATTTTGTGGCCCCACCAAGTTACAAATTGTACTATTGTAATATTAATCAAAAGAAGTCAAACAAGAATCAATAATCGCTTTAAAGAAGCTAACTTTTTTTTTTAAACGGTTTGGTACAACGACATCCAAGACGGGATTTCAACCGTCCCCTCGGATTTGACGCTCTGGGGCGTATGCCCGAGCCCACCCCAGGAGGAACCCCACAACTGGGTAAACCCTCTGACCTTGCTTCAGCAAATATGCCTCAGCCCGGATTCGAACCCAAGACTCCCATAGGAAAGTCAAGGGGGTAACCATTAGGCTGGAAGCCCTTGGTTTTTTAAAGAAGCTAACCACATTAATCTCCATCTCTCCCTCTCTCTCTCTCTGATTAACAATTAAACGATTGTCATGAGATCAAACATCCAGCTTTAGGTGAAAAGAGAGCAGCAGAAGCAAGCAAACTGAGGTTTCATCAGTCTTTAATTTTCATTAATATATCAATTTGCACACTTTGGTGTATTTTGATTTGATTTGATCAATATTTTTGACAACTTTGTTTAGCAATTTTGGTGCATGCATACACGTACTCTCTATGGCCGGCTTGCAGTGATGTGTTCTTCATTTCTATGAACTTAAATATTTCTATTTCTAAATCCAAATCATCTAATAACGACTAAATTATTTGATAATTGTTTAAATTGATTGAAATTAACTTGTAATTAAAGATAACATTAAATTGATCAGCTGCTTATTAATTAATTTGCTCCCCAAACAACCAGACAGAAATTTGATTTATATCCCTTCATCTAGCTATCATGTGTTTGAACTTGGAACGTATTATACATACATACATACATACATACATATTCATTTTTATTTCCTATTATTACAAGGTAAGAAATATACAAAAAATTAAAAAATTAAAAAAAATATATATATTTCATGTTATTACATATATGTAACTTGTATGTTACACATACTAGTTACACATATGTAAATTTATAAATTACATGCGTAACTTTTTGACTTACATATACGTAACTTTGTGATTTACATATCTTTATATATAAAAATTTTCTTTTCTCATTATAACATTTTTAGCCTTATAATAAAAAATGACAATTTTTTTTTTTAAATTTTTTGGTAATATGAGTTTTTTTTTTTTTTTTTTTATACAAAATGAGGAGTTTCTTATAAACCTTCCTCTATAGACATGTATGTATGTATGTATATGTATATGTATATATTATTGCAGTGACAGCTGAACGAGTTTGATTCTATACATGGAACGAGTTGAACACTTAAAAATTCCACTTGAAAAGATAAAGTTGGCTACCAACAACTTTAGTGATGAAATTGCACGTGGCGGATTTGGGAAGGTTTATGAAGGCAAACTCACTGCATCGGGCGAACTAATACATGTTGCTGTAAAGCGGTTAGATAATGAACACGGACAAGGAGACCGTGAGTTCTTGACGGAAATTCAAATGCTTTCGTGTTATAAGCACAAAAATCTCATCTCTCTTGTGGGTTTCTGTAAAGAAAGTGGAGAAAATATCCTTGTTTATGAGTATGCAAAACATGGAAGCCTTGACAGACATCTAGCTGATGATAAGTTGTCATGGATGCATCGTCTCAAAATAAGCCTTGGTGCTGCTCGTGGTTTTAGTTACCTTCATAACGATGTGGGACCCCAACACAGGGTCTTACATCGCGATATAAAAAGCTCAAACATTCTCCTAGATGAAAATCTGGAAGCAAAAATATCTGATTTTGGATTGTCTAAAATAGGTCCTTCAAATGTTGACTTCACATTTCTTGTGACTAGTGCTTGTGGCACCTATGGTTATATTGATCCTGAATATAGGAAAACTGGCATCCTAACCAAGGAATCCGATGTGTATTCATTTGGGGTTGTTCTATTTGAAATATTGAGTGGAAGGCCTGCACTTATTATGTCATATCAAGATGAACGTCGGTTTCTTGATTCACTTGCCCAACGACGTTGTGAAGAAGACAGATTACATGAGATAATACTTCCTAGTATCAAAAATGAAATGAAGGTAGATTCATTGAACATTTTCTCGATGGTTGCATATCAATGCTTGAAAGAAAAGCGTACTGAGCGGCCAACAATGGCATGGATTGTGGAGAGACTCGAAAAGGCATTGGAGCTTCAAGTAAGTTTCATAAGAAGGATTAGCACCAACACACAATTTAAATTTTATTTCTATGATTTACATCTAATAATCTATATGTTTCAAGGTTGATAACAAAATAGCCAAATTTATTAGAGTAGGAATTTGGGGAAAACAAAGTACTGGAAATTCTCACAAAAACTGGTCTTTTGAACTTGAGCAAGGTCATAAGTTGCACAAGATAACCATTGACCATGATAATGATGTGATATACTCTCTCATGTTTACCACGAAATGTGGAGGTATTTTTCGCACTTCTAACAGAGCTGGTGGTTGGGCTGGTGGACAAACAGTTTCGGAGGTGATTTAACATATATATCAATCTTAACTTATACTATACTTGTTCAATCTGTGCATGTACATACATATGTATATATGACCTTTATCAAACAAAATAATATTAATCATGTTATCAGGTTACGTTTGAAATCAATGAGGAAATAGTTGGAATTAAAGGAAGCGTGGGTACTCGAGGTGGTTATACGATAATTTCCTTACTGTCCTTTAAAACAAACGAGAGGACCCATGGACCTTTTGGTGGAACATCTGATGCTCATAACGAGTTCACCATACCATGGGACAAAGGGTCACTAGTCGGATTTTATGGCATTGCTGGCGATTATATTGATGGGATTGGCGTCTATGTGAAAGCCCATGAGGAAATCATGAGGATCGGAACATGGGGAAGAAGCGATGCAGGAGAGCCACGAAATGTGTGGTCATTCAAACTTGAGAGGAATCATCGTTTGAAGAAGATAACCGTTGATCATGGTGATCTCATATACTCTCTAATGTTCACCACACAGTACAGAGGATTAACACATGATTATAATAAGATTGGTGGATGGAATGGTGGAGATAAAGTTTCTAAGGTAAAGAGTTACAAGTTAACACTAACAATATACCATAAAGTTTCCTTAATTCTTATTAAATGTAATCATTCGTGATTAATTTGCAAGGTAACATTTGATTGGAACGAAGAAATTATTGCTATTAGTGGAACAGTTGCCATATCAGAGGGAGATTTTCCTGGTCACACAATAATTTCATCATTATCGTTCGTGACTAACAGAAAAACCCATGGACCATTTGGTACTATACGAGGGAGCCCTTTTATGGTACCATGGAATGATGGTTTGTTTTATGGTTTTTACGGCCTTTGTGGGTTTTATCTTGATAGTATCGGTGTCTATTTGAAGGAGGCTGCAAGGTGGGATATATGAGAATAATAAATTAGATACATATCTCTTATTATGCTTGTTGTTTTATATTGCATGTTAGTGATGAACTTCTCATGTTCTTTAAATATATTATTATTTAGTTAATCTTTCTCATTGGACAATTATGCCTATTGGAGACGTGACAATTAATAATACGAGTATTTTATGAGTTTTTGTTTTTAGTCTCATAATTAATTGTAAAACCGTATTTTAAAGCGGATGTATCTATATTGGTAACTAGAATATTACCACGTATATTAGGTGAATTTTATATAAAATATTAAATAGCTACTAATGAGTAATTAATTATAAAACGATAGTTTGATATAAAATGATAAATTTACATATTAATAACTATTTTTAAGGAATAAAACAATAATTAAAAATTTTAATAACTATACAAGTGACACATAACCTTTTTGATTTAAAACAATTGATATTTTGAACCAAATGACGTTAAAAACTTCGGTTTGTATTGTCAAAAATTAGCTTTTAAAAACCAAAAAGGTAAGATATAAGACTTAATTTCAAAAATAGTGTTTTAAAATAAGGAGCAAAAACATTACTTTCTCTGTCTTTTGTATTACTTTAATTTCAAATAAATTAAACAACGTCAATTGTTTATAAAAATTTTATTGTTTGTCCCCATGGCACCCTCCATCACTACATAGGGGCGTGACTGGGAGTAGGCACATATGTGATGCGGCTCACGGTGTGAAAAAAGAAGAAAGGGGAAAAAGAAGGGGCTGATGGGGGTAAGATGAGGAGGTGATGATAGCACATGTGATGATAATGTGGAGTGATGAGGGTTGATGGTGGTGCCACCGTGAAATGATTGGGGCATGATGAGTACATGTCAAGACATATTCAATTGAATATGTGATTAATCAAGAATAAAACCTAAAAGATTCGACTCACAAATGACCCTAATCTATTACAACTCAATCTAAGAATAATGACACAAGCCCTAAACATTTGAATCTAGAATTGTAAAACTCAACAATTAATGTCAATCGGATCTCCTTAGAGATCAGAACATGGCTTAAGTGTCATACTAAGAAGCTTTTCACAATACAGTGGCCTGCATGAAGGCGAAATCCCCTACTAATATATATTTTTGTTTCCATCATTATCTATATATTTGTTTTGTAATAACCTCACAATCATATATAGTTAATTCTAAAGGTTGGTTACCAATTACATATTTTCTTTTACTTTTTTGCTAGTCATAATCCTATTTAATATCAAATAAAATTGATTTTCACTTTTCATTGGCTATTTTGACTTGGTTTGATGGCAAGTGCTTGACTTCTTGGAAACCTATGAATCGTCATTTTCTTTTAAACTAATAAAAAAATTCCTATCACTCTATTTTTTATCCCTTATATTTTTTTCTTACCCATCTTTTATACTCACACTCATTAACTAACATTCTTTTTACGTGACATTTTCATGACAAGTGGTCGAGCTCTCATCAAGCCTCTTATTATAAATATCCTATGAAAAAATATTGTCAACTTTGAAGTTGTAAGTGCATAGTATAATAAATATCTGCTAAATATAGCCTAACAACAAAAATCATCAACTTGTGAGTGCATCATACATTAAATATTGCCAACTTTGGAGTACACTTGTTAATAAAATGTTGAGTACCGAACTATCAATCCAATTGTCAACGAAATATAGATATAAACTATATGGCTCTGTTATCATCACCCCCCCCCCCCACCCTTTCACTCCACGTATGCGCCACGTAGACGTCTCATAATCAACAAACATCATCATCCACTTATCACTTCGCATCATCATTGCATATGTTATATCACTCTCTATCACTTTCTTATCACTCCACATCATCACCACCTTTATTCAATATTTTATTATTTGTTTTTCTATTTTTTAAATTAAAAAGTGAATTAAAAAATACATAATATTATTAAAAAAATTAATATTACAAAATAAAAAAAATACATGATAAAAAAGATTAAACTAATAATAAAATTAAAAAAAACATTAAAATAAAATTAAATACCTTTTTAAAAAAAGCTACATATTTTCTCTTTGATTTTTCCAGACATGTTCAACCAAATTGCCTTTAAAAATGTTATGTATTTCTATGCTTTGGATCTCGGCTCGGATTTCAACTCTTTCTTTCGGTGTAACCTCTTCAACCGGAGCGTTGATCGCTTCGTAATAAATTGCAGCTCATTCGAAACCAACGTTTGAAATGCTTGTCTTCGTAAGTTGGATTTTGACTAAAATAATCTTGAACGAGACGTTTGTTTCCACCTTTACGATCACGATTTATTTTTTTTCGTCGTAACACTTGCGTAGAGTTTTCTTCAATATTAGCTAGGACAGATGTTAATGTTGCTTGAACGCTGCGTAAAAACATGAACGCTCCTTCGTCTAAATCGAATGATGACGATTTCGTAATTTCCTTCTTCCAAATCATTTTTTTATTGTAAATTTGGTTATTTTATAGAAAAATAATGGTTTTTTAAAGAGATAGGTGATTATTGTAGGGAGTTGAATGTTGATTTAATAAGAGGAGTGATTTATATATAATGGTTTAATTTTTATTTTTTGTTGTTTTCCAACGGTCATCCGGTTGATGGGAAAGAGTGGCAAGAATTTGACAAGCGTTATCCTGATTTTGCCAAAGAACCTAGGAATGTTCGCTTGGGTTTGGCTGCCGATGGCTTTAATCCGTTCGGGAATCTATCTCAGTCGTACAGTATGTGGTCAGTAGTGTTAACAACGTACAATACACCGCCTTGGTTATGTATGAAAGATTCTTCTTTTATGTTAGCTTTGCTAATTCCTGGGCCTAAATCACCAGGAAAGGACATTGATGTATTTCTAAGGCATTTGATAGATGAGTTGAAAATGTTATGGGTGAAAGGAGTTCAAATGAGAGATGCATCAACCAATACTGTATTTACAATGCGTGCGGCATTATTATGGACTATTAATGATTATCCTGCTCGTAGCAGCTTGTCTGGATGGAGTGGTCAAGGTTACAAAGCATGCCCTACTTGTAACCTAGACACACCATCATGTCGTGTAACTAGTAAAATAGCTTATGTTGGTCACAGACGATTCTTGCCTTCCAAGCATAAATTTATAGATAGTCTCTTGTTTAATAGGAAAAAAGAGAAGAGAAAGCCTCCTAGAAGATTGACTAATGCACAAATTTTAGAACAATTAGAAAACCTTCCATATCGTGTTCCAGGTAAACATCCAAGCTACGGAGGTGTGAAAAGAAAGCGTGGTGAATCAGAATTGAATTGGACCAAATGAAGTATCTTTTTCGACCTGGATTATTGGTCAACACTTGAACTAAACCACAATCCTGATGTAATGCATATTGAGAAAAATGTATGTGAGAGTTTGTTGGGTACTTTGATAATGAATGAAAAATCAAAAGACACACGTAAAGCTAGAGAAGACTTGAAAAATATGGGCATTCGAGAAAATCAATGGCTAACAACAAAAAACAAGAAGATTCATCAACCACATGCCTCTTACTGTTTTAAACCTAGAGATCGAGAACGTTTTTGTAAGTTCATTGGAGGGGTAAGACTACGTGATGGTATTGGTTCCAATTTTAAAAATAAGGTGCTTGAATCAAATGTAATTGACTTAAAGTCTCATGATTATCATATTCTCATGCAACGATTGTTGCCAATAGGAGTTCGAGCAGGACTTCCTACGGATGTTTCAGAAAGGATAATCGACCTTTGCACCTTTTTCAAAAAAATATGTGCACGATCGGTTGATGTGAATGATATGTATATAGCACATGATGAAATTGTGAAGATACTATGCAATTTGGAATTAATATATCCTCCAGCGTTTTTTGACAGAATGGTTCATGTAATTCTTCATTTACCTGAAGAGGCTATTCTTGGGGGGCCAGTGTATATGAGATGGATGTATCCTTTTGAAAGATACATGAAAAAACTAAAAGCGTTTGTTAGAAACAAAGCTAGACCCGAAGGCTCAATCGCAGAGGGTTATGTTGTTGAAGAAACACTGACATTCTGCTCTATGTATCTTGAAGGTATACAAAACTATATTCAACCGTCCTAATAGAAATACAGATGCTGGTATTCCAAAGAGGTAATACTCTGTGTTTTCATCACAATGTCGACCACTCTCATCAAAGAAAATCACTGCACTTTGCGAAAAGGCCAAAAATTCATTGGGATGGTTTGTGTTGGACAACTGTGATGAACTTAAAAGCTATTTTCGTAAGTTTGTTAATTCTTTTATTTAAATTTTTGCTTTTATTCATAACTTGTTTGAACATTTTGTCTGTGTCTCATATAGGGAATTTAAATCACAATTTCCGGAAAGAAATGTAAAAGTGGAGTTTTCATCATGGCTTAATGAGAAGGTAAGCATGTCTTCTGACTGTACAGACGAACTAACGTCATTGACACATGGTCCATTAAGTGCATATTCTTATACTGCTTGCATAGTCAATGGTGTTAGATTTGTCGTACACAATCGAGATGTTAGACGCACTACTTAGAACAATGGTGTTGTTTCATTTGGAGAAGACGGTACACCATTTTATGGTCAACTTGAGGACATCATAGAGTTGAACAATTTGAGTGATTATTCGGTTGTACTTTTTCGTTGTAAATGGTTCAACACGTCGGGTAAAGGTCGATTAATTAAGAAAGACAACATCGTTATTATCGACGTTACTCGTCAAAGCTATGTATGTAGTGAATGGTATGATGATCAACAATATTTTTTAGCCACACAAGCTAAACAAGTGTTTTATCTTGAAGATCCTTTCAAAAGCAATGACAATTGGAGGGTTGTAGAAGACGTTCACCATCGAAAACTTTGGGATTATCCAAGTACTAGTATTGTTAACGAGATTGATGTATTGCATGATACTCGGTCATCTAATTATAACTTGATTGTAAATTCAAGCTTATAAGGTCTTGATGCAAGTTTTAACCCCAAAATTGTCGCAATACCGGTCGTAAATGACACTGAACCATTTCATGGTAACTTATTTATCGACTTAGGCTACTTGCCTATGGTGCAAACGACAAGTGAAGGTGGTGAATTAAATCTTACTCCCGTGATCGTAGAAGATGAAGGTCTTAGTGATGATGATGATGATGATGATGATGATGATGATACAAACACTATGAGGAAAAAGAACTAAATGATGACAAGGAAGACAATGATGTTGATATTGTAGACCCGTGTTATCTTAGTGATAATTTTAATTGATTATAAATGTAGTTAGGTATTTTATTTCTTATTAAATGTGATATATATGTATGTTATTAATGGTTCTTTTATATATTATTAACGATCTTTGTTAAAGGTATGGCTACATATGCTCGACGACATGGAGGAGATGGTGGGGATCGACCTCCTCATGGCAACTCGAGTAGAATTCCGGCTAACTGCGAGTCTTGTAAGAAAAATGATTTATTAGAAAGATTTGCGGCTAACTACAATTGTATATATTGTTTTATATTTTATCATTTTACTAATTTTCATTTTTATGATTTGATGTAGCTCAACCAAGAAAAGTGAGAGGACGTGGAAAAAATAAAAATTTATTAGAAAAATTTGCGAGTAACAATAAGCCGTTGGAACTCGAACTTGACCTTTTGGGGGGGCACGCATAAATTTGTTGGAGAAAACGCTAGCCTTTTTATTAGATGTATATCTAATGAGGTGCCTAGAGTTCCATTTCACTATCCCAGTTGGGACAGAGTTCCCGAGCACGATAAGCTTGGGATATATCGCACATTGCATGTAAGTATACAATGTAATGTTTTATTTAAATATATATTTGACAAGTAATGTAATAATTTTCAAATTATTTGTTTTTGTAGCATTACTTTGATCTTTATAGCTGGCTGGGAACGCCCGACTGGGATGGAATAAGGGCAGGGATAAATGAGGATTGTGCCCCGAAGATATCGGGATAGAAAAAATGAATTAAAAAGGCATTTTGATAACTATGGTGGTTACGATAATGTTAAAAATGCAAAGAATCACCCGCCCGACACACAAACACAAGAAGCTTGGGAGAAAATTATTGATGAATTGTTCCTCAACGCTGACTTTATGAAACGATCTGTAAAAAATGCATCAAACATATCAAAACAACTTTACGTAACTGCTGGTAGAAGTAGGTCGTATGCTCAGATGCGACATGAAGATGTAAAAAAAATAATTAGTATTATCACATATTTATTCACAATTCATTGATATGATGGATATTTTTCTTGTTTACATATGCGAGATACAGGAATTTCAAGCATGCTCAAGGACTGGAAGAAGATGCACACGAAGAAAGGAGGTGGATGGGTGAATGAAACAGCAGAAGATGATTGGGTAAATATATTACTTTTAGGTTACCATTTAGAGTATATTGCAAGTAAATAGATAAATTTAAAGTATTTTACGTTGCACATGTTTATGCAAGTAGATAGAGAATTTAGAAACTATGTGTATTGTTTTAGATTTAGTGAATCATTTTGACCTATTTAAACAAACTCTTGCATATGTTTTGTCAAATAAAGTATATGCAAGTTATTGTTTCGATTGTGTCAAAATGACTTGAACACATTAAGGTGAACTTAGTGAATTAAAGTTTGATTGGTTCGTTTTGCCCCTTATGTTGAGATTTGTTTATGCTATTTTGTTGTAAATTTAACAGGATGGTTATCTAATTTCTAGCAGTTATGTTATCGTTTTTTTAAAAAACTAATTTGTATTTATTGTACTATTTAAATACAGGAAAGACTTGAGGAAGAAGCTGCTCGGATGCGTAAAGGGACAGAACAAATTGATGAAGAAGAATGTTTGTCCCATGTTTTAGGTGACAGACGTGGTTGGAAGAGGGGTGTTGGAAGAAGACTTAGGAATATAGCCCCTGATGTTTCTTATGTATCAAACTCGCAGTCCCAATTGTCTGACATGCAAGAGACAATTCGCGTCTCATGAATGAGAACATGCGACGAATGCAAGACGAGATTGATGCACTTAAATCAAAGAAACATGCCACGTCAACAGACTCGGATGAAGACTAATGTACTTAGAAATATTGAATATTATATTATGATGGTTTGGAAAACATTAAGTTAGATTATGTAACTGTTCAGGTGTATTTGACACTTTGTAAACATTGTTGGGTGCTTGATGTTTTGTGTTTTGTTTGATTATTTGTATTTTGTGTTTGGTTAGGTTTTAGTATATATTCATATAATATAACATGTTATTTGGAAAGAAATTGCAGGTTTTGTTCCTATAAAGTGGAAAATACAAAAAATAGGGAATTTTTTTTTTGAATATGACCTTTGCCGACGACATGTCGTCGGGAAAGGGCTTTTAAAAAAAAATTTTTAATTTTTTTATTTATTTTAAATTAATTATTTTTTTCTGCCGACGTTCTTGGGCGACGACATGTCGTCGGGACAAATAATCTATGCCGACGAAGTTTTTCCCGACGACCTAGATACCCTATAGCGATGAAGCTATATCGTTGAAAGCTGTGGCGACGACATGTCGTCGGGATAGGCTGCACCTAGGCGTGACCGGCCCCTCTCATGCCCCACTCACCTAGCATTTATAACACATTGCCTAAGAAATATAAAGAGTAGATTAGAATAGTAAACCTATTCTATTTTTTATTAAATAAACAATAAAGGGTTAACTAGCTACTGTTGAACTTCCATTATTGACAAATTATTGGTGACCATTACGTCATTAACGTAATTGATACGTGATGCAATATTTTTTATATTTTTAAAAGCTACATGAGCCAAGGACGTTAAACAATGAAAATATATCAATACTCTCAATAAATAACAATAATTTGTGAGAGAAGACAAATGAGCTATCAGAGTTGACAATTTTGACGCATCATATAGGTTGATTTGGTTTGATCGAGTTTAGTCTCATCAAATTAGGAAAAAAAAATCATTCATAGAAGAATGATGGTTGGAAAGTCATCTCGAGTATATTTTTAACCCATACAACCTTCTAACTTGTTTTTCTCAGAGATTCAGAAAAATTGTAATAATATTATAATAAACGTTGTTGTAATCATAATATTATATAAAATTGTTGAACAACAATTTATTATGAGTGAAAGTTAAACATAAAAAATAATAGATCATAATTTTATCTTTTGGTGAAAATGGGCAACTATTTTGGAACATATCAAAATATTACTATAAATATATAGGTTGGAGTTTGGAGGGAGCATAACTAGCAAACTATCTAAAATTGAGTCCCAGCCTACAATGTAGTATTTTGAGAATGCACTCAAAGTAGATCTTTTAGTCTCTTATTGGCATTAAAAATAATGTGATAGTTTAAAGTCCAAGAATATATGTTGTTTTTATATAGCTCTTTAATTGGGAGGTAAATGACCATCCTATATCACTACAAGAAAAAGTATCAATAGGGTCGCCACTAAAAATCCCCAAAAGCACCGCTAATAGCAATAGCGGCGATGTCGCCGCTAAAGAGTCGCCACTAAAAAATGTCGCTAAAAGTGAAAAGAACCCCGGCTAAAAATTGTCGCCGCTAAAGGGTGGCCGTCGCTGCTATTGATGTTGCCACTAATAGTGTTTAGTAAATTACTCCGCTATTGATGTCGCCATTTAATACGAGTTGTTTCAAAAATGGCATTTCATGGTTTTGTACCACCTAAAATTGTTGCTTTAACAAATTGCATTCAAACCATTCAAATACCTAATTAAACATTAGGTGAAACGTTGTTTTAATTTCTTAAAAATATAAGAAAAAACATTGAAATTTGTATGATATATTTAGCTCTTATTATGATAAATTATATATTTTTTGAGTAGTTATGAGTTTATATACATTTAAATACACTTGAACTTTCAAGCGGATTGATTTTATACAACCTTTTAATTTTACCCCTTTAACCCATAAACTATGAAACAATCCCAAATTTGTATGATATTTAGCCCCATGAAATCAATGGACCAAACCAACTTTAAAGAAAATCAGTCCCATGAACCACCATAACAAAATTAACTTTTGAACACTAACAGGCTCTTCCTCGACTACACAGCCAAACTTAATTTGAATGGAAGCTGATGGCGGCTGCCGAATGGGAGGCGACGGCTGTGGACGAAAGGTGTGGCCTAAATATGAGAAGATTGCGTACCTCCCTAATATTTGATGGAGAAATAAAGGGAAAAAAACCATTGATGGAGACCCACGGGCGTGTGCAGCCGGCGGGGAAGCAGGAGCAAAAGGGGAAGCTGAGCTGTGAATGGGTGGGAAATGAGAAATGAGGGAAATTTCAACGCCTTTATTAACTTTTAACGGCACTGTCGGTGTTACTGATGTCGCCCCTAATACTAAACGTCAACTTAAAACCCTAGCCGTTGAATGCACCTTAATTTAAATGGCCGGATGCGAGATGGGCAGAATTCGCGGCCGTTGCCGCTATTGGTGTCACCGCTATCGAAGCTTTTTCTTGTAGTGGAAAATCTTGCTTCGACCATTAGAATCATTAAGCATAATAGACGTATTTTTTTCCGAATAAATGTGTTTACAATTATGTTAAAAAAATTCGAAGATTTTGGCTTGACTTTGACGGGTTATTTCGGGTTATTATACATTTAGTGGGTTATTTTTTATCCTTTTCCTATATATATATATATGTAAAGAATAATAAAGGCTGATGCTCACCAAACTTCAATTTTGTCTAAGTATCAGAGACTACACAGACAAACAGCCTTCGGAAAGAAGGAGTTCCTCTTCGGAAGCAACATTGCTTCGAAAGAGTAACTCACTCCTACTAAAGGCTGTACAAGACAAACACTTCGGAAGGCCAACACTTATAGATAAATCTTCAGAGCTTCCGAAGACATAAAGCTTGTGAAGAACTAAAGGCTTCCGAAGACTAATAGCTTGTAACACCCCGACCGAGGGCGGAAACGTCGGGATGCCACGAGGGATGAAGAAGAGTTGGCTGATGAAGAAGGTTCGCCGGATCAAGGGTTTGCATGACACCATGCATGAGGGTTCGGCTAAGCAAAGAGAAGGTTCGGCCAACACCTCGCCCAGCCCCTACAGGTTCGCTAGGCCCAAAGGTTCGGCTCCTCTCCTGCTTACCTACAACAGGTTCGTCAACCTGTACTTCCTCCCCTCTCTTCGCGAACCATTCAGCCCATGGCGGCCCACCATAATCTCAAACGCATTTCAACGGTCGTAGGTCCATCTATGGTCCTCCCATACTCATCCACATGCATATTAGGGTTTTTAACGTGTTTAACTTGTTTAAGACTTAAAGATATAACTTATCAAATGTTTAGAGTGAGAAACCAAAAGAAATTTCAAGATCTACCTTAAATCGTTGGCCAAACTTCCAGTTTCTTTGTGGTTTCTTGTTCCTCTCGATCGTGCGGTCGTCTAGCCACCAAGATCTCGTGAATCCGACAAGGAATGAAGAAGATAGGCTAGAGAGAAGTTAGAGAGAGAAGTGGGTGACGAATTTTGAAGCTAGAGAGAGAAAAAGTGTTCTTGCAAATGGGGAAGAAGAGAAAGGAGTCGGTTTTATACCCCGATCTATCCCCGCGTGCCCGGTCTCGTTTTTATCGCGATAAAACTCATAAAATGTTCGGTTTGGCTCTTAAACCATATTTAAAACATAAGACCTTTAAATGTTTATGTTTTGTTTTTATAAAAATTATTTTATTAAATTATGATTGTTTCTTAAGTGAATTTCTGTTAAATTATTTATTTAATCAAAACATCGTGTTTGGATTTGTTTCAGGTTGTAATTCCTAATAAACGTTTTTAGTTTTCTTTTCTTAAATTAATATCGTTCGTTATTATTTCGTTATCTCATCGAAACACGTTACTTACGTACGTATTCGTAAAGATCCGTCAGCTTTGCAAATCCGACGCTCGTATCGTATTTCGATTCGATTTACGATTTATGGAATATCGTTTCAGAATATTATACCTAATAATTATATTCGTGTGAATCGTCACCCACGTAAATACATTATTAAGTTAATATTTCTAAAATAATATTCACGTTTAATTTATAATCGTAACCTCACAATCGCGTAATTATTCTCAGTATTGTTTTCATTATTCCATTTTCTTTAATATGATAAATCCCAATCCGCAACCCACTAAACCATATCACTGACACATCCATAATAGACCGAAATATGCATATGTATAGGGCATATGTAGGGGTCAGTCGCAACCGCCCCAGCCACCCACCATCCCACCGCTATTTCGATAAACTATGACCATGTGTCCTTGACTATGTTTTGTAAACCAACAACAACGAACTCCTAATTCCTTTCCATACAAAACCAATAATCCATATCTGTGAATTTAACAGCGATAAACTCTCTGGTTCTGTTTAGTTGGGTTACAACTAAACTTCCCATGGTTTACGCGTATAATAATATATTCTCAATGTATACCAATTATCAATAATATCATCCAATAATTCATAATCATTAATAATTAACACATCAGGTTGTAACAGTATCATCGTACATATGTACGGACAACCTGAAATACAGTGATGTTACAGTCTCCCCTAGTTAAGGGAATTTCGTCCCGAAATTTAACTTGGAGTGACCGTAGTGAATAAATGTGGATACTTAAGCTTCATCTGATCTTCTTGCTCCCAGGTGAATTCCGGACCACACTTCGACTCCCAACGTACTTTGACATTTGGAATTCTACTGCGTTTGAGCTTTTTAACCTCACGATCCATTATCTCCACTGGTTTTATAACAAAGTGCATGGTATCATTGACGCGAATGTCATCGAGTGGTACCTGAAGATCCTGATCAGCTAAGCATTTTCTTAAATTGGACACGTGATACGTTGGGTGCACGTTACTGAGTTCAGGAGGAAGTTCCAACTTGTAAGCGACTTTCCCGATCCGTTCAAGGATCTTAAAAGGGCCAACATATCGTGGAGCAAGCTTACCCTTCTTCCCGAATCGTACCACTCCTTTCCAAGGCGATACTTTAAGTAATACCATATCATCAACTTCAAACTCTAAAGGTTTTCGTCGTTTATCCGCGTAGCTCTTCTGTCGACTGCGAGCAGCTAACAGATTGTCACAGATCTGGCGGATCTTGTCAGTCGTTTCTTGAATAATCTCAGGACCAGTGATCTACGATTCGCCGACCTCGGTCCAACAAATAGGTGAACAACACCTCCTGCCATAAAGAGCTTCAAACGGCGCCATACCAATGCTCGCATGATAATTGTTGTTTTACGAGAACTCGACTAATGGTAAATAGCTATCCCAGTTGCCACCGAAATCGATGACACAAGCTCTCAACATATCTTCAAGTGTCTGGATCGTTCGCTCCGTCTGTCCATCCGTTTGAGGATGATAAGCGGTGCCAAGATCCAATCTTGTTCCAAAAGCTTCATGAAGTGATTCCCAAAATCGTGCCGTGAAACAAGCATCATGATCTGATATTATGCTCAAGGGAATTCCATGTCGGCTAATGATCTCATCAATATAGATACGATCTAATTTCCGCACAGGGTACGTCTCGCGTATCTTTAAGAAATGAGCCGACTTGGTTAATCTATCAACTATCACCCAAATACTATCCTTACCGTTTGCGGTTCGTGGGAGTTTAGTAATGAAATCCATAGAGATATTCTCCCACTTCCACATCGGTATTTATGGTTGTATTAACAGTCCCGAGGGTCGTTGGTGTTCTGCCTTGACTTTAGCACAATTAAGGCACTTGGACACATGCTCAGCAATATCCTTCTTCATTCCAGGCCACCAATACAAGGCCCTATGGTCTTGATACATCTTATCAGCACCCGGATGGATGGAGTAACGGGACTTATGAGCTTCATCCATAATCACCATCCTAAGATCATCCCGATTCGGTATCCACAACCGATTCAAGTAATACATCAAACCATCATCCTTAGTTTCCAATAGTATCTCAGCCCCACAAGACATCTCATTTTTCAAGTTATCCTGAGCCAATGAGTGTTGTTGGGCTGTGAGAACATCATTACGGAGATTAGTGTGCACTCGGACACTATGGATCTGAACTTGACTTTTGCGACTAAGCGCATCTGCTACTACATTCGCTTTACCAGGATGGTAGCGAATTTCACAGTCATAATCGTTCAATAGTTCAACCCATCTCCGTTGCCTCATATTAAGCTCTTTCTGATTGAGAATATGTTGCAAACTCTTATGGTCAGTAAATACTACACACTTTATGCCATAAAGATAATGTCTCCATATCTTCAAAGCAAACACGACTGCACCAAGTTCCAAGTCGTGTGTAGTGTAGTTCTTCTCATGAATTTTCAACTGTCTCGATGCATACGCTACGACCTTTCCCCGTTTCATGAGAACACAACCGAGACCTAGGTTGGATGCATCACAGTAAACCACAAAATCATCATTTCCATCAGGCAGTGTTAAGACAGGAGTATCACAAAGTTTCTGCTTCAAAGTCTGAAACGCCTCTTCTTGCTTTGGTCCCCACTCGTATGGTTTATTCTTTTGAGTCAAAGAAGTGAGAGGGACAACAATCCTGGAGAAGTTCGAAATAAACCGTCGATAGTAACCGGCAAGTCCAAGAAATGATCAAATCTCCGTTGGTGTCATCGGTGTACTCCAATTCTTCACCGCATCAATCTTCGCAGGATCCACGTGAACACCCTTTTTATTGACTATATGTCCCAAGAATTGAACTTTCTTAAGCCAAAATTCACATTTAGAGAATTTGGCATATAGTCGCTCCTCTCTTAGGATCTCCAAAACCAACTTAAGGTGTTGCTCGTGTTCCTCTTTGGTCTTCGAGTATATCAAAATGTCATCAATGAATACAATCACAAAATTATCCAAGTATGGCCTGCAAACATGGTTAATGAGATCCATGAAAACCGTCGGTGCATTGGTAAGGCCGAAAGGCATTACCGGAAATTCATAATGGCCATATCTTGTTCTGAAAGCCATCTTGGGAATATCATCATCATGTACACGAAGCTGATGATATCTAGACCTAAGATCGATCTTTGAAAACCATGCCGAGCCTTGAAGCTGATCGAAGAGATCATCGATGCGCGGCAGTGGATATCGATTCTTAATTGTGAGTTTGTTTAATTCGCGGTAGTCGATGCACATTGGGAATGACCCATCCTTCTTCTTAACAAACAAGACCGGTGCACCCCATGGTGAATGGCTCGGCGAATAAATCCTTTATCAGTCAGCTCTTGCAGTTAGCTCGCCAATTCTTGTAACTCCGAAGGCGCAAGTCTGTAAGGAGCTTTGGCGACAGGGTTCGCACCATGTACTAAGTCAATTCGAAATTCTACTTGACGTTCTGGTGGAAGACCCGGTAAGTCGTCTGGAAATACTTCAGGAAAATCTCTTATTACTGGAACGTCTTCAATTCTCCTTCCTTTCTCCTTTTTCTCCACAATGTGTGCTAAGAATGCTATACATTTATTCCTAAGGTACTTGTGTGCTTTAGTGCATGACATCAGCTTAAGACCTTTACTAGAATTTTCCCCAAAAACTCTTAAAGTTTCACCCGAAGGTAAGGAGATACGAATTCGTGACAAACAATCTCCGCTTTGTGGGTGGCTAACCAATCCATGCCTATGATAACATCAAAGCTACCAAGATGCATAGGTATGAGATCAATTGGGAAAATGTGATCACTTAAGTTCACAGTACATCCAATAATAACAGTGTCAATATCAATAGTGTTTCCGTCAGCCACTTCCACGTTAAACGGTTTATCTAAGTGTGTACGTATTCTACCAAGCATGCATTCAAAATCATATGAAACGAAACTCCTATCAACACCAGAATCAAATAAGACAGATGCATAAGAGTTGTTGGTCAGAAATGTACCGTTGACCACATCTTGGTTGGCTTGAGCAGCAGGAGCATTCAGTTGGAACGCTCTACCTCGGGCCAGCCTTTGATTCTTTCCCGTCAGTCTTGGGCACTGATTTCTGAAGTGACCCACTTCACGACACTCGTAACAGGCTCTTTCTTGTGCAGGAGGTACCTGGCGAACGGGTACAGCTTGAATTGGTGGTATGTATGGAGCAGGTAGTGCAAGCGGTGCCTGTTGCATCCTTTGTGCTTGCGGTGCACTCCGACATACGTTTGCAAAATGACCATACTTGCCGCAGTTGTTGCAGACGCGACATGGCAAGTTAGGTGCGTGATGATACCTACAGATGTTACATTGAGGAGTGACCCCAACATAATTTCTTACAGTGGTGTTGTTTGATGATTGCTGTGCAGACTTAGTAGCAGGAGTAGTAACAACAAAATTTCTGGTCTTTCTCTTCTTGTTGCTGCTTTTTGAAGAGTTGCCTTGTTCAGTCTTGAATTCAGTTGAAGTCTCCTTGGCAGACGATTTGGTGTAAGTCTTCTTGAATCCCTTTCGTGTGAGTGTTCTAGCCTTCACATGATTATTAGTGAGTGTAGCAGATAAACGGATTGCAGCCTCCAGTGTTTTAGGGTTGCTTCCGTAGACTGTGTCTTGAATCTGCATAGGCAACCCGCCTATGTACTTCTCTATGGCTCTCTCCAATGGCGTCACTAGATGAGGTACCAGCAGACTATACTCGTGGAAACGAGTATTGTAGATCACGTTCTCTCCACTGTCTAGCTTGAGTTCCCAGAACTCAGTTTCCAGCTTCCTCATTTCGCTACGAGGACAGAATTCAGTGGTCATCAGGTTCTTGACCTCCGTCCATCTCAGTGCTAGGGCAGCATCCACTCTCCTAGTTCGCTTTTCGCCATTCCACCAGGTCAGTGCTCTCTTCTGGAAAACACTGGTGGCATAGCGCACCTTCAAATTCTCGGGGCAATCACTGTTGATGAAGGTGTTCTCCATGCTCTCAAACCACTGTAGCAGACCAGTGGCTGTCTTAGCACCCGTAAACTTCAGTGGATTACAAGAGTTGAAGTGTTTGAATGTGAAAGCTAGTGGGTTTGCACCACCTCTGTTCTTATTGAGAGTTTGATTGGCTTTTGTCAGTTGATTCACCAATCTAGTAATGAGTGTTGCTAACTCTTGCATGTGGCATTACTGTTGTTAGCATCCCCATTGTTAGTATCATCTTCATTATGACGGTGCGGCGGCATGTTTATGAGGAATTAGAAACATGTTACTACCGTTTACAATGTAAGTTATACAAGCAATGGTCAAATGAGTTCATCTTCACAGTTAGGATTACATATAGGAACTATATTTTTCTCCTATCTGTCATTAAACTCATAACAATTATAAATTTCCTAATATTATGCTAAAGTATCCTAATTGGTCATATCTAATATTAACTAAATATTCCTAAGTTCCAAACATTTTCCACCCTATACTAACACTGACAACCTCCCGATGCAGTGCAACAAGCTTATATATAGGGTATATGCAGGGGTAGATCGCAACCTCCCCAACACCATCCCACCACTGTTGCATTGCACCACGATTATGCCCTTGTTAGAATTTAGGGTGTATGATATATCTTACCATTATCTCACTTCACAAACCTTATCCTAGGTAGGATAATTTTGAGTGAAGTGGTCTTTAGTTCCCTTGGACAATAGGTTCGCCTAATGTCTAAGTTCACATAATGTATAAGTTCACCTGACATTAAAGTTCCTTAATATCTAAGTTCACTAAAAATCCATACTAAATTCCAATATGCATAATCATCAATGAGGGTTAATATCGTCACTGATTGCTCTTATTGTCACTAAGTGTTCATATCCTCCCTATAATTTATTCTCATCAAGTGTTCATACTATCACCAAGTGTTAGTATCATCACTATGCGTTCATATTTTCACTAAGTGTCTATATCATCACTAAAGTCTACAGTCCATCACTAAGTGTTCGTATCGTTCGTTGGTCCTATAAACCCCACATGTCCAATAAGTGTGTTCATAAGTGATTTTATATGTTCATCAAATATGTTCATCCAAAGTGTCAATCCAAACCAACCTTAACCAACATCTCATCAACAGTCCATCAATCATAACTCTACAACATTTCCTAGTAGTATCCTAATAATATCCTAAGTTCCTGACACTGACAAACCCCCAATATACTACAACTGGTATATGTATAGGGCATATATAAGGGTAGGTCGCAACCTCCCAAATCATCGTCCCACCACCTTTGTAGTATACCACGAGTGTGTCCTTGTCTGGAGATCAAGGATCAAGCAGATAATTCCTAAAGCAAATAAATTCCTAAACAGTTAATTTCCTAAGCAATCAATTTCCCAACCGGGTAGTTCCCTTATTCCTCAATACTGACATCCACCCAATGTACTATAAGTGGTATATGTATAGGGCATATGATAAGAGTAGGTCGCAACCGCCCGAACCACCGTCCCACCACCTTTACAATACATCACGAATATGTCCTTATCGAGTAAATAGGGCACAAGTAGCAAACAATCAGAAATTAGCATATGTAAATCAGATGTATAACAAGAGTTCAGTTAACATGTAATAAACACATAAGCATGAAATCCTGAATATACTAACTAATGTATGATATAACTCATACTAGGGTATCCTATGGTTATAGACTAGGTCAACCATTTCTAGTAACCTAATTCCCTATAACCCAGGCTCTGATACCAATCTGTAACACCCCGACCGAGGGCGGAAACGTCAGGATGCCATGAGGGATGTGTAGATTGTTCATAAGCTCGTGGGCATCTAATTTAAATCATCACATATCAATTAATCAACCAAATTAATTACACAAAAGTCATGTTCATCATGAATTAGTTACATCAATTACACAAAAGATTTAGCTATCTAACTAAATTCTAGTCTTCAGAATTTCAGTTATTTAGCTAAGTCGAAGACCCTACGTGATGATGTCCCAAAAGAATGTAGAGTTATCCTGCCCTGCTTACTTGTCTTCATTCCCTGAAACATGTGAAAATCAGGTGTCAACTACGAAGTAGTTGGTGAGAAATCATAAGTTTTACATTTAAAAAAATGTTTTACCACATGATTATAAAAGTTTAAAGTTTCTTGAGAAAATCCACATGAGCACCTGCGAGATAATCCAACACATAACCCAACACAATCACAAACATACAATCACATATATCAAATAATCATAGATAATCATAGATAATCAATCACATAAAGATTCAACCAATCTCAATCATCAATATTCTCAAATAGTATAAGTGACTATACATGAAATCAATGTGATTAACCGAAGTTAAAGACAATGATTCATGGAGTGGTAACAAACCACGTGACAATACATGCAATCGTTGCAGATGACCGAAGTCAACAGTAATACATGTAATCATTGCCGATGACCGGAGTCATTAACGATGTTACACGGAGTTATGATAGTTAGTGATAATCCATAACAATGAATATCCCATTATATGAATATCATAATGATAAACCAGGTGTCACCCATGTGTTATCAAAATAATATTTAAATTGGTATACATGTTCCACCTCCGAGTTTAAAACAAAACAGTTTAAAAGGAGGTTATGAGAACTCACCTGAGTCCTTAGAATTTGAATTCTTGTAGTATGCGCGCTCGCGTACGTGAAATCAGGATTAACTCAACAATTTGTAACTATAGTGTGATTCATATTCATAAGTATCTAAGTGTGTTCGTTATATAGTTTTCATATTCGTTTGTTCCCATATCATTATGCGTATGCTTTACTTAGGTTAATTACCTAAATTATAGTGATAACCCTTTAGGTTTCCAATCCTCATTATAAGAGATCGATTAAACATTAATTAGTTTAATCAATCTTTTTATAATGGTTTTAAGAAGAATGTAAAGGTTGTACATGTTGTAAAGGTGATGAACCTTGCATGCATGTACATACATTCCCCTTTGCATTTTAAGTTTGAGAAATTTAGATTAAGTTTAATATGTCATCCTTAGCTTACTTATTTAAAATCTCCCATGTATAAAATCCTCTCATTTAAATCCTATGTTTATTTAGAAAGAAAAAGGGGCAACCCTTAACCACTTATGTATCTATGGTTACACATTATCGTCTCGATCTTTTATTCATTCTTAACCTTGAGTTAAGATATTTAAGTTTTAGCAATCCCAATTCCATCCATACCCCTAGGTTCTCTGCTATCTTTCTACAAAATTCCTAAGGTTCGTTCCACCCTAAGTTCGGCTACACCCACAGGTTCTTTTAATCCAGGGTTCGGCCGAGATGGAGGTTTTGCAAGTCAGGTTCGCTGCTTAAGGTTGATTAGGTTCGGCCAGGTCTACGCCCATATCTTTAAGGTTCGGCCCAAACATATGTTTGTTCTGCCAAGGTTCAGTAAAGAAGGAGGGTTCGGCCAGTTTGGGTTCACCGCCCTGAAGGTTCGTGGAGTGCAAGGTTCAGCTGACTCAGCCATGCTACAGGTTCGTGGGGCTGGTCTAGGGTTCGCCAAAGAGGTTCGTGAGTCCCATGGGGTTCGGCTGGAAGATGCAGGTTTGTGGGGTCATGCAGAAGAGTTGGCTGATGAAGAAGGTTCGTCGGATCAAGGGTTTGCATGACACCATGCATGAGGGTTCGGCTAAGCAAAGAGAAGGTTCAGCCAACACCTCGCCCAGCCCCTACAGGTTCGCTAGGCCCAAAGGTTCGGCTCCTCTCCTGCTTACCTACAACAGGTTCGTCGACCTGTACTTCCTCCCCTCTCTTCGCGAACCATTCAGCCCATGGCGGCCCACCATCATCTCAAACGCATTTCAACGGTCGTAGGTCCATCTATGGTCCTCCCATACTCATCCACATGCATATTAGGGTTTTTAACGTGTTTAACTTGTTTAAGACTTAAAGATATAACTTATCAAATGTTTAGAGTGAGAAACCAAAAGAAATTTCAAGATCTACCTTAAATCGTTGGCCAAACTTCCAGTTTCTTAGTGGTTTCTTGTTCCCCTCGATCGTGCGGTCGTCTAGCCACCAAGATCTCGTGAATCCGACAAGGAATGAAGAAGATAGGCTAGAGAGAAGTTAAAGAGAGAAGTGGGTGACGAATTTTGAAGCTAGAGAGAGAAAGTGTTCTTGCAAATGGGGAAGAAGAGAAAGGAGTCGGTTTTATACCCCGATCTATCCCCGCGTGCCCGGTCTCGTTTTTATCGCGATAAAACTCATAAAATGTTCGGTTTGGCTCTTAAACCATATTTAAAACATAAGACCTTTAAATGTTTATGTTTTGTTTTTATAAAAATTATTTTATTAAATTATGATTGTTTCTTAAGTGAATTTCTGTTAAATTATTTATTTAATCAAAACATCGTGTTCGGATTTGTTTCAGGTTGTAATTCCTAATAAACGTTTTTAGTTTTCTTTTCTTAAATTAATATCGTTCGTTATCTCATCGAAACGCGTTACTTACGTACGTATTCGTAAAGATCGTCAGCTTGCGAATCCGACGTTCATATCGTATTTCGATTCGATTTACGATTTATGGAATATCGTTTCAGAATATTATTCCTAATAATTATATTCGTGTGAATCGTCACCCACGTGAATACATTATTAAGTTAATATTTCTCTAATAATATTCACGTTTAATTTATAATCGCAACCTCACAATCGCGTAATTATTCTCAGTATTGTTTTCATTATTCCATTTTCTTTAATATGATAAATCCCAATCCACAACCCACTAAACCATATCACTGACACATCCATAATAGACCGAAATATGCATATGTATAGGGCATATGTAGGGGTCAGTCGTAACCGCCCCAGCCACCGTCCCACCGCTATTTTGATAAACCATGACCATGTGTCCTTGACTGTGTTTAGTAAACGAACAACAACCAACTCCTAATTCCATTCCATCCAAAACCAATAATCCATATCTGTGAATTTAACAGCGATAAACTCTCTGGTTCTGTTTAGTTGGGTTACAACTAAACTTCTCATGGTTTACGCGTATAATAATATATTCTCAATGTATACCAATTATCAATAATATCATCCAATAATTCATAATTATTAATAATTAACACATCAGGTTGTAACAGTACCATCATACATATGTACGGACAACCTGAAATACAGTGATGTTACACAGCTTCCGAAGATTCTCTTCTGCTCCCAAAAGACAAAGACAAAGACTTCCGAGGTTAATCCTCTAACAAAGACTGTAGCTGAGTACTTTTACAGTACAAAAGGTGCTGACAACAGACATGCTGGTTTGAGAACAACAAGGATAAACATACCGAGAGTCAGATACAACACCTTACTGCTCCTCAGCTGCATTAAATGCAAAAGATCATCTGGAGCCTTGAAGATCAACAACATTAAATGCCTTTTGTATTTATCTAGTCTTTTGTAAAGTCAATGTCTATATTTGTAATGATTGTAATTAAGTGTGTTAGCCTATTAAGACACTTTAGATACTAGAATAAGCTTTACTTTATGTATTGTCTAGTATACCCAACTTGTATTCCTACCAGTATACGGTTGTAGCCTTGGCTATATAACCTCTCATTGTAATTTGTTTAAGGGCTTGTCTGCTTGTAACTTACGTACTTTGAGAGAAATATATCTTTGAGCTTGAATTTATTCTTGTGTTCTTATTATTGTTCAAAGATTATTAGTTTACCATTGAGTGTTTGAGATAACATTCTAACAGATATTCCGCATCTGGTAGATTGAAAGAAAGAAATACTTGTGAAGTGTTGTTTAGATTAAACAACCCGATCCAACAAGTAGTATCAGAGCCTTGGCTCTTGAACTTAAGTGATTAATCATCCTTAAGTTACCAGTTCTATTTCTTCTAAAATCTCAGTACTTCAAACTCATATTCTGTGTGTTTGTTCAAATGGTTGCACTATACAAACATGATACAGAAAATGGTACTCTCAACAAGCCACCAATGTTCACTCTAGAAGATTATGACACTTGGAAGGTCAGGATGGAGGGATTCATCAAGAACGAGGACTTCAAACTATGGAAGTCGGTTCTTGAAGGGACCTTCATCCCAGCTGTTCCTGCTGTTGGCGCCGGTGGAGCACCTGTGCCAAACGATCCAGCTCTTTATTCAGATGAAGACTACAAGAGAATGGAGGTGGACTCAAAGGCTTTGTGGCTCATCCAGATGGCCATTCCCATCTCAATCATACATGCATTCAAGAAATGCAAATCTGCTCAAGAGTTGTGGAACTCTTTACAGTAAATGTATGAAGGATCTGAAGATGTCAAAGAAAACAAGAAGGACATGCTGAAAGAGAAGTTCGAGAACTTCTGTCAACAAAACAATGAGAAGATGACTTCTCAATATCTCAGGTATGTTCAGCTTATAGATGAGTTGGTAGCTGCAGGTGTCAAAATGGAGAACTAGGATGTGATCAGAAAGTTTCTTAGATCACTTCCTCAAGCTTGGAACATATACTCTGTGGCCATCCGGAGGACAGAGAATCTGAGGACTTTGAAGCTAAGTGAACTATTTGGTATACTAAGTGCTTACCAGATGGAAATAGATGCCCAGGAACCCAAACCCACCCATGCAACTTCAGGATCAGCAGCACTCTATGCACCCATCAACCATTCTCCTTACCAGAGTTATCAACCTATCCATCATTCTATCACCACACCCAATGACATCTTTCTTGAAACACCAACTCCATCAACCACACACAAACCCTTTTTCCAACCCAGCTTCACTTCCAACCTCTGGGCAAGGAGCCTTCATGGCTGGGGAAACCAACTACTTTCATCTGTGTCAGGAAGACTTAGATGGCATTCCAGCAGATGATCTTGAGGAGATGGACATCAACTATAAGATGGCCATGATCCCCTATAGAGCAAAGAAGTTCTATCAAAGAACTGGCAGACAGTTCAAAAGGCATAACATGAAGACTGGGTTTAGGCTTGACAAGTCTAAGCTCAAATGCTTTAACTGCCAACAGCTAGGGCATTTTGCCAGTGAGTGGCTGTCCACAAGCACTCACCTATCAACTTCTGGGCAACCACCTCAAAGACCATCAAATTCATCAAACAATGCAAACATTGCAGAACAAGACTTTGCAGACTAGAGCTTCCAAGCTAAGGATGCTTCCATCTCCAACTGTGCATTGATGGCAAATGACTCAACTTCTTCATTCAAGGTAACTGATGATATGTGCACACCTGAATGTTTAGAGAAGTTAAATGTTTTTAAAAGAATAAACTCTCAACTCTGTAATGAACTTGAGTCCTTACAAGTTGTCAAGGCAAATTTCTTTGAATTTGAAAGAAATTACAAAGAAAAGATTGAGGAAATGGAAAAGACCATTTCAAGCTTAAAACAAGAAGACACTAACAAACAGTGTCAAATTAACAATCTTTTAGAAAGACTAACCACGGCCAAGACAGAACTTGTATTGGCTGAGTCTTACAGAGACAAATTTTTAAGCCAAGGAGAAAAGTATGAAAAATTTTCAGAATGAGTGATACATCTGAGCTAGTAAGAAAGAATGGGGGCTGGTTTGGGTTATAACAGAGTGGAGCCTCCATCTGCCTATACTCCTACGGTGGAGATCACGTGTAAACCAGTGACCAATCTTGTGTATGATGAGGAGTTAGACATACACAAGATAGCTCAAAAGGATAACTTCTCTGATCTGAACCCAAGTAGCTCAGCATGCTCAGATGAGGATGATACTCCCATTAAACCAGAAATAGAAAAACCAGTTTTGAAAACTAAGAAAAGAACTAAGAAAACTAAGAAACATTCATCAGTTTTTATCAAAGCTAAGAACACTCTAACGGGGAGTACCTCCTCAGATGACTATGTTACTTGTCCATCTGACAAGTCCAAAAGGGGTAGATCAAAGAAGAGAAAGGTCAATTTTTAGGAAAACAGGTAAATCCTCAAGCCAAAAAGGATGTTGGAACATCAAAACCATCGACCCCTGTGAATCAAAGCTCAGTCTTCATCAAAAAGGATAAGCAGCAACAATCTCTCAACAATCAGACTATATGCTTGATGTGTGGAGAGAAAAATCACTTTGTTGTTGATTGCTTCTATAATCCAAGAAGCAGAATTTTCTCTGAAAAGGAAGGAAGAGGAAGAAAGAAGGGCTGGAGCAAGTCATCTGTTTCTTCGGAAGAACAAGGAAGAAACTCAATTAAGAAGGTATCGGAAGCTAGTACTTCTGATAATCGGAAGAAAAACATCAAGAAAGAGTCAGAAGGAAAGAAATCATCGGAAGCCCATACAAAGAAGGCTTCCGATGGAAAGAAAGCATCGGAAGCTCATGCAAAAATAGCTTCTGACAGACCAGAGAAACTTCCTACCTTCGGAAGAAGACCATCCAAAGAAAACCATCAGAAGAAAAATCACACTTTCAAGTCATCGAAAGGAAAAGGCAAAGTAGCTTCCGATGACTATCAAAGGAAACAAACTCTTCTGACAATTCACAGAGTAAAGCAAGTATGGAAGAAGAAAGATTAAACTGAACCAAAAGTTCAGCCATCCTTCCCATCAGAAGCAAGCACATCATCTATACCACCTAGGATGATGTCAAAGAAATTTACTTACAATGATGCAAATGGAAAACCCAAGACCACATGGGATTGGGTTCCCATCAGAAACTAACTCACTTCTGGTCATGTGCAGGGACAGCAAGAATCAAGGAGCAACTTATGGATAGTTGACAGTGGCTGTTCCATGCACATGACACGCAACAAGACTCACCTGCACAAACATGAACCATTCTTTGGAGGGTCTGTTGCATTTGGAAGTGATCCAGTGGGAGGTTACATCACAGGTAGGGGCATAATCACAAATGGCAAGGTAAGCTTTGAGAATGTGCATTTTGTAAAAGAACTAAACTACAATTTACTGAGTGTATCACAGGTGTGTGATCAAAAGCACAACATGTTGTTCACTGAGCATGAATGCATTGTTCTGAAGCCAGGATTTGTTGTTTCAAATGATCAAATCCTGCTTAAGGCTCCAAGAAGAAACAACATGTATATGCTAGGCATGAGCACAGCTGCACCACTTAGTAATATAAATTGCTTTGTCTCAAAAGCTTCACTTGATGAGTCATCTCTGTGGCATAGGAGACTTTGTCATCTAAACCTTAAAAACATTAATAAACTTGTCAAAAATAACTTAGTAACTGGTTTACCAACAAAGGAATTCATCTGTGTTGATAAATGTGTTGCATGCTTAAAAGGTAAGCAGCGCAAGTCATATCACCGTGCCAAAGAAATAAATTCAATCACAACAGTCCTGCATTTACTTCACATGGACTTGTTTGGCCCCACAAGTGTTAAAAGTCTTGGTAGAAAGTCATATTGCTTGGTGGTCACTGATGATTTCTCTCGGTATACCTGGGCATTTTTCTTAAGTACCAAGGATGAAACTGCTGAGATCCTACAGTCATTCATACTTAGGATAGAGAATGAAAGTGACCACCATGTAAAAATAATAAGATCAGATCAAGGAACAGAATTCAAGAATCATGTTTTAAATTCTTTTTGTGAATCTAAAGGTATCACAAGACAGTTTAGTGCTCCTAGGACTCCATAACAAAGTGGTGTTGCTGAGAGAAGGAATAGGACACTGATTGAGGCTGCTAGAACCATGTTATCTCATGCCAAACTTTCAATAACTTTTTGGGCAGAAGCAGTCAATACTGCCTGCTATGTCCAAAAAAGAATATTGGTAGTTAAGACACATGGTATGACTCCTTATGAAATTTGGCATAAGAGAAAGCCATTTATAGGATTTCTCAAACCATTTGGATGTCAATGCACCATCTTGAATACTAAAGATCACTTAGCCAAGTTTGCTTAGAAATCAGCAGAGGGCTACTTTGTTGGATACTCTTCACATGCAAAAGCATATAGAGTATACACCAAAGCTTCCAGAATTATTGAAGAGTCTGCAAATGTTCAGTTCAATGAACATACTATCAATAAGCTTGGAACTGGTCTTTATTGGCTATTTGATCTTGATAGCTTTACATCTGCATTTAATCTTGTGAAAGAATTTGTTCCAGAGTCACAGTCAACTACCACAGACTCCTCTCAGTCCACAAGAGAAGAAGATTTTCGTGTTGAACTGCCAATAGCTTCAACACAAATCTTGGCAGAATCCACTTCAGCACACAATGATGTTACATAGTCTGAGACAGTGAACACATCTCATGTTGTTCCTTTGAGTGAATCTACTTCAGTTCCAATTAGTCAAGAAGAAGATGTGAGTCCCTCGGCTGAAACAAACACTCTGGAAACCTCTTCTCACAGAGAAAGTGATCCAACAATAGTCCAAACCCAAAGACCTCAAGATTTGCCAGAAATTCAACTTGAGGTAGTTCTTCCTAACCTTGAGTCAAGCAATCTGGATTTCGCTTCTCAACTGGATGTAATCCCAAGAACTCGCATTCATAACACACATCCAGCTGAGAACATCATTGGTAATGTTAAAGAAGGAGTCAGAACAAGAAGCTCTATGCATGAAGCAAACATCTGTTTTTTTTCTTGCTTCCTATCCCAAATAGAACCTAAAAAAGTTGATGAGGCACTGAAAGACAACAGTTGGGTAGAAGCCATGCAGGAAGAGCTTCTTAGTTTGAAAGGCAAAGAGTGTGGAAGATTTGCCCTTTATCTAAGGGAAAGTATGCCATTGAACCAAATGAGTGTTCCAAAACAAAAAGGATGAAAAAGGTGTTGTCATTAAAAACAAAGCAAGGTTGGTGGTTCAAGGGTATACTCAGGAAGAAGGTATAGACTATGATGAAGTTTTTTCTCCAGTTGCAAGGATTGAGGCAATCAGAATATTCTTAGCCTTTGCAGCTGCCAAGAACTTCAAGGTTTTTCAAATGGATGTGAAAAGTGTCTTTCTTTATGGAAGAATTGATGAGGAGGTGTATGTGTGTCAGCCTCCTGGATTTGAAGATCCAAAGTTTCCTGATCATGTCTGTAAGCTTGATAAGGCTCTATATGGGCTGCATCAAGCTCCCAGAAAATGGTATGAAACTTTATCTTCTTTTCTATTGACTAAAAACTTCAAGAGAGGAACAATTGATAAAACTCTCTTCTTCAAGAAGTCCAATCAACATATCATGCTAGTTCAAATATATGTTGATGATATTATCTTTGGTTCTACTAATGAATCTCTCTGCAAGGACTTTGAATCATTGATGAAATCCAAGTTTGAAATGAGTTCAATGGGTGAACTCACTTTTTTCCTTGGATTTCAGGTGAAACAAACTCCTACATGGATTTTTATCAGTCAATCAAAGTATGTCAAAGTCATTCTTGAAAGATTCAAGCTGACTGATTGCAAAGCTCTAGGTACTCCAATGTCCAAGACAACATCTCTTAGCCCTGACCTTGAGGGGGAGGATGTTGATCAACATCAATACAGAGCAATGATAGGTTCTTTGATGTATCTCACAGCAAGCAGGCCTGATACAATGTTTGCAACTTGCTTGTGTGCAAGATTTCAGGCTAATCCCAAAGTCTCACACATGCTAGCTGTGAAAAGAATTTTTAGATATCTCAAAGGAGCACCTGGTCTAGGATTATGTTATCCTAGAATTGAAGATTTTCAGTTCATGGCTTATACTGACAGTGATTATGGAGGTTGCAACATTAGCAGGAAATCCACATCAGGAGGATGTCAATTTCTTGGATCCACAATTGTGTCTTGGCAATGCAAGAAGCAATCTTGTGTTTCTCCCTCTACTGTAGAGGCAGAATACATAGTTGCTTCTAGTTGTCGTGCACAAGTTATTTGGATTCAAAATCAGATGAGAGGAGTAAAGAGCATCCTAGGACTAAGGATGCAGGACAAGAGCCCACTGCAAGAACAGATGAAGCAGTGGGCTCCAATGTACAAGATGAACAGGTCAGAGATCAGAGGAGTCAAGCTATTGCTCAAGATAAACCAAGGTTCAGAAGAAGAAAGAGCATAGCAAGAAGGAAAAAGAGAACATCTGCCATCTCCTCTGACTCTGAGCCAGAGTCTGATCCCTAAGGACCAAAAGCCACACCAGATGCTCCAGAACCTAAAGAACATCCAAGAGACCTCTATGGCCTCATGCATCATCACACTTACATTCCTATAGTGAAGTGGAGCTTTGACGCACTTCATAAGATGTTCACACTCACTCAGGTCAATGAAGGGATAAAGGTTCTGGATGTAATGCAACTAATGGTGTTGGCTGAGCCCTTCATTTTTGATCTTGAAAGGCTTCCACTGGAAAATCCAGATAATGGATCATATGGAAGAATTGCCATCAAATGGGTAAAGGCTAGGGCTCAGGTCCTGAGGGGAGAGAGGATCACAAGGAGGATCGTATAGAAGTTTTGGTAGCATGAGCCTAGGGGGAGACTGTAAAGAATAATAAAGGCTGATGCTCACCAAACTTCAATTTTGTCTAAGTATCAGAGACTACACAGACAAACAACCTTCGGAAGGAAGGAGTTCCTCTTCGAAAGCAACATTGCTTCTGAAGAGTAACTCACTCCTATTGAGGGCTGTACAAGACAAACACTTCGAAAGACCAACACTTAGAGATAAAACTTCAGAGCTTCCGAGGACATAAAGCTTCTGAAGAACTAAAGGCTTCCGAAGACTAACAGCTTCCGAAGATTCTCTTCTGCTCCCAAAAGACAAAGACTTCCGAGGTTAATCCTCTGACAAAGACTGTAGCTGAGTACTTTTACAGTACAAAAGATGCTGACAACAGACATGCTGGTCTGAGAACAACAAGGATAAACATACCGAGAGTCACATACAACACCTTACTGCTCCTCAGCTGCAATAAATGCTAAAGATCATCTGGATCCTTGAAGATCAACAACATTAAATGACTTTTGTATTTAGCTAGTCTTTTGTAAAATCAATGTCTATATTTGTAATGATTGTAATTAAGTGTCTTAGCCTGTTAAGACACTTTAGATACTAGAATAAGCTTTACTTTATGTATTGTTCAGTATACCCAACTTGTATTCCTACCAGTATACGGTTGTAGCCTTGGCTATATAACCTCTCATTGTAATTTGTTTAAGGGCTTGTCTGCTTGTAACTTACATACTTTGAGATAAATATATCTTTGAGCTTGAATTTATTCTTGTGTTCTTATTATTGTTCAAAGATTATTAGTTTACCATTAACATTCTATCATATATAATTTACTTTATATATATATATATAAAAAGTAAATTGTATACATTAGCATATGACCTCCATAAATCATTATTAGAAATAATAGTTTCTAATAAACTATATAACACTATATAAAAATGTTTATTATTTGAGAATAATTCATTTTGGGTAGTCGATTCTATTTATAACTTAAATCAATTTTTTTTTATAATTTAGTTTGTATTTAGTAATTTATATCCAAATTTGAAACATATTATCTTTATAATAATATTGAATAAAATATTCGGTAACAATGACAACGATTATTTTGAAAGAGAGATGTTATTTTTTTACTTAATTTAAAATTTAAACATCCAAGTTTTTTTTATCATTTCATGATCTCATGGAATATATGCTATATATGAAAGTTTTTATAAAACATACTTTTAGCTGACAAACTTCGTACTCTATTTAAAAATTATTATCATATCATAATTGCTTGAATCTATGTGTGTATGTGTGTACACACACATAACTTACATTTCTATACATGAGCATATTTTCTGCACAAATCATTATTAGATAAAAAATTTCCATAACTATAAACCAACATATATAAAAATATCATACATATTTATCTAGAATTTATAAGCAATCATATGTATCCTATACATAATTTCAAAATCCTTATTGCTAAGTGTATAACATTACATGTATTTAACCCGTGTAATATACAAGTTTTTAACTAGTAAATAATAAAAGAGAAAACAAACTATTCGATTTTATGTAGTGGCTCCCAAGACTAGAGGTGCATAGATCTTGAATAAACGAACCGGTTAAACAATCAACGTTTTCAAAACGATTTTGACCATCATCTGTTCAGTTAATAACCGCTTTTCAAGCTCTATACCGAAACTAATCTAATAACCGAAACTGCGTTAATTAGCCAAATAATTGATTTTTTACTTGGATGGATCAGTTAACCAATTTAATCACTTGAAATATGAAAATAGCACTAAACTGCTGGTACTTAAAAAAAATTAAGCCAACTAAAAAAACTAGTTTAAAAACCAATTTCTAACTAACGACACTGGTTTAGTTAACCGATTTTTTTATGCGATCTCTTTTTTTTAACTAATTTGGATCTCTTCAAGAATATATATATATATAGGGAAAGTATAAAATAAAAACTCACTCTCAATGAGAAAACCATGAAAACCGGAATATGTGGTCCATAATTTGCCACATCACCATCTCCATAAAAGTAATCTTAAGGGCATTTACGTCTTTTTCAGTATTTGTACTTTTTTTTTCTTTTTCAATTTAACCAGCTAAATCAACTTTGAAAGATTCAATTATTTTTACATATCATACTTTCCGATATATTTGTTACGTATGTTTTACAGTATGTGTGTGTATATATGAGTTGAATGACATCCCGCCAAAATTCTCTCGAAATCCCTAAAAATCTGTTACATATGTGTTGCACTTCCGTTAGCTGTGTTTTTTCTATTTTTTTAGATTCGCATTTTATACAACAAAAGACTATCACTAATGTTGTTACATGTTTTTTACACATCCAATGTGCGTACGTACTTTATCCATCATTTTAAAGGTTCGCATTTTTATACATTTTATATGTTTTTTTTAGATTCTCATTTTATACATTTTACATGTTTTTTTAAGATTCGCATTTTATACATTTTACATGTTTTTTTAAGATTCGCATTTTTTATATTTTACATGTTCTTTTACGCATTTTATACAGCAAAAGACCAACAGTTATTTAATTTATCCATCATTTTAAGTTATCTAAACCCACTTGAGTTGAACACTATACCACCAAAATACTTTTAAAATACCAAAAAGTGTTGCATGTGTGTTACATTTTCGTAAGGTGTATTTTTTCCATTTTTTTTGAAGCTTCGCATTTTATACACTTTACATGTTTTTTTAATATTCACATTTTATACATTTTACATGTTTTTTATGCATTTTATACAACAAAAGACTAACACTTATGTACTTTATCCATCATTTTAAATTATCTAAACCCCCATTTTATACAACAAAAAGACTACCAATCGTGTTGTTGTAACATGTGTTTTACACATTAAGTGTTCGTACGTTATACCAACCAAAGTAGTTTTACGTTTTTTTACATTTAGTGTCACTTTTTTACACCTAAAATGGTTGTTTTGTTTCTTTCGGCATGTTCGTTTATGTTTATTTAGTTATGTTCCTTTTGTCAAAATCTAACCTTTGTTAACAAACGAACACAAAAAAGAAAACTCTGTTCGTTTAAATGTCCGTGTTCCCTACCTCATCATAACAAATGTAATGATGTTACCAATGTTTTTCAGGTTCGTGAATTGTTACACAGTCAATGCACCTACATTACAAAGGTGTTACATATTAACACCAATCTTTGTTTTACTATGTTACATATGTTTTACTTGAAACCATACTTGTAGAAGTCGCTAGACGCTAGTCGGGCGGCGAGGTACTGCCTAGGGATTAATCGGGATTAATAGGCATTAGGCGGATTGGAATTTTTATATGTAATTTTACAAATATATATTATATACACACATCAATATCAATAATTTAATATAATACTTCAAATAATTTTAAAAAATATACTTAAATATACTAAAAAAAATACTTTAAAGTGCAAACTTAAACACTGAGTTCAAAGTTTAGAGATAAATTTCGATGTTAACTGCCTGGATTCGATGTTTCAGAGACATATTAAAGATTTTTGGTTGAGAAATGTTTAAATAATCATGTTTAAACAACAAAAAATCTCATACTTTTCTCTCATCTTCTACATTCTATACACAAAATTTATAAAATTTTGAAGCAAAATGGAAGGGGGTTCATCACATGGTGGGTCGTCAAGCAAAAAATTTAGAAAACCACATCCAAAAAATATTCAAACGCCTCAAATGAACCCGTTCAACACACCCGGGTATCAAGAACCAATGCTACAACTGATTCTTGATCGTAAACGAGAAATTGCTGCACGTTGGGGATGGCATTACCCCTTCTAGTTCTTTACTTTGAACGAATGTTTGGATTTTTTTTTTCAGTTTTATTTTTTTTTTTTAATTTTTTTAGGTTGTATTCTCTTTTTTTTGTTGTACTCTCTTTTTATTTTTAATTTAATGAATCTTTTTTTATTATTATTTATTGTTAAAATAATTAATTAAAATAAGATTTGAAAATGAGAAAAAGTGGGACGACACCATGCAAAATGGGAAAAAAGTGGGGAAAATTGATGTGGTGCTGATGTGGTAATGGGGAAAAGTGAGACGACTCCCTCCTCCCTTAGTATACAAATTTCAAAAATAAAAAAAATCTTTTGCCCTTGATTAATCGAGATTCCATGTATTTTCATTTTATTACATTTGGCCCCATAAAGTTACAAATTGTACTATTGTAGTATTAATCAAAAAAAAGTCAAACAAGAATATAATTATTATTTGAGTATTTAAATCAATAATTACTTTAAAGAAGCTAAGTACATTAATATCTCTCTCTCACTGTCTCTTTCTCTGTGTGTGTGACTAACAATTAAACGATTGTCATGAGACAATGATCCAACTTTAGGTGAAAAGAGAGCAGCAGAAGTAAGGTTTGATCAATCTTTAATTTTCACTACTTTATTTAATTTGCACATTTTGGTGTATCTTGGTTTGATTTGATCATTCTTTTTGACCACTTTGTTTTGTAATTTTTGTGCATGTATGTACGTACTCTCTATGAACCCAAATCATCTAATAACGACTAACTTATTTTATAATAGTATAAATTGATTGAAATTAACTTGCCATTAATTAAAGATAACATTAGATAGATTTGCTGCCTATTAATTAATTAGCTCCCCAAACAATCAATCAGAAAGTTGATTTATATCCCTTCATCTAGCGATCATGTGTTTGAACTTAGGAACGTAATACACACACATACTTAGGCTATATGTTATGCATCACCCCATCACTCCACGTATGCGTCACGTAGGCGTCACATAATCAACCAACACCATCACCCCCTTATCACTCCACAAGCCCACATCATCTTAACATATGTTATCCATCACTACACGTCATCACCACCTTTACTCAATATTTTATTATTTGAATTTTATTTTTTTAATTATAAATTAAATTTAAAAAAAAAAGACATAAAATTATTAAAAAAATTAATATTAAGAAATAAAATAAAAAAACTACATGATAAAAAAAATTGAACTACATAATTAAATAAAAAAATTAAATAAATTTAAATACTTTTTAAAAAAACTACATATTTTCTCTTCGATTTTTCCAGACATGTTCAAGTAAATTGCCTTTAAGCATGCTATGTATCTCTCTGCTTCGGATCTCGACAGGTATTTCAACTCTTTCTTTCGGTGTAACCTCTTCGTAATTTTGGCAAATAGTTTTTCCTTTATCCTCCAAAATCATGTTATGCAAAATAATGCAAGCATACATAGTTTCTCAAATTTTACTTTTGGAAATAGTTGAACACTTGAAATTTCCACCTGAAGAGATGAAGCTTGCTACCAGCAACTTCAATGATGAAAATTTCATTGCATCTGGTGGATTTGGGAAGATTTATAACGGCAGACTCGCTCAATCGGGCGAACAGAAATTACCTGTTGCTGTAAAGCGGTTAGATCAAAAATACGGACAAGGAGATCGTGAGTTCTTGATGAAAATTTGGAAGAAAAAATATCTGAGTTTGGATTGTGAAAGATAGGCTCTGCTAACATTGAGTTCACATTTCTTGCGGCTAATGCTTGTGGCACCATTGGCTATGTTGATCCCCAATCATGGGCGTAGCCACCTTTTGTGTATGGGGGTCGACCGACCCCATTAATTTTCTATTTTTTAATGTTATATATACGATCTGATCTCGACTGACCTCAAGAAATTTTGTCCCTGACCCCCATGAAAATTTGACGACCATGATATAGCCTAATTTGAAACCATTTAGAAACCAAAACTAATAAAATAATACCTAAATAACATAACATACATTAGTTGTGATGAAACCCAATTAATAATTTATAATTTAATTAAATACCTAATCACTCATACCACTCAATAAAGTAATAAGACACAATTTGTATATTGCATGGTTGTAGAAGTCGCTAGCCCTAGTCGGGCGGCGAGGTACCGCCTAGGGATTAATCGGGATTAATCGGCGCTAGGCGGATTGGAATTTTTATATGTAATTTTACAAATATATATTATATACACACATCAATATCAATAATTTAATATAATACTTCAAATAATTTTAAAAAATATACTTAAATATACTATAAAAAGTACTTTAAAGTGCAAACTTAAACACTGAGTTTAAAGTTTAGAAATAAATTTCGATGTTAACTGCCTGGATTCGATGTTTCAGAGACACATTAAAAATATTTGGTTGAGAAATGTCTAAATAATCATGAAATTGGTCCCTTTTAATCATAAAAAAGTCAAAACAAAGTCAAAAAAGTCAAAAAAAAATAAAAATCTAACCAGGCCACCTAGACCCCGCCTATGCCGCCTAACATCGCCTAGCGCCTAGGCACCGCTAGGCCAAAAATTATACAGTAGATGGGCGCCTAGCGCCTAGGCCGATTTTTACAAGATTGGTATATTAAGTAATTGGATTTGACTATCTTAATTTATGTTAAGTTCCCTCCTAAAAAGTAGATTGAAACAGTAACCTAGTAGTATATGTCGTTGTCCTTACATCACAACAATCGTAATTTATAGATTGAGTGATTATTATATAATTTCAAAGTTAAAACGTGTTTGCATGATGAGAAACTAAGGTTGATTTGTGTATATTTGTGTATTTAGGTAATATGGAACAATTTTTCAAATAAAACTTGGACCTTCAACTTATTTGAATATTGAATTTATTGATTTGAATAGTATTCATTCAAATCTTACTGAAAGAAAATCAATTTTATCAAATGATCATAATCTACGAGATGATAATTTGACATGCTTTTATTATATATTTGTAATTTAATTTGGTTTTTTCATTTTTCTGGATGATCCAACCCGAAGGCATTCGAATTGGTTCAAAAAATAAAATATTTCACGGCAAATTATTATGTAGAAAAATTTTCGAACCCCATAAAAAAAATTTCTAGGTACGCCATTGTCCCCAATATGTAAAAGGGGCAATTACATATATCCCCCTATAAATTTCATTTATTACATATATACCCAATCAAAAATTTTAATTACATATATCCCCTCCTCTAATGCTAAAAATTTCAAATATACCCATTTTAATTAAAATGAATTAAAGAACTACTATTTTACTCTTGCTTTAAAAATTTATTATACTCATTTCTAACTAGTTTTCTTTTTATGTTTTTTTCCTCTTTTTAACTTTTTTTTTGTCTTTTTTTCTTCATTCTTCGGGTTTTTTTTTTCATTTTTAATCATAGGGTTACTTAAAAAAGCTGCTTTAGAGCTGAATCAAAGCTGCTCTAAAGAAGAATTCGAGCAAAAATAATGGAGTCCATCAACTTTACAAAATATTGATAGAAAATGGGTCTACCCGTAATTTCTTGAATGAAAACTAGTTGCAAAATTAAATTATCCAATTCAAACAATTTTGATTACATACCAGTTAGCACAGCAGATGGTTACTTACAACCATGTCAGATGGTTACATACAACTTTGATTACATACTAGTTTCTTGAATCGAGATGGGTTGATGCAGGTAGATGGTGATGATGCGTCGGTGTTCAGTGGCGGATCTAGGAATATTTTTCAGTGAGTTCACTATTTTTAAATACTTCAATTAGAAAGAACCGAACATAAAAATTTCCCGGTCGGTTTGACAGTTCGGGTCTTGTAATGTTCATTACATAATAACTGTGTGTTATATTAAGTCAATAATTAAAAAAAAATCTTCATGAAAGAGTTCGGAGGTGCGGAGTGAACAATCATTTAAGATTTCTGAGCTACGGACCAAACGGGAGTCAATGGTGCGCCACCTTGTGGGGACCTAGGGGAAAGCTCATGGTGGGGTCCAAGGGGCTGAGCCCTTGGTGGCGGTCCCTCTAGCCAGTCCGGGGTAGGGGTCAAGGGGGTAACGCCTCAAAACCTAAATGAAATTTGGGAAGAAAAATTGATTCTAGAAAGTGATTTTAACACGATTCTATTGAAAAGCATTGATTGTTAAGAAGCCTCTAACAAAGATTATTTAATCCATTCAAGTTGACAAACTGTTGGGATGGCGGTCCCTCTGGCCAGCTAGGGGACAAGGGTCAAGGATGCGGCGCCCCTAAACCTAAATGAAATTCGGAAAGAAAACATTGACTTCGGAAAGTGATTTTAACACAATCTTACAGAAATACAAGCTTTGATTGTCAAGAAGTCTCTAACAAAGATTATTTAATCTATTTAAGTTGACAAACAGTTGAGGAAAAATTACAACAAAGATTCACTATTAAAATATTAATGGGTTCACCCTACCTTTTAATACTTTCAAAATTTTTTTTCTTACTAACGATTCAATACGCAGTGGGTTCTGGTGAACCCACGACTTACTACCTAAATCCGCCATTGTCGATGTTGATTGCAGGTTGATGGTGATGATGTATTGGTGTTGCCCTAGCCGGTCGATGGTGCTGGTATGGAGGGACGACAATGGTGCAGATAGAATGTGCTGCACACGTATGAAGGTGGGGCGACGGAGGAGGGGCAGTGCCAGAGGAGGGTGACGGAGCTCCAGTTGTAGGGAAGAAGGGGGCGGTGGTGCTGGAACGTGGAATTTTACATATCTGGTATTTGGAATTGAAAGGAGTATATGAAAGGGTATTTTTGTCACCAATGTCTAAAAATATTAAAATTAGGTATATGTGTAATTAAAATTTTCTGATGGGTATATATGTAATTAGAACTCTAAAGAGGGATAAAAACTGGCATTCTAACCAAGGATTCCGATGTGTATTCATTTGGGGTGGTGTTATTTGAAATATTGTGTGGAAGGCCTGCACTTATTAATACACATCAAGATGATCACAGGTTTCTTGCTTCACTCGCGCAACGATCTTTGGAACAAAACACATTAGACGAGATAATTTTTACTGGTATCAAGGAGGAAATGAAGGTGGAATCATTGAAAGTTTTCACCATGGCTGCATATCAATGTTGGATCAGGCTCCTACAATCACACTTGAAACACACACAATAAGAAGCTTTTCTAATATTTTAACTTTCTTAGTTTCATTCATACTCATACTTACATTAAATAGACTCAAACATGACTAAATACATGCAAACATGTGAGACCATGTTCTCATGTTAAACTCACTACTTCCTACAACTTTGCCCACTAATTAGACACCACTACTAAGACTCTTTCAAACTAAGCAAGTTAATAATCTAATTAAAAACACATGCAAAAATACTAAGACTCATAACTTGACCCATCTAAACAAATACCCATTTGACCTAATCAAGATTAACCTAATATTCACCCCCTTAATCTTGATTTCGGTCACGCTTCTTGCTTCTCGATTTGAACAGTTCTTGCTTGCGTCGAATCTTCTTGCTCTTGCTACATACTTTCACTTGCTAAACTTGCTCCTTTCTTGTTCTTGCTATATGAATCACAAAGATTCAATCTTGCTACTTGCTCTTGCTTAAACCAACCACAAAAAAAATCGGTTTTCTTGCTACAAGTCTCACATGACGTGATCTTGCTACTTGCCAACTTCTTGCTTTCATTTTGATCACCTGCTATTGACAAAAAAAAAAATACTTTCTTTTCCTTCTCAAACAATTCACAGCGGAAATGTTCGAAAACCAAGGGTTTCTTTTTCCTTGCGTACGACGTTCAGTTTTCGGCTGTGTCTCTGGCGGTCTTCTTTCTTCAATTCGGTCCTCTTGATCAACGGTCTTCTTTCATCGGTCCTTTCGATTTCTTTCTCCTTCTCGGTCTACTGTGAGCCCCTTCGGTCTTGGTCTCGAGTTCACAATTACGATCTGAACTTTCTTCTAGCAAAGATCCAGTCTCAATCTTTCTTTCCGGCATGAAGAACTGGTCGGTCTCGGTCATGCCGTTTGATCTATCATGGCATTGATTCTTCTTGTCCGGCAACGATCTCAAACTCGCCGGCGCTTTCTTTCTTCCGGCGAGGTAACGGTCTTCCTACTCGCCAGTTTTTTTCTTCGGTCTCACTAGAATTAAATTTCCAGCCACGGTCTATTGCTACGTTTAACATCGATCACCGATGTTTCCATGCTTGATTCTTCCTCCACAGCCCTGCAGCCAATGGGCTGCTTTGTTTCTCGTGAAAACGACTCTCAAAACGGCCCTCAATTAACCTTCGCTCTGAATCACACTTGAAACACACACAATAAGAAGCTTTTCTAATATTTTAACTTTCTTACTTTCATTCATACTCATACTTACATTAAATACACTCAAACATGACTGAATACATGCAAACATGTGAGACCATGTTCTCATGTTAAACTCACTACTTCCTACAACTTAGCCCACTAATTAGACACCACTACTAAGACTCTTTCAAACTAAACAAGTGAATAATCTAATTAAAAACACATGCTAAAATACTAAGACTCATAACTTGACCCATCTAAACAAATACCCATTTGACCTAATCAAGATTAACCTAACAATCAGTGCTTGAAAAAAAAGCGTAATGAGCGGCCAACAATGGCCTGGATTGTGGAGACTAAAAAGGCATTGGAGCTTCTAGTAAGTTTCAAAAGAAAGATTAGCACCAACACACACTTTCAATTCTATTTCTATGATTTACATCAAGTAATCTATAATATCTATATGTTTCATGCTTAATAGCATAGTAACCGGGTTCATTCGAGTAGGGATTGTTGGAAATATCACAAATAATGGCGTCACCATTTAATTATGTTTTACCAAATGACAAAACCTATACTTACATAAAGATTATTTGATGGAAATAATAGTAAGTATAAATAGGGTTAATATTTCCCTTAGATGCACACAACATTTCTATAGAGAATAGAAAACACCATTCATGTATTCTCTTCAAAATTATCCATCAATCTATGTGGCATCACAAAAGGAACAAATTCATAATCGTTATGACATCATCTTCTTCCAAATCATTGATTCCTACAAGTGAGTTTTACTATTTTGATGTTCTTGTTCATATTGTGATTGATTGAACATGATTAGGGTTCTTAGATTTAACCCTTGATTGAAGATATATCAATGAACTATTCAATCAACGAGTTAGAATTGCAGATGATAACGACACTAAAATTTTAAAATAATTAAATTCATTATGAATTGAACATCAAATGAACTGCCACTCGATTTTTTCATCCGTGGATGTTGTTTTACAATATTGATAGAACCAAGAAAATTTAAAATCAATTGCAATCCAATTGGATATTTTATAAATTTGTTTTAATTGCCGACAACAATTACGTTTATGTTAATTTATGTTGGATTGTTATTGCAATACTGACACATGGATGCATTTGTTCCACGATGAAAAAAAAATTCTACAAGATAATGATTTCATGCAATTGAAATAATGCCACGTAATATGGATGAAGAGATAATTATTTGATGTTTACTTTACCTTATAACTTTTACTGCAATTGAAATAAAATCGATGAATTTCATAAAGGGGATTCGTTGAATTTTGAAAACAATAGAATAATAATATTAAACTAAAGGCTTCTAGCCTAATGGTTACTGTCTTGACTTCCCTATGGGAGGTCTTAGGTTCGAATCCGGGGCTGAGGCATATTTGCTGAAGCAAGGTCGGGGGTTTTACCCAGTTGTGAAGTTCCTCCTAGGGTGGGCTCGGGCATACGGCCCAGAGCGTCAAATCCGAGGGGACGGTTGAAATCCCGTTTTGGATGTCTTTGTACCAAGCTGTTAAAAAAAATAGAATAATAATATTAAATGCCAAAGTATGCTCTTAATTCCGTTGAGTTTCCAAATAAGATTTTGATGCGTTATATCAGTCAAAAATTTTGATGCATTAACTCAATTGATAAATTTTATGAAATTGTTTTTTCAATTTTAAATGGATTAGATACATTGTCTTTATAATTTAATTGCAATGAAAGATACCAATTATATAGAACTAGTAACATTACCGCGCTCTACGGCGGGTCGTTAAGACTAAAACCCGAGTGTTATGAAATGATAATAATACTCAAAAAAACATATGAGGCTGTGATGAATCAGTTATGCATAAGTTGCGAGCCTATGTTCAAAAACTGGAAGAGATTGCGAGTCGGAATAAGAAAGAGTGGGTTGTTTATGATACGGCAGTTAGGAAGCTGAATGAAACTTAGAAGACGTTGGATAACGTAAAGCTCCAAACCTTTCTACAGTACATTTTAATACAAAAATTTGAGATCCAATTTACCGCTTTGTTGAATTACGTAAAGCTCCAAACCCTTCTATAGTGAAAGCCCACCGGCACCCGCCAACTTTTTGCACCCTCATCTACATCCGCTCCGATTACCACCTTGTTGCCTGTTGGCACCGACGTCACCTCACTGGACAAAAGGCGAACCGAACGATTGAAACATGAATCAAGTGTGATATATGGGGAAAAAGAAAAATGGCAATTTATTGGTGGGTGTGATGTCGATGATGGTGTTTGAGCTTTTACACCACAGAGACCATCCGTATTTTGTGTTTCTTCCTCATGATAATAATAAGAATATATGTTAGGCTATTTAGGGCTTGACCATGAGGGGTAGGTTGCCGAGAGGAATCGGCAGAGATGACGGGTGGTGGTCGTCACGGGTGGCGTTGATGTAGATGGTAACTGTGGGTGGCGACATATGATAAAATGATGAATAGAAATACGGAACTTTCTCCTGCCAAAATAAAGAATTTGTCGTTTCAACATGGTCCAATTATGCAGTTTTGGAATTCAATCAAGATTTAAAAAAAAAAGTTACCAAAATATTTGAAGTTTGTCAAGTGTATAACTGAAAGAAAAACAACCTACATATGCTAAAGAACATTTCTTGTATGGTTTGAATTAACATTTCATATGATGTGTGAGCATTGAGATAAACTTTTCTGCCGACCAGAGTTCCATCTATGTTTGACTTTTAATGATTGATATTAAACAAAATAATAGGGTTGTCATAACGGGTCAGACACAACCCGTTAAGACACGAAACGCGAACTGGTTAGACACGAACACGACACGAATTCTTATCGTGTTTGTTTTTCCAAACACGAATACGACCCGTTAAAAACATGTAAACACGAAATGAGCCATCAAGGAATCTGTTAACAGTTAACACTATAAATAACCTGTTAAAGAACCTGTTAAAACCTGTTAAGGAACCCGCTAAAAAACTATGGTTAGACAATTTGAATTTTTTTGAAGCTAATCGATTACACACCTATTTTATTATATTATTTATTTTAAATTTTAAATTTTTAACGGGTCTTAGCGGGTCTTAGGGGTTTTACCTGTTTATACACGAAAAAGAAACAGGCCTTAACGTGTCGACCTGTTTTAGACACGAAACATGTTAAGGGTAAACACGAAACATGTTAAAATCGTGTCGTGTTAACGTGTTCGTGTCTGAAATTGCCAGCCCTGAAAATAACATCAAACAACTTCATGAATTAAAAAATATATAATTTTACCCTAAAATATTAAAAAATAGTGGTTTATTCATCCCACATCGAAAAATACTACAAATATATGTTTCTATAAAGCAGTTGTATGAGGATCGCAATTGTTAAAGTTGAAAACACAGGTGACGGTTTTTCAATTGGCCCATACAAATCGTACGTAGACGCTTTTCGAATTTTTCGTGTGCCATAGCCGCGTGTTGCAACATGTTGGTTTGATGAAAAGAAACAGAACTAATATAACGGGTCTAATATGACACGATAATACAAGACATGATAAGACAGAAAACACATGAGGGATAAACATGAACATTGCAAGTTAACGTTTTCTTACTTATTTAGACATAAAAATAAATAGGTCTTCACGTGTCGACATGTTTTAGACATGAAACATGTTAAGCTGAACACGAAAGATGTTAAATTCGTGTCGTGTTTAACATGTTCATGTATGAAATTGTCAGCCCTAAAAAGAAACATATGAAATTACAACTGATCTCGGTTATAAAAATTAAAACGTAGATATACGACATTATTACTTTATATAAGCTGCAGTATATGAAGTTTAAAAAAGTAAAAGTTACCAAAGAAATCTTTTCCCTTCGGAAGAAGAAGAACTTCAGAAGTAAAGCCCAACTGGTCAGCAAAAACCAAGTCATCGGAAGGGAAGGCAAAAGGCGCTTCTGATGACTGTCAAAAGAAGCAAAATCTTCCGAAAATCTTAAAAAACAAACAGATATGGAAGAAAAAGGAAATAACTGAACCATCTGTTCAACCACCGGTCCTACCAACAACAAGCACATCATCTGTCCCACCTAAGATGATGTCAAAGAAATTTACTTACAATGATGCTAATGGAAAACCCAAGACCACATGGACTCGGGTTCCCATTAGAAACTAATTCACTTCTGGTCATGTGCAGGGACAGCAGGAATCAAAGAGCAACTTGTGGATAGTTGACAGTGGCTGTTCCAGGCACATGACAGGCAATAAGACTCACCTGCACAAATTTGAATCATTCTTTGGTGGGTCTGTTGCTTTTGGAAGTGATCCAGTGGGAGGATATATCACAGGTAGGGACACAATCACAAATGGCAAGGTAAGCTTTGAGAATGTGCATTTTGTAAAATAGCTAAACAACAATTTACTAAGTGTATCACAGGTGTGTGATCAAAAGCACAACATGTTGTTTACTGAGCATGAATGCATTGTCCTGAAACAGGATTTGTGGTACCAAATGATCAAATTCTGCTCAGAGCTCCAAGAAGAAACAACATGTATATGCTAGACATGAGCACAGCTGCACCTCTTAGTAATATAAGCTGCTTTGTCTCAAAAGCTTCACTTGATGAATCATCTCTTTGGCATAGAAGACTTTGTCATGTAAACCTTAAAAACATGAATAAACTTGTCAAAAATAATTTAATAATTGGTTTACCAACAAAGGAATTCATTTGTGTTGATAAATGTGTTGCTTGCTTAAAAGGTAAGCAGCATAAGTCATCTCACCATGCCAAAGAGATAAATTCTATAAAAACAGTCCTGCATTTGCTTCATATGGACTTGTTTGGCCCCACAAGTGTGAAAAGTCTTGGTAGAAAGTCATATTGCTTGGTGATTACTGATGACTTCTCTCGGTATACCTGGGTATTTTTCTTAGGTACCAAGGATGAAACTGATGAGACCCTAAAGTCATTCATTCTTAGGGTAGAGAATGAAAGTGATTACCATGTAAAAATAATCAGATCAGATCAAGGAACAGAATTCAAAAATCATGTTTTAAATTCGTTTTGTGAATCTAAAGGTATCACAAGACAATTTAGTGCTCCTAGGACTCCACAACAAAATGGTGTTACTGAGAGAAGGAATAGGACACTAATTGAGGCTGCAAGAACCATGTTGTCTGATGTCAAACTGCCAATAACTTTTTGGGCAGAAGCAGTCAATACTGCATGTTATGCCCAAAATAGAGTATTGGTAGTTAAGACACATGGTATCACTCCTTATGAAATTTGGCATAAGAGAAAACCTTTTATTGGATTTCTCAAACCATTTGGATGTCAATGCACTATCTTGAATACTAAAGATCACTTAGCCAAGTTTGCTGAGAAATCAGCAGAGGGCTACTTTGTTGGGTACTCTTCACATGCAAAAGCATATAGAGTAGACATCAAAGCTTCCAGAATTATTGAAGAGTCTGCAAATGTTCAGTTTAATGAACATACTATCAATAAGCCTGGAACTGGTCCTGATTGGCTATTTGATCTTGATAGCTTTACATCTGCATTTAATCATGTGAAAGTGTATGTTCCAGAATTACAGTCAACTACCACAGGCTCCTCCCAGTCCACAAGAGAAGAAGACTTTCGTGTTGAACTGCCAATAGCTTCAAGACAAATCTTGGCAGAATCCACTTCAGCACATAATGATGTGTCTCAGTCCGAGACAGTGAACACATCTCATGCTGTTCCCTTGAGTGAATCTCTTCAGTTCCATTGATTCAAGGAGACAATGTGAGTCCTCCAGCTGTACCAAACACTCTGGAAACTTCTCCCAGAGAAAGTGATCCCACAACAGTCCAATCTCAAAGACCACAAGATATGCCGAAAATCCAACTTGAGGTGGTACTTCCTAACCTTGAGTCAAGCACTCTGAATTTGGCTTCTCCACTGGATGTAGTGCCAAGAACTCGAATTCATAACACTCATCCAGTTGAGAACATTATTGGTAATGTTGAAGAAGGAGTCAGAACAAGAAGCTCTATGCATGAAGCAAACATATGTTTGTTTTCTTGCTTTCTATCCCAAGTAGAACCAAAGAAAGTTGCTGAGGCATTGAAAGACAACAGGTGGGTAGAAGCCATGCATGAGGAGCTTCTTCAATTTGAAAGACAAGATGTTTGGAAGATTTGCCCTTTACCTAAAGGTAAGTATCCAATTGGAACAAAATGGGTTTTCAAAAACAAGAAGGATGACAAGGGAGTGGTCATCAAGAATAAGGCAAGGTTGGTGTTATACCTCAAAAAAGTTGCCTTATAATTCAGAATATTTCGGAATACGGAATATTACAGGATAATTAGGAATATTTGCGTATATAAATTTATGTGATCTGATGACTTGATTGTTACATAATAATAATGTAAATATTATTATTATTATTTAATTCCACATGTGCTACTAATATTTGAATTAAGTCAACAGATTATGTAACAAGCATGCCTATTTATCCGGAACAAGAAGGAGAAACGTGGGAATACATGCCAACGTTCATAAGAAGTGTTCGACGCATGATTGGAGAATGGACCGATTTATAAGGAACGACTCTTGACTAATATTGTATATTTTTGACTATAAATTGAGGCTTATGATCGATTTAGAAAAACACACACCACTCACTTAGTTCACTTCTGATTACTTGTCGCTCACATTCTCGGCATTCGAAGTCCAGAAACACTTAGCAATCGATCATTTGTGCTCTTTCTTTGTAACTTTTATTTTGTTAGTTTAACAAGAACAAGGCAGAGTGACGATTGTCACCTCCCGAGGTTTTTATGCCGGCAATCCTAAGGGATTAAGGGCTTTTCCTCGTATAAATCTCGTGTGCAAGCTGTTTATTTCGTTTTATATTCTGAAATATCCCTAGGGATCCTCAGGGATATTTAGGGATATATTGAACATATATTTGTGATATTCAATATATTTACTTGTTAAACACAATACCCCACAAAACTAATTCGGTTTTGCTAAAAGTTACACTTGTTAATTTTTACCCGAAACAATTTGGCGCCCACCGTGGGGCAAACTTGTGTTTTTCATAATTAAAACCTTGTTTAAAGGCGTTTTTTTCGAAAAATACAGTGAAAAATGGCTTCACAACCGAGATCAACTTCTTCATTACCTATTATTTCTGCTACTACTACTAACATATCCTCGCAGATTCCTGTTTTTTCCAAGAAGTCAGATAATCCTAGCAATCCTGGGAAGAAAACCACATTTGTGGCTGAAAGTGCTCCATCAACAAAGATGACCACTTCTGTTCCTATACTTGTTTCTAACAATGAAATTTTGAGTATGTTTCAACAGGTTCAGCAGCAAATGTTGGATCAACAGAAAATGAATCAGAGGCTTCTTAGAGAAATGGAAACTTTGTGGGCTGAAAAGAATAAGCAGAAAGAGACTTCCACTCCATTGGCTCCAAGGATCCTGGATTTCGGGACATCAGGGATGTCTGGGAATCATTCAGGAGACTTTATTCCTATGCAAACTAGTCTCGGGGATCCTCAGGGATCCTAAGGGTTAAGGATATCTCGGGATAGTACCAATATCCCGGGAACTTCTTATCTAACTCCCATTACTAGCAATACTTTCAACTATTCTCCTATCGATGCAACTAATTTTGGTTCTGTGCAGGAATCCGGATTAACTCCACAAGTGGCTAAGGAAATCCAGAAACTCAGGGATATGATCTCTAGTGTTCCCGGAGTGGTCAAGCCTATCCCTGAGGTTCCTGCCACAACCCACAGGATCTCTAGATTTGCTCCACCAATCTGTGATGCCGAGATCCCAAAAAGGTTCCAAACTCCAACAATGAAGTTGTATGATGGAACCACCGACCCTGAAGAACATGTGGCGCAATATAGGGAAAGAATGGAAACTAACCCTATACCCCCGCATCTAAAGGAAGCATGCTTATGCAAAGGATTTGGGTCAACATTAACAGGGGCAGCCCTGAAATGGCTGCTTAACGTTCCTCCCTATTCTATTACTTCCTTTGCTCACTTAATTAATCTGTTTAACAATCAGTTTTCTTGTAGCAGGACGTTTGAAAGGCTGACTAGTGATCTCTATAGGGTAACCCAGGGATCCGACGAATCCCTCAGAAGTTATGTCAACAAATTTGGCAAAGAATCCCTGGATATCCCTAATCTTGATATCACTACGGCTGTTCAAGCATTTAAGATGGGCTTACAAAGAGACTCACCTTTTTATGATGATTTAGTTATGAATCCCTGCAGGAATATGGATGAAGTTCGAAACCGTGCACTGAGATTTATAAGATTGGAGGATGATAAGGAAATCCAAAAGAGGATTACTACGACACCCCCCAATGATCAAGGAAAGAGAAAGCTGGATTCGCCTAACAGCAAGTCATTCAAATCCAAGCCATACTATAAGACGGATAACCACAAGATCAACTCTGTGGAAGAGGATGAGGATGTCGAAGAATATCCCAGGATATCAGAATATTGTTTTTCTGTTGATATCCCTGAATTAATGTGTGCCATGCAGGATTTAGGTGAAAAAGCCAGATGGCCCCAAAAGGAAAAGAAATTTGTTACAAGGGACAAATCCAAATGGTGTGCCTTCCATGAGGACTTCGGCCACATAACGGAGGACTGCATTGCATTAAGAAAGGAAATAAGCTACTTACTGAGCAAAGGCCATCTTAAAGAGCTGCTGGGAAAGAAGAAAGAAAGAAAACAGGATCCCAACGGATTCCCAAAAAGAGCAACATCTCCACCTAAAGATGCAAAGGTAATCAACTTTATTTCTGGTGGTTCTGATATTTGTGGTACCTCTTATTCTGCAGCTAGAAGACATGCTAAAGAAGCCAAGATGGAAAACGGAGAGAGACCCCCAAAAACATCAACACTCACCGCTGAAACAGTGGTTTCCTTCGAAGAACAAGATCGCGAGGATATCCTGGATCCTCACCATGATGGGTTAGTCATTACTTTGTATGTTGCTAACCACTATGTACGCAGGATATTGATAGATGGAGGAAGCTCGGTCAACATCATCCAATTAGAAACACTAAAGAGGATGAATATTCCTGAATCAGAGATAACAACTAAATCTCTGATCCTAGTCGGGTTCAGTGGCGAAACTAAACCCACTGTTGGAGAAATCAAACTACCGGTATACATCGAGGGGGTAAACTCTATGCAACGCTTTTGTATTATAGATTCCCTTTCCTGTTACAATATTATACTAGGTAGACCTTGGATACATGACATGAAAGCAGTCCCTTCGACTTACCATCAATGTGTCAAGTTGCCGACGCCTTGGGGAGTAGTGAAGATCAATAGTGACCAGCAGGAAGCCAAGGAGTGCTACTCGTCTTCAATGAAGGGAACAACTAAACCTTCACCTGCGTAGCAATCAAAGTGCGACCTTGGGGATACTCAGGAATATCGGGAAAAGGAAGTAAAGGAAGTACCTTTAAATCCCGATGATCCTGAGATCAAAGTCCTTATAGGAACCAGTATCCCTGAGGATATAGAAAAGGAACTGATTTCTTTTCTGAAAACAAGATTTTCCACATTCGCATGGAAACATGAGGATATGACAGGAATATCCTCAGATGTGATTACACATAAATTAGGAATAGATAGGAATATTAAGCCTGTCCACCAGAAGAGAAGGAAGTTTGCACCCGAAAGAAATCTAATCATTCAAGAGGAAGTAGAGAAACTCCTCAAAGCAAAAATGATTAGAGAGGTGAAATTTCCAAAGTGGCTAGCCAACGTAGTCGTGGTTCAAAAGAAGAATGGAAAATGGAGAGTTTGTGTAGATTACACAGACCTCAACAAGGCTTGTCCTAAAGACCCATTTCCATTACCACATATAGATTCCATGGTGGATGCAACAGCAGGACATGAAATATTAACTTTCATGGACGCATCAGCAGGCTTTCAGCAAATTCAAATGGAACCTTCGGACCAAGAAGACACAGCCTTCATGACACCAACAGGAATATATTGCTATACAGCAATGCCATTCGGCTTGAAGAATGCTAGAGCCACATACCAGAGACTCGTCAACATGATGTTCAAAGAGAAACTGAGGGACACTATGGAAGTATATATTGATGACATGGTGGTCAAATCGAAGATAACTGAGAATCACCTTAAGGATCTTCAGGAATCCTTCGATATCCTGGACCACTACAACATGAAACTTAACCCATCTAAGTGTCATTTTGGGGTAAGATCAAGAAAGTTCTTGGGATATATGGTCACTAAAAGAGGGATAGAGGCTAGCCCGGAACAAATTCAAGCAATCTTGAACCTCAAATCCCCAAAGAGCATAAAAGAAGTGCAAAGGTTAACGGGAAGAATAGCAGCCCTCAATAGATTCATCTCAAGGTCTTCTGAAAAATTTAAAGGATTCTACGATATCCTTAAAAAGAATAAGAAGTTCCAGTGGGATGAAGAGCATGAGAAGGCACTTCAGGATCTGAAGGAATATTTGTCCTCACCACCATTGCTCATGAGACCAGAAAATGGTGAACCTCTATCACTATATTTAGCAGTATCCCGAACGACTGTAAGTGCAGTGTTAGTCAAGGATCATCAGGGATCGCAACACCCTGTGTACTATGTAAGTAAAAGTTTAGTAGATGCTGAGACTAGATATTCTCATTTAGAAAAGCTAATTTTAGCTTTGGTTATGGCATCAACTAAGCTGAGACATTACTTTGAAACGCATAGAATACACATTAAAACAAATTATCCTGTCAAATCCGTACTAAGAAAACCTGAGCTGTCAGGAAGGATGGCAAAATGGTCAGTTAAACTCAGCACATATGATTTGATCTATGAACCAAGGACAGCAATTAAATCACAAGCTTTAGCAGACTTTGTGGCTGATTTTAGTAGTGATCTACAACCAGAAGTGGATCTAGAAGTAAGACTCTTAGACGAAGATACTGGTGAGTGGACCTTGTTCACAGATGGATCTTCGAATGTAAGAGGAACAGGATTAGGCATTATACTAAAGTCGCCACAGGGGGACATAATACCCCAATCGATCAGTTGCGAATTTCAAGCAACTAACAATGAAGCAGAATACGAAGCCCTAATAGCAGGACTCCAATTAGCTAGGAATATGAACATCAGAAATTTACATGTTTTTGTCGATTCCCTACTAATAGCCAATCAATTTAACGGTTCTTACATGACTAAAGGAGATAAATTGGCAAAATATTTAGAAATAGTTAAGGATATATCAGGATATTTTTATAATTTCGATATCACTCAAGTACCAAGGGATGAGAATGCCGAGGCAGACGCATTGGCAAACTTAGCATCATCCCTAAGAATCCCTGAGGATATTAATATTCCTATCCTACACATATTAAGACCAGCAATAGATATACAAGATATAGATCAGGATAGTGAACCCGAGAATACCGAAGTTCTTCACTCAGAAGCACATGAAATATCCTGGACTATCCCTATCAAGAACTATCTTCAAACAGGAAAAATACCTGATGAAGAAACAAATCCTAGAGCTTTTAAAGCAAAAATATCTAGATACACAATCATACGAGATATCTTATATAGGAAATCAATATCAGGCCCATACTTAAGGTGTTTGGAGAAACCCGAAAGTTTGGAAGTAATGAAAGATATCCACGAAGGAGATTGTGGAAACCACACTGGGGGTAGAGCATTATTCTCAAAGATCCTGAGAACATGATACTTTTGGCCAACTATGAGAAGAGACGCAATGTCTTATTCCCAGAAATGTGATGCTTGTCAAAGACATAGCAATATACTTCATCAACCAGCTGAACCTCTACATCCAATAGTCTCATCATGGCCATTCATGAAATGGGGAATGGATATAGTAGGAAAACTACCTAAAGCACCTGGAGGAAAGGTGTTTATGCTTGCTATGACAGATTATTTCTCAAAATGGATTGAAGCAGAAGCCTTCGTACAAGTCAGAGAAAAAGAAGTAGTTTCGTTCATAAAGAGGAATATCCTGACTAGATTTGGAATACCCGCAGAAATCACTTGTGACAATGGGTCCCAGTTCATAGGCAAAAGGACCACAAACTTCTGTGAAAGCTGGGGCATAAAGATGATCACCTCTACACATGTTCATCCTCAAGCTAATGGTCAAGCGGAATCAAGCAACAAGATTATAATTAACAACCTTAAGAAAAAGTTGGGATCTAAGAAAGGAAAGTGGGCTGAAGAACTTCCATTTGTCCTATGGGCTGATAGAACAACCACAAAGAATGCAACTGGTCAAACGCCATTCTCTTTAGTGTATGGTTCTGAAGCCGTTCTCCCAACTGAAATGGTTGTCCCTACTGCAAGATCAAGCTTACAAGATCTAGAATCCAACAAGGAAATACTATCCGAGGATTTAGATACCATTGATGAACTTAGGGATATCACAAGGATAAGGATGGCAACATATCAACAAAAGATAGCCAAATCATATAACAAGAATATTAGGATACGAAGATTTCAAATTGGTGATTTGGTTCTAAGAAAGGCATTTCAGAATACCACCAACCCAGCTAATGGAAAACTTGCTCCGAAATGGGAAGGACCCTATAGGATAGATTCCGAAGCTGGAAAAGGTGCATACAAGTTAACCAACATGGAAGGAGAACCTCTTCCAAGATCTTGGAATGCCATTCATCTTAAGTTATACTTTGTTTAAAACTTATTAAGTTGTACCCTGCATTTTTACTATTGAATATTTATAATTATTCTTAGATATGCCTATATATTCTTATATATTCCTAGTTACCTTGCTACTAATCAAGCATAAGCGAGGCATCAGGATTCCTGGTTCCCAGCTATGCAAACATTTTATTGTTTTATAGGTATAGCAGGAGAAGAGATGAGACTTTATGTCTTAACCCAAGATCTGACCTGAAATCAGAACTTGATGAAGACCCCGCACTGACTTTATGTCCAGCTGCAAAGTTTTGACCTGAAATCAAAACTCAACAGACTATCATGAAGACTTAGGGCTCATGCCCTCGCCAGTTGCGCACGTTTATCCTATTATAGTCTGAGATAATGGGACCAGTACACGCATGAGTGGGTGACAATTTCATTATCAAGGGCTATAACTAAGGATCCTCTGAAATATCCCGGTATAGTTGGAGATTTTGGGACCAGTACACGCATGAGTGGCTGACAATTTCATTTTCAAAGACTATTACCAGGGATCCTCCAAATTCCGGCCTAGTCGCCAGTATCCCGGCCTTAGTCGCCAGTGGCCTTGTCGCCAGTATTTCGGCCTTAGTCGCTAGTGGCCTTGTCGCCAGTATTCCGGCCTTAGTCGCCAGTATTCCGGCCTTAGTCGCCAGTATTTCGGCCTTAGTCGCCAGTTTTAATCGGCCTTGTCGCCAGTATCTTGAGCTTGTCCCAAGTTTTCTTGTTTTTCTATTTATGCAGGTCGTCTCACCCACCTCACCAGCCTTGTTCACATCCACAGAAGCTTCAACCTTGTCACCAGCTAGGGTCGCCAATATCTTGCCCCATTCCTTCATATTCTTGGCCAAAGAATCCACACCTTCAGCCTTGGCCTGATTCACCAATTGGATTTTGGCCCTTAACACGGCAATGGCGGCAGACTTTTTGGCCCCATCGATATGCTCTTTGAACTGGAGTTTGTAAGTGGCTTCCATGTCTTTCATCTGCTTCTTGACCTTGGCTAATTCCTTCTCGTAGTGACCGGCTTTGGCTGTGAAGATCTTCCTCTGGTCTTCCAGGTCCTCAATCTGCTTCTCGATTTGTTCTTTTTCTGAGGCGTATTTGGCAGAAACCTACAAAATAGGGATCATTCAGAATATGTAGGAATATAATGTTAAGAATAATTCCTATACCTTTTTCAGAAGATCAGGGATAGATAGATCAGACGGCTCCTCGAGATCCACAGTGTCCACCCCTTTGCGTTTCTTGGTACTCTTTGAAGAACAGGTAGTCATTGCACGAGGTTTGGGGGCAGAAGGACTCGTTTTCTCCTTCTTCACAGCAAAGAAGGTGTCGAGATCTTCAAGGTTGAAAGTAGATTCTGCGAAATAAATCAGAATAGTTAGAAATAACTAAGAATATTTAGGAATACCAAAATATTTTTAAATATACCAGAGGCCATTGGAGAGACTGTTTCAAGGTTAGCACCGAATTTTCTGTGTTGTTCGTCGATTTTCAGCAAGGAACGAATCCTGTTCCTACTATCTTCCTCTTCCGCAACAAGTGATTCAAATTTAGGAGCTACAAATAATAATAAAAGAATAATAAGCAAAATTAAAACAGTGATGTGTTTTGATAAGTAAAATCCTAAGAATCCTACCCTTTTCTACCCATTTGAAAGGAAGGATTTCCCCATGAGGGATAGAACTTCTTTTCACGAAAAAGAACCTATTTCTCCACTCATCTTCGTTGAACGTTATTCCAGAAACTAGGACAGGAGCCCCACTCCGTCTCTGAAGAACGAATCGAGATGACCCATGGGTCCTAAGTTGATACATCAAGGATATTTCAGGGATACCGATATCTAAACCAAAGTAATGGTTTAGTTGATCAAGGGTATGAAGAATACGCCAACCCATGGGCATAAGTAGCGGAAAACAGAGTTTAGTAGTTAAAAAGAAATTGAGGATGAGATCGGGAAAAGGGTATTTTAATCCCAGAGTGAATGGATATTCTGGAAAACATGTCCAAGTAGGTGAGACATGATCGGCTTTAAGGTTTTTAGAAAAATGATGAAATATGGTTTCATCAGGAAAAGTTTTAGAAATACGCAGCAGATCAATTCGGTCATCATTCAAGACATTCCTGTTTTGACGATTAAGACTTAGAATGTTTTGATCAGTGAAATCGTTGGAGTCGAAATCAGAAGAGGAAGATGATCCAGACATTTTTCAAAGAAAGAAATTAAAATTCGAAGAAGAAAGTGAGAGAAACTTACAGCAAGATCCGACTGATGAAGATGGCATCAAATGGAAGAAGTGTGATCATTATATCCTGCAACAAACAGCTGGAATATGTGGGAAACCGCCATATTCATAACCGTCTGACAGCTATCACATCACGTTTAAAATTTGAATTTTGAATCTAGAGCCAATACAGACGGTTAATTTCAAATTCTTACCACCCATTGAAGCGGTAATAAGAATTTGGGGGCAATTGTTATACCTCAAAAAAGTTGCCTTATAATTCAGAATATTTCGGAATACGGAATATTCCAGGATAATTAGGAATATTTGCGTATATAAATTTATGTGATCTGATGACTTGATTGTTACATAATAATAATGTAAATATTATTATTATTATTTAATTCCACATGTGCTACTAATATTTGAATTAAGTCAACAGATTATGTAACAAGCATGCCTATTTATCCGGAACAAAAAGGAGAAACGTGGGAATACATGCCAACGTTCATAAGAAGTGTTCGACGCATGATTGGAGAATGGACCGATTTATAAGGAACGACTCTTGACTAATATTGTATATTTTTGACTATAAATTGAGGCTTATGATCGATTTAGAAAAAACACACCACTCACTTAGTTCACTTCTGATTACTTGTCGCTCACATTCTCGGCATTCGAAGTCCAGAAACACTTAGCAATCGATCATTTGTGCTCTTTCTTTGTAACTTTTATTTTGTTAGTTTAACAAGAACAAGGCAGAGTGACGATTGTCACCTCCCGAGGTTTTTATGCCGGCAATCCTAAGGGATTAAGGGCTTTTCCTCGTATAAATCTCGTGTGCAAGCTGTTTATTTCGTTTTATATTTTGAAATATCCCTAGGGATCCTCAGGGATATTTAGGGATATATTGAACATATATTTGTGATATTCAATATATTTACTTGTTAAACACAATACCCCACAAAACTAATTCGGTTTTGCTAAAAGTTACACTTGTTAATTTTTACCCGAAACAGTTGGTTGTTCAGGGGTTTACACAGGAAGAAGACATTGATTATGATGAAGTTTTTGCTCCAGTTGCAAGAATTGAAGCAATCAGAATATTTTTAGCCTTTGCAGCTGCCAAAAACTTCAAGGTTTTTCAAATGGATGTGAAAAGTGCATTCTTGTATGGAAGGATTGATGAGGAGGTGTATGTGTGTCAACCTCCTGGTTTTGAAGATCCAAAGTTTCCTGATCATGTCTGTAAGCTTGATAAGCTAGGCTCTATATGGGCTGCATCAAGCTCCCATAAAATGGTATGAAACTGTTTTCATTTCTATTGGCTAACCACTTCAAGAGAGGAACAATTGATAAGACTCTCTTCTTCAAGAAGTCCAATCAACATATCATGTTAGTACAAATCTATGTTGATGACATTATCTTTGGTTCAACTGATGAATCTCTCTGTAAGGAATTTGAATCACTAATGAAATCCAAGTTTGAAATGAGTTCAATGGGAGAGCTAACTTTCTTTCTTGGATTACAGATGAAACAAACTCCTACAGGGATTTTTATTAGTCAATCAAAATATGTCAAAGACATTCTTGAAAGATTCAAGTTGAGTGATTGTAAAGCTCTAGGTACTCCAATGTCCAAAACAACTTCTCTCATCCTAGATCTTGAGGGGGAGGATGTTGACCAACATCAATACAGAGCAATGATAGGCTCCTTGATGTACCTCACAGCAAGCAGGCCTGATATAATGTTTACAACTTGCTTGTGTGCAAGATTTCAGGCTAATCCCAAAGTTTCACATATGCTTGCTGTGAAAAGAATTTTTAGATACCTCAAAGGAGCACCAAGTCTAGGATTATGGTATCCTAGAAATGAAGACTTTCAATTCATGGCTTATACTGACAGTGATTATGGATGTTGTAACATCAGCAAGAAATCCACATCAGGATGGTGTCAATTTCTTGGATCCAGAATTGTGTCTTGGCAATGCAAGAAACAATCATGTGTTTCTACCTCTACTGCAGAGGCAGAATACATAGCTGCTTCAAGTTGCTGTGCACAAGTTATATGGATTCAAAATCAGATGAAGGATTATGGAGTAGAGCTGTTCAATAATCCTATTCAGATAGACAATTCTAGTGCAATCTCCATCACCAATAATCCTGTCAAGCACTCAAAGACCAAGCACATTGACATCAAGTATCATTTTATCAGAGATTGTTCAGAGAAGAAGTTGATTCATCTAGTCAAAGTTGATACAGAATACAATCTTGCTGATCTTTTCACCAAGGCATTTGATGAAGGAAGATTCAGGTATTTAATAACAGCCATTGGCATGATTAACTTTGAGTAAATGAATAAATAAGGAATGAATAATTCTTCAGAAGATAAAATTAAAGTATCTTCTGATAAGTAATTACTCTTCAGAAAATAGTTTGTCTTCGGAAGCATTATTCCTTCCTTAAGTTGGAAGATGCACACTTCAGAAGATAACTTTTCTTCTAAAGTATTATACTTCCGATACATTATAACTTCGGAAGCAAAATCTTCTGAATCTGCCATTCAGAAGAAGATATCTTCCGAAGAACAATTCTTCTGATAAACTTATCTAAGTCTTCAGAAGGTACACTTCCGATGATATACTTGTATATGCTTCAGAAGTAAGTATCTTCCGAAGAATTTCTTTGGTCTCTTGAACTACTTCTAATGACTAACTCTCTTGGAAACAAATCTACCCTTAACCAATTTTTAATAATAAATGAGCCGTATTCGGAAGACCTTTTCTGACATCTGGATCTCAAAATTTAATGTGCTTCTATATTAAATGCTGACATCCGAAGGTATAAAAGGTCTCCCGCTCATTCACCTTCTCTCACCGTTTCATTTCGAATTTCCTTTTCCTTTTCACTCATATCTAAACCTAAAAACTGTCGATCACCATGGAATTTCTTGCCTTCAGACCCTCTCACAATCTTCCTGCGGAGTTATCAGCGGATAATGATGCTGATTTTGCTCCGTTCATCTCCTTCCTTCGAAGAAGCAGGTATCTATTCGCTCTCACTGTTCAACCCATGGTGTATGAATCTCATCACCAACAATTTTGGGCTTCCTGTTCAGTTTCTTCATCTCCCAATGGTCGGATTCTTAATGCCACCATTAATGCTCATCCCATTTCTATCACAGTGGAGACCATTTGTTGGCATCTTCAACTTTGTGATGCCGGGGGAAGGATCTCATTCACTAAGGATGAGGTAGCATCGACCTTTAGGTCAATGGGGTATGAAGGTCATCTCCCTTCAACAACTTATTTGAAGGGTAGATCCACCTAAGGTGAAAGCCACACCTACTGTTATTCCACAGGTTCTTCCTCTGGAACTTGTGGTTGCTCTCAACCAGCCTGATAGCCCTCAGAGTATGTCCCCACACATACCTGAGAATACCCAAAGGGATATCCATATGCTTGAGTCTGCTTCTAATGAAGCAACTCCATTAGATCAGAGACTGTCTCCTAGGTCTCCAGGCTCATATCATCCAGAAATGCCCCCCACCCATTCATCTACCGACGCTCAAGGATCCTCTGTTGTTGCTGTGGAGGAACCATTCTCTCCCACTACCCAAACACTTATGAAAGTTGTGACACAGTTACAAGCCAGGTTCCCTGACCCAGAGCTTACCACTTCAGAGGTTGACCCAGAAGTACAGACGGGGTCAATGCACATGAGGCTGCCACTACTGTTGATCCTAATCAGGATCCTCAAGACAGTGGTACAGGAACTAGGACCTCACCTGCGGCAACCCACATTCGGGAGGACTTCTTTGAAGCCCTTCTCAATGAGGGGAACCCAGGGTGCCAAGAAACCACAACTGGTGATAGAGGTGCATGAGCTAGGCTCAGGACTCCATCGCCCAATGACTCCACTTATGTGGATGAGGGCAGCAAAACACAGGAATTGACGACCACAATTACATCCCTCCAAGCCAGGGTAGCTCAACTGGAAGCTGAGATTGCTACCCTGCGGCTGGAGGTCCAAGCAAAGGAGGCAACAATCTTGGACCTTAGGAGGCACTCCCCAGTAATCCTTCAACCCTTCCATCCTGATCCTGCTACCACTACCCCTGATGCTACCAAAAAGGGGGATAATGCACCTTCTACAGGGTCAGGACCAGAAGTAAGAGAAGAGGAAGTTGTACAGGATGTCAACCCATCCATAGTCACCTTGACTAATGAAAGGGATGACTTCTTGGGCACTTACTTTCATGATTCCCTACTTCCTCTTCTTTTGAGGCAACAAAGGCTGCCAAAGAGACAGAGCAAGAGCTCAACACAACAAATGTCTCTGTGGAGCCTAAGTCCCCTGCTGGGACTCAACAGTCCCCCTCTGGGACTAAGTCTCCTGCTGAGACTACAGCCCTGGTTGCCATGGAGGAAACTACTCAAGAAGAACCAATCTCCATGGAACATGTGTCCCCTTCTGGGACAGAGGCTGCTGAAGACCTCTCATCCATTCATGAGCACTCTGTGGATCCTAAGAAGGAATCAACCAAGATGGTTGGTCAACCGGAGGGGGCAGTGCATGCTAAACTCCGAACCAGCAGCTGTTTCCGAAGGCCAAGTCATTATTGATGATTCCTCCACAGAGGAGCTACTTGCCAATGAATCAGCTGGTGAAGTTACAGAACCAGCTAGTGAGGCTACAGGATCCATCTCCTATGGGGAAAAAGCTATGGCAAAGGAAAAAGAAAACTAACCCCAGAGGAGGAAGCAGAGTTAGAGGAGAGGAGATCTAAACAGAAGAAGGGCCGACTAGACACTTCACAAGATGAAGAGCGGATCAGACTCTCTGCTCTACTTGAGGAGAAGGGATATGATTTTGATGAAGTATTGCTCTGGTCGGTACCTCAGATGGCTGCCGAGCTAGACAAGGTGCAGTAGCAGGAACAGACAGCTGCTGCATCTAAAGCTCAAATGAAGCTGACTAAGACACAGAAGGATAAGGCCTACAGAGACAATTTGAAGGCTTTCCTCCTTGAATATGGCTTCCATGCTCGGCAGCTAGGCCCTATGAAGAACTCAACCATGGATATGCATGTCAGAGATATCAAGGCTAAGATAGCCAAAGGTGAGTTACTTTCTATTGAGCAAATACATGCTCAAAGGGCAAGCCTAACTTTAAGCTTGGGTTTAAGGGGAGGAGTAAGAATAGAAATGCCCCTCTTTGGTTCAGGGATCAAAGAGGGAGAAGAAGTCATGTGTGGAGAAGCTACTAAAGCCATGTTCCCCAACATGTTCCCCCAAAACCCTAAGGAAGAACAAGCCTCTCCTCCATCAAGTCCTTTTATGGACAACATGCCAATCTCTTCAGTGATCAAGATCAAGAAGGGTAAAAAGACTACAAGGAAACAACAATCAACAGGCCCTGATCCCGAGAGACAAACCAAGGCTGATGAGAGGAGAACAGAGCCCTCAACAACTGAGGATGCTGGTCCACAGCCACTGCAACAACAGATGCAGCAGTGGGCTCAAATGTGGAAAATGAACAGGCCAGAGATCAGAGAAGTCAAGCTAATGCTCAAGAGAAACCAAGATTCAGGAGAAAGAAGAGCATAGCAAGAAGGAAAAAGAGAACATCTGCCATCTCCTCTGACTCTGAGCCAGATTCACCACCCTCAGGACCAAAAGCCACACCAGCAGCTCAAATGCCTAAAGATTATCCAAGAGACCTCTATGAACTAAAGCATCATCTTACCTACATCCCCATTGTAAAGTGGAGCTACAATGCACTTCACAAGGAGTTTACCCTCACTCAGATCAATGGAGGAATAAAGGTTTTGGATTTGGCACAACTGATTGTGCTGGCTGAGCCCTTTGTTTTTGATTTGGAAAGACTCCCTCTTGAAAATCCAGACAATGGATCAGAAGGGAGACAAGCACTCAGATGTGTAAAGGCAAAGGCTCAAGTTCTGAGAGGAGAAAAGATAGTAAGGAGAATCCTATAAGAAGTTTTGGTAGCATCAGCCTAGGGGGAGACTGTAAAGACTAATTAAGCCTGATGCTCACCAAACTTCAATTTTGTCTAAGTATAAGAGACTATACAGACAAACAGCCTTCGAAAGGATGGAGTTCCTCTTCGGAAGCAGCATTGCTTCCGAAGGGTAACTCACTCCTACTGAAGGTTGTACAAGACAAACACTTCGGAAGGTCAACACTTAGAGATAAAACTTCAGAGCTTCTGAAGAACTAAAGACTTCCGAAGAATAACAGCTTCCGAAGATTCTCTTCTGCTCCAAAGACAAAGACTAAGACAAAGACTTCCGAGGTTTCTCCTCTGACAAAGACTGTAGCTGATTACTTTTATAGTACAAAAGGGACTGACACAAGACATGCTGGTCTGAGCAAAAACAAAAGAAACATACCGATAGTTAGACAAGGCACCTTACTTCCCTTCCTCAGCATTAAATGCAAAAGATCATCCGAAGCCTTGAAGATCAACAACATTAAATGCCTTTTGTATTTAGCTAGTCTTTGTAAAGTCAATGTCTATATTTGTAATGATTGTAAGTAAGTGTCTTAGCCTATTAATACACTCAATATACTAGAATAAGCTTTACTTTATGTATTGTCTAGTATACCCAACTTGTATTCCTACGTGTATACGGTTGTAGCCTTAGCTATATAACCTCTCATTGTAAACCTGTTTAGTGTGCTTGTCTATTTGCACTTGTAATACTTTGAGAGAAATATATCTTTGAGCTTGAATTTACTCTTGTGTTCTAATTGTTATTCAAAGATTATTTTTTCATCATTTGAGTGTTTGTGAGATCCTTCTAATAGATATTCCGCATCTATTAGATTGAAAGAGAGAAATACTTGTGAAGTGTTGTTTGAAGTTAACAACCCGATCCAACAAAAGATTAGCACCAACACACAATTTAAATTCTATTTCTATGATTTACATCTAACAAACTATATGTTTCAAGGTTGATAACAAAATAGCCAAATTTAATCGATTAGGAATTTGGGGAAATTAAAGTACCGGAAGTCCTCACAACAACTGGTCTTTTGAACTTGTGCAAGGTCATAAGCTGCACAAGATAACCATTGACCATCGTGATTTTGTGATATACTCTCTCATGTTTACCACTAAATGTGGAGGTATTTTTCACACTTATAACAAAGCTGGTGGTTGGGCCGGTGGACAAACAGTTTCGGAGGTGATTGAACGTGTGTATATATATATATATATCTTAAATTATACTAGTTCAATCTGCGCATGCACATACATATGTATAACCTTTATCATTCATAATAATATTAATCTTGTTATCGGGTTACGTTTGAAATCAATGAGGAAATAGTTGGAATTAAAGGTAGTGTGGGTACTCGAGGTAGTTATACGATAATATCCTTACTGTCCTTTGAATATTACCACGTGTATTATGTGAATTTTATATAAAATATTAAATAGTTACTAATTAATAACTATTTTTAAGTGATAAAACAATAATTAAAATTTTTAATAATTATACAAATGACACATAACCTTTTTGATTTAAAACAATTGATATTCTGAACCAATTGACATTAAAAACTTCGGTTTGTATTTTGTCAAAAGTTAGCTTTTAAAAATATAAAAGGTAACATATAAGACTTAATTTCAAAAATATTGTTTTTAAAATAAGGAGATTAACATTACTTTTTCTATCATTTTTATTACTTTGGTTTCAAATAGATTTAAAAACGACAATTAATTGTTTATAAAAAACTTATTGTTTAACACCCTCAGTTTATAACTTATTTTATTCTTTTAGATTCATTCTTAAGAAATCTTATTTTTTGTATAACTTTAATTTCCTGAAAATAAAATATTTCTTTATTGTAAAAAAATTGATTATACAATAATTTCATATTTCATAAGCGTTTTTGAATGTGTTTACTAACAAAAAAAATATACAATATTGTTAGTTATTAATATTATAATTATTTTATATGAGAAAATTGAATATATTATGTAAAAGTGACAAATAACAATAGTTATGTAAAAAGATTACAAATGAAAAAGTATATGTTTTTTTATCATAACAACAAGATTCATTACCTATATTAATAAAAAACCAACGTTGGTGTTTCCACATGTGTTATAACAGCTTGTCTTGCTTTTTTTTCATAAACCGCCTAAAAAAAACTGCATCTGTGAAAGACCCGTATGCTAAAGGGTGACCAAACCGCTTCAAAAACGTGCTCCCAAAGCCCACAATAAATAGAAATTCCATTGGACATAGGAGTATCAAAATTGAAGTAATTCATAATTTTCATTTTGGACCCTGAACTTTATACTCTTATTTTTAAATCTCTTCCTACTTTACTCACATATTTTTAGAATTCACATGTTTTTAACACGTTCCGTTACCAGATAATAGTCATAATTGTATATATTTTATCGCAATTACGTCAATAACATTTATATAAATTTCAAACTCAAACGGTCGCATAAATTTTACGCATTATTTACAAGCTTATAAAGTGTCCATGCATTATTAAGATTTTTATCGTTTATATCATTTTGATCGCAATTAGTTCACAAACTATTTAGATATAATAATAATAATTACCTAATAATAATATTTAAGTAATAATAGTAATTATAAAACATAATTTCTTTGAGGTTCGGTTTTTACGCTATAAAATTTGTGAATTGAGTTTCTATTCCTTATGAGTATGCTATCAAAAATGAGTACTCATTCGTTGACCGGACACATTTACAACATCTACCCTTTAGAGCTTTACGTCAGAGTGACAACAAATACTTACGTTTTGATACACGGTATCTCGACGGAGTACCCGCGACAACGTTCGGAATACCACTAGTTACTCATTAAGTGTCATAATAAGAAGCTTTTCACACTACAGTGGGCTTGTATGCATGAAGGCTAAATCCCCTACCAATATATTTTTATGTTTCCATCAAATTATCTATATATTTGTTTTTTTAATAACCTTACAATCGTATATAGTTAATTCTAAAGGCTGGTTACCAATCATATATTTCTTTTACTTTTTAACTAGTCATAATCCTATTTAATTTCAAATAAAATTGATTTTCACTTTTCATTGGCTATTTTGACTTGGTTTGGTGGTAAATGCTTTGAAACCTGTGAATCGTCATTTTCTTTTAAACTAATAAAAAAATTCCTTTCACTTTATTTTTCATCCCTTATATTTTGTCAACTTGAAGTTGTAAGTGCATATAACGTATAATAACTATCTACTATTATACATAGCCTAACATTAAAAATCATCTAACTTGTGAGTGCATCGTACATTAAATATTACCAGCTTTTGAGTACACTTGTTTAAAAATAAATGTTGAGTACCGAACGATCAATCCAATTGTCAACGAAATATAGATAGACTAGAAGAAAGATAGAGAGGAGATTAGAATAGTAAACCCATTCTATTTTTTTATTAAATAAACAATAACGGGACAACTAGCTACTATTGAACTGCCATTATTAACAAATCATTAGTGATCTTTTTGTAACCAATAATCCCTGTGCTTGAGGGGTAACATGTAACTTCAATATTAAGGAGGTCACGAATTCAAGTCCTGACATGGATAAAGTATAAGTTTCATACTAGACTAGATAAATAGGTTTCCTTCTATTAGATGTGGGTACATGACCCATCACAAATTGCCGTTAAACAAAATCTGTTTGTAAATACAAACTAGAGTTGGTGATAACACAAACTGTTGGATAGGGTTGTTAAATCTAAACAACACTTCACAAGTATTTCTCTCTTACAATCTAACTGATGCGGAATGTTCTGTTAGAAGGATCTCTCAAACACTCAATTGGCTATTTAATAATCTTTGAATACTAATAAGAACACAAGAATAAATTCAAGCTCAAAGATATATTTCTCTCAAAGTAATTCGGTGGTAAGCAAGCAAGCGTACAAGCACACTTGAAGCAAACATACAATGGGAGGTTATATAGCCAAGGCTACAACCGTATACACTTAGGAATACAAGTTGGGTATACTAGACAATACATAAAGTAAAGCTTATTCTAGTATGTTGAGTGTCTTAACAGGCTAAGACATTCAATCACAATCATTACATTAATAGACATTGACTTTACAAAAGACTACTAAATACAAAAGACATTTAATGTTAATGATCTTCAAGGTTCAGATGATCTTTTGCATTTAATGCTGAGGATGGGAAGTAAGGTGCTTTCTCCGACTCTAGGTGTGCTGGCTTTGTCTTTACTCAAATCAGCATGTCTTGTGTCAGTCCCTTTTGTACTATGAAAGTACTCAGCTACAGTCTTTGTCTACTGAGGAAGCTGCTGAGAGATGTCTTCAGAAGCTTTAAGTCTTCGGAAGCTCTGAAGGTCTGAATCTTCTAAGTGCTGAGCCTTCCGAAGCAATTGTCTTGTACAACCTTCGGCAGGAGTAAGTTATCCTTCGGAAGCAGTGTTGCTTCCGAAGAGTAACTTCTTCCTTCTGACGGCTGTTAGTCTTTGTAGCACCAATACTTAGACAAAATAAGAAGTTTGGTGAGCATCAGCCTTTATTAGTCTTTACAGTCTCCCCCTAGGCTGATGCTACCAAAACTTCCTATGGAATTCTCCTTACAACCTTTTCCACCCTTAGGACTTGAGCCCTTGCTTTTACCCATCTGAGAGCTTGCCTCCCTTCTTGTCCATTGTCTGGATTTTCAAGAGAGAAGTTTTCCAAATCAAAAACAAAAGGGGCAGCAAGCACAAAGAGTCGTGCCAAATCCAAAGTCTTAGTTCCTCCATTGTGCAGAAAGAGAGTAAACTCTTTGTGAAGTCTGTTGTAGCTCCACTTTACAACAGGAACGTTGGTGTGATGATGCTGTAGATCATACAGGTCTCTTGGATTTTCCTTGGGCATTGAGACTTCTAGTTTGGATTTTGGTTCTAGGAGAGGTGAATCTGGCTCAGAATCAGAGGAGATGGCAGATGTTCTCTTTTTCCTTCTAGCCATGCTCTTTCTTCTTATGAATCTTGGTCTGTCTTGGGCAGTGGCTTGACTCCTCTGATCTCTGGCCTGCTGTACTTCCACATTTGAGCCCACTGCTGCACCTGTTGTTGCAGTGGGTTGTGGATCAGCATCCTCAGTTATTGAGGGTTCTGTTCTCCTCTCATCAGCCTGTGTTTGTCTCTCAGGATCAGGGTCTGTTGATTGTTGCTTCCTTGTAGTCTTTTTACCCTTATTGATCTTGATCACTGAAGAGATTGGCATGTTGTCCATAGAAGGACTTGATGGAGGAGATGTTTGTTCTTCTTTAGGGTTTAGGGGAAACATGTTGGGGAACATGGCCTTAGTAGCTTCCCCACACATGACTTCTTCCCCTTCTCTGATCCCAGATCCAGAGATGGGAATTTCAATTGCATCTCCCTCCCCTAAACCTAAGCCTCTAATTAGGCTTGCCCTTTGAGCCCGTATCTGCTCAATTGAAAGCAACTCACCTCTGGCTACTTTAGCCTTGATATCTCGGATGTGCATATCCATGGTCGAGTTTCTTCATAGGGCCTAGCTGCCAAGCATGGAAGCCATATTCCAGGAGAAAGGCCTTCGACTTGTCTCTGTAGGCCTTTTCCTTTTGCTTCTTGGTAAGGACAATCTTGGCCTTGGATGCAGCAGCAGCCTATTCTTGCTGCTGCACCTTGTCCAGCTCGGCAGCCATTCTAGGTACCGACCAGCTCAGTACTGCATCAAAATCATAACCCTTCTCCTCAAGTAGAACAGAGAGTCTGATGCGCTCTTCATCCTGAGAGGTGTCTAGTCGGCCTTTCTTCTTCTTTGGTACCCTCTCCTCCTGTTCTGCTTCCTCCTCCGGGGTTAGCTTTCTTTTTCCTTTGTCATCAGCAGTTAATTTTGCCCTGGAGGAGATAGATCCTGTAGCCTCACCAGTTGGTTCATCGGCAAGTAGCTCCTCTGTGGAGGAAACATCCAATATGACTGGGCCTTCGGAAGCAGCTGGAGCTTCAGAGTTAACCTGAGCATTCACTGCCTCCTCCAGTTGACCAACCACCTTAGATGATTCCTTATTAGTCTCTACAAAGAGCTCAGGATTGGAGGAGAGGTCTTCTTCAGCCATTGTCTTAGAAGGAGACACATGTTCCAGGGAGATAGGTTGTTCTTGAGTTGGTTCTTCTATGGCATCCTGGGCTGTAGTCTTATCAGGAGACTTAGTCCCAGAAGGGGACACACGTTCCATGGAGATGAAAGGTTATTCTTGAGTAGTTTCCTCCATGGCACTCTGACTTGCAGTCTCAACAGGGGACCTAAGCTGCATATGAACATTTGTTGTTGTTTCTTGTTCTGTCTCTATGGTAGCCCCTGAATCATCAGAAGAGGAGGAGGAGGAAGAAGAACTAGAATGATGAAAGTAAGTGCCCAAGAATTCATCCCATTCATTGGTCAATGTTACAATGAATGGAGTGAAGTCTTGTGCAACTTCCTCCTCTCCTGCTACAGAGCCTGACCCTGTAGGAGGTGCCTTCTCCCCCTTTTTGGTAGCATCAAGGGAGAGAGAGGTAACCTCATTAGGATCAGGGTGAAAGGGTACACAAACAATGGGGGGTCTTTTCTGGAGGTCCAAGACGGTAGCATCTTTAGGTTGAACCTCCTCCCTCAGGGTAGCCACTTCGGTTTCAAGGGAAGCTACCATGGCCTGGAGTGTAGAGATAGTGGCCGTCAATTCCTGTATGTTGGTGCCTTCATCTACCGAAGTAGAATCACGGGGCGATGGAGTCCTGAGCCTGGCTCCTGCACCTCCACCACCAGATGTGGTTTCTTGGCACCCTGGATTCCCTTCATTGAGAAGGGCTTCAAAGAAGTCCTCCCCAACAAAGGTTGCCGCAGGTGAGGTCCTAGTGCTTGTACCACTGTCCTATAGACCTTGATTAAGATCAACAGTAGTGGCAGCCTCACCTACATTGATCCCTTCTGGACTTCTGGGGTCAACTTCTGAAGCGGTAGGCTCTGGGTCAGAGAACCTGGCTTGTAATTGTGTCACCACTCTCATAAGTGTTTGGGTAGTGGGAGAGAGTGGTTCCTCCACAGCAACAGCAGAGGATCCTTGAGCCTTGGTGATAGTATGGGTGTGGGGCATTTCAGGGTGGTAAGAACCTGGAGACTTGGGAGATAGTCTCTGATCTAAGGGAGTTGCTTCATTAGAAGCAAACTCAATAATTGGGGTATCCCTTTAGATATTCTCAGGTATGTTTTGTGACATACTCTGAGGGCTATCTGGCTGGTTAAGGGCAGCCACAGGTTCAAGAGGAACAACCTATGGTGTAATTATTGGTGTGGTTTGCACCTCAGGTGGAACTGTGCCCATATCAGTTCTTTTCACCTTTTTCTTGATGGGTTCAGAAGAAGAAGCCTTAACAGCTGTAGAGAGCTGTGCAGGGGTTCGTTTGCGTTTGTAAGTGATTTTTATGGGGTGTAGAACTGAAGTGGAAGGTGTGGATTCAGCATCTGTGGGTGCAACAGAGCTGTCACCTTCTGGAGTAGGCATCTCCATAAAAGGAAGAAGAGTAGTGAATTTTCCAGAAAACTGGGCACTCTTCTTCAATTGAACAAAAACCTTGGAAGTGACCAAGGGGATTTTGTATATATTCCTAGAGAGGGAGAGGGCAGATTCCAACTCACCATAGAAAATTTGCTGCAAAAATCTGGGATACATACAGAACTTCTTTGGTGACGAAATATTGTCAACCAAGTTATTGAATATGAAAGCAGAAAAGTTAAAAGTTTGGTTTGAGACCAAGCCATGAATAGCCGAAGCTAAGTCAAATGGAACTTGATCCCAACCACCGAATTTATTAGAAAGACAATGCAAAAACAAATGTATGAGGTACTTGTAATTGTAGGACACTCTTCCCTTCAAATGTAGTTGAAGGAAGAGGACCTTCGTACCCCAATGACCTAAAAGTCATTGCTACCTCATCCTTAGTGAATGAGACCCTTCCCCCAGCATCACTAAGTTTAAGATGCTGACAGATGGTCTCCACTGTTATGGAGATAGGATGAGCATCAATGGTGGCATGAAGAAGCCGACCATTTGGAGAAGAAGAAACTGAACAGGAAGCCCAGAATTGTTGGTGATGAGATTCATACACCACGGGCTGAACTATAAGGGCAAAATTATACCTGCTACGTTGAAGGAAGGAGACTATGGGTGCGAAGTCAGCATCGTGATCTGCTGATAGCTCCGCTGGAAGGTTATGAGCAGGTTTGAACGAAAGAAGAGCCATGGAAACTGAGGGTTTTTAGGTCAGGGAAAATCAATTTGAAATGAAGTGGTGAGAGAAAAGGGATGAGCGGGAGACCTTTTTATACCTTCGGATGTCAGCATTAAATATAAAGACGCATTAAATTTGAGATCCGGATGTCAGAAAAGGTCTTCCGATGACAGGTGTTGTCATTTTGTGTGGGGTTAGGTTGCTTCCGAAGATGTTACTATTGGAAGGAGTTCATGAGACCAGTAAATCTCAGAAGGTATTTGCTTCCGAAGTATAAATTATATATCATCGGAAGCATTGCTTCTGAAGTTTATTGGAAGCAATGGTTTAGAAGTATAAACATTAATACATCGAAAGCAATGCTTCTGAAATAAAAGATAAGTTCATTAGACAAAATGTACTTCGGAAGACAACTTCTTCTGAAGAGTACTTTCAGAAGACTAAGCTTCCGAAGATGTAATGTATTGGAAGAGAGTTTACATCAGAAGGTGTTTTAGCTTCTGAGGTGGAAAAGCTTCCGATGTAAGGAAGAAAGAATGCTTCGGAAGACTCAAATTATCTTCCGATGAGTAATTACTCATCAGAAGATACTTTAAGTTTATCTTCCGAAGTATTATTCATTCCTTACTAATTCATTTATTCAAAGTTAATCATGCCAATGGTTGTTATTAAATACCTGAATCTTCATTCATCAAGTGCATTGGTGAATAGATCAGCCAAATTGTGTTCTGTATCAACTTTGACTAGATAAATTAACTTCTTTTATGCACAATCTCTGATGAAATGATATCTGATGTCAATGTGCTTGGTCTTGGAATGCTTGACAGGATTATTGGTAATGGAGATTGCACTTGAATTATCTATCTGTATAGGAGTATTAAACAGCTCTACTCCATAGTCCTTAATCTGATTTTGAACCCAAATAACTTGGGCACAACAGCTAGAAGCAGCTATGTATTCTGCCTCTGCAGTAGAGGTGGAAACACAAGACTATTTCTTGCACTGCCATGACACAATTCTGGATCCAAGGAATTGACATCCTCCTGATGTGGATTTCTTGTTTATGTTGCAACCCCCATAGTCACTGTCAGTGTAAGCCATGAACTGAAAGTCTTCATTTCTAGGATACCATAATCCTAGACTTGGTGCTCCTTTGAGGTACCTAAAGATTCTTTTCACAGCAAGCATGTGTGAAACTTTGGGATTAGCTTGAAATCTTGCACACAAGCAAGTTGCAAACATTATATCAGGCCTGCTTGCTGTGAGGTACATCAAGGAGCCTATCATTGCTCTGTATTAATCTTGGTCAACATCCTCCCCCTTAAGATCTGAGAGAAGTTGTTTTGGACATTAGAGTTCCTAGAGCTTTGCAATCAGAGAGCTTGAACCTTTCAAGAATGTCCTTGACATATTTTGACTGACTAATAAAGATCCCTGTATGAGTTTGTTTCACTTGAAGTCCTAGAAAGAAGGTAAGTTCTCCCATTGAACTCATCTCAAATTTGGACTTCATGAGTGATTCAAAGTCCTTGCAGAGAGATTCATTAGTAGAACCAAAGATAATATCATCAACATAGATCTGAACTAGCATAATATGTTGATTGGACTTTTTGAAAAAGAGAGTTTTATCAATGGTTCCTCTCTTGAAGTTGTTACTCTGTAGAAAAGAAGATAAAGTTTCATACCATTTTCTGGGAGCTTGATGCAGCCCATATAGAGCCTTATCAAGCTTAAAGACATGATCAGGAAACTTTGGATCTTCAAACCCAGGAGGCTGACACACATACACCTCCTCATCAATTTTTCCATAAAGAAAGGCACTCTTTACATCCATTTGAAACACCTTGAAGTTCTTGGCAGCTGCAAAAGCTAAAAATATTCTGATTGCTTCAATTCTTGCAACTGGAGCAAAAACTTCATCATAATCTATGCCTTCTTCCTGAGTATACCCTTGAACTACCAATCTTGCCTTATTCTTGATGACAACACCCTTGTCATCCTCACTTGGTTTCAATTGCATACTTTCCCTTGGGTAAAGGGCAAGTATTCCAAACTCGTTGTCTTTCAAACTGAAGAAGCTCCTCTTGCATGGCTTCTACCCAGCTGCTATCTTTCAATGCTTCAACAACTTTCTTTGGTTCTATCTGGGATAGAAAGCAAGAAAACAAACAGATGTTTGCTTCATGCATAGAGCTTCTTGTTTTTACTCCATCTTCAGCATTATCAATGATGTTCTCAACTGGATGCGTGTTATGGATACGAGTTCTGGGAATCACATCCAGTTGAGCAGCCAAATCCAGACTTCTTGACTCAATGTTAGGGAGTACTACCTCAAGCTGAATTTCTGGCAGTTCTTGTAGATTCTGAGTTTGGACTATGGTGGGATGGCCTTCTCTGACACTAGAAGGTTCTTGAGTGGTTATTTCTGCAGAAGGGCTTGCTACTTCTTCTTGATTTGTTGAAATTGAAGTAGAATCACTTAAAGGAACACCATGAGATGTGTTTATGGTTTCAGACTGAGCAACTTCATTTTGTGTTGAAGTGGATTCTGCTAAGATTTGTCTTGAAGCTATTGGCAGTTCAACACGAAAATCATCTTCTCTTGTGGACTGGGAGGAGCCTATGGTAGTTGTTTGTACTTCTGGAACATACTCTTTCACAAGATTAAATGCAGATGTAAAGCTATCAAGATCAAATAACCAATCAGGACCAGTTCCAGGCTTATTGATAGTATGTTCATTGAACTGAACATTTGCAGACTCTTCAATAATTCTGGAAGCTTTGATGTATACTCTATATGCTTTTGCATGTGAAGAGTACCCAACAAAGTAGCCCTCTGCAGATTTCTCAGCAAATTTGGCTAAGTGATCTTTGGTATTCAATATGGTGCACTGACATCCAAATGGTTTGAGAAATCCAATGAATGGCTTTCTCTTATGCCAAATTTTATAAGGAGTCATACCATGTGTCTTAACTACCAATACTCTATTTTGAACATAACAGGCAGTATTTACTGCTTCTGCCCAAAAAGTTATTGGGAGTTTGGCGTCAGACAACATGGTTCTTGCAGCCTCAATTAGTGTCATATTCCTTCTCTCCGCAACACAATTTTGTTGTGGAGTCCTAGGAGCACTAAATTGTCTTGTGATACCTTTAGTTTCACAAAAAGAATTTAAAACATGGTTTTTGAATTCTGTTCCTTGATCTGATCTGATTATTTTTACATGGTGATCACTTTCATTCTCCACCCTAAGTATAAATGACTTCAGGGTCTTAACAGTTTCATCCTTGGTATTTAGGAAGAATACCCAGGTATACCGAGAGAAATCATCAGTGACCACCAAGCAGTATGACTTTCTACCAAGACTTTTCACACTTGTGGGGCCAAACAAGTCCATATGAAGTAGATGTAGGACTGTTGTGATAGAATTCATCTCCTTGGCATGATGAGATGATTTATGCTGCTTGCCCTTAAGACAAGCAACTCATTTGTCTTCACATATAAATTCTTTTGATGGTAAACCTATTACAAGTTGATTTTTAACAAGTTTGTTCATGTTTTTGAAATTTACATGACAAAGCCTCCTATGCCACAGAGATGATTCATCCAGTGAAGCTTTAGAGAGAAAACAACTTATATTGCTAAGTAGAGAAGTTGGGCTCATATCTAGCATATACATGTTGTTCTTTCTTGGTGCTCTGAGCAAAATTTGTTCATTTGGAACAACAAAACCAGGTTTTAACACAATACATTCATGCTCAGTGAACATGTTGTGCTTTTGATCACACACCTGACATACACTCAGCAAATTATAGTTTAGTTCCTTCACAAAATTTACATTCTCAAAGCTTACCTTTCCATTTGTGATTATGCCCCTACCTGTGATGTACCCTCCCACTGGATCACTTCCAAAGGTAACTGACCCTCCAAAAAATGGTTCAAATTTATGCAGGTGAGTCTTGTTGCCTGTCATGTGCCTGGAACAGCTACTGTCAACTATCCACAAGTTGCTCTTTGATTCCTGTTGTCCCTGCACATAACAAATTTGGTTAGTGTCTTTTGGGAACCCAAGCCATAGTGGTCTTGGGTTTACCATTTGCATCATTATAAGCAAAGTTTTTCAAATGCATGTTAGGTGGGACAGATTATGTAGTGGTCAAAGGTGGTTTAAATTCTTTTCTGATTGAGGTCATGTTATCCTTTCTGGTAGCCATGGAGATTGGCTTTTTCATTTTTTTCATCGGAAGGACTTTTGTGATGGGCTTATGATGGGCTTCTGGCTATTGGCCTTGCCTTCCGATTGTATTTTGGTGATCTGGGTGAAGCTTCTGAAAACTTTCCCTGTCTGTTATTGTCGGAAGTAGCTCCAGCTTCCGATGACTTCCTTTGGGTCTTTAATTTTCTTTTCTCCAATACACTTTCGTTATCTTCCGATGAAAAGAAAGATTGTTTAAAGTGTTTTTTTGATTGTTTGGATTGCTTGAAGGGTTGACTACGTTTTCTTGGATTGTAAGGACAGTCAGCAGCATAGTGATCAGAATCTCCACACATTAGGCACTCCATGGCTTGTTGCCTTTTTACCTGATGAACCTTGTCTTTAGGAGAAGATTTAAGGTTTGAATTTGGTTTTACAAAAACAGTTTTGTTTATTTGTTTTGATTTCTGTTTATTTCTTTTAGAAACTGTTTTACTTTCTATCACAACCTTTTCTTCATCAGTTGTCTCCTCAGGAGAAGTGTTATCAGACTCTTCTGATTCACTTACTACCTTATGGATTCCAAGTTCCTCATCAAAAACCAGTTTGATTTTTGGTTTGCACTTAACCTCCATCTGTGGAGCATATAAATTGGGGGTTCCACACTGTTGTAACCCAACCCAGTGGTTTTCCCTTTAGCTAAATTTGCAATGTTATTCATGTTAAGCATTTTTTCAAACTTCTCACCTTGACTGAGAAATTTATCCCTATATGATTCAGCCAATACAACCTTTTTAAAAGATCATTTATTTGGCAAATGTAATTAGTCTCTTCATGTTTAAGACTAGAAACTGTCTTTTCCAAAATTTCAATCTTTTCTTTGTATTCCTTTTCAGATTTAAAAAATTCTGCTTTGACACATTATATTGACTCAAGTTCATTGCAAACTTGCAGGTTGAACCTTTTGTAAGCATTTAATTTTTCCAAACATTCAGGTGTACACATATCATCTGTTACCTTATATGATGAGCTGGCATCGTTGGCCATGAAGGCATTGTTAGTTGTTGATGCATCTTCAGCCTGAAAGCTCCAGTCAGAAAAATCATAATACTCAGCAACATTTGCATTAATGGTTTGATGTGTTGCTTGTTGGTTATTCTGCCGCTCTGTTGTTGTTTGCTGATTTCTTGGTGCTTTGCACTCTCTTGCAAAGTGCCCAAGTTGCTAACAATTGTAGCATTTCAGCTTTGATTTATCTAAGCCAAAACCAGTTTTCATATTGTGTTTCTTGAACTGTCTTCCTGTTCTCTGATATAACTTCTTTGGCCTGTAAGAAATCATAGCCATCTGATAGTTGATGTCCATTTCTTCTAAATCATCAGCAGGAATTCCTTCCAAATCTTCTTGACATAGCTGAAAATAGTTTGTTTCTTCAGCCAGTAAGGCTCCTTGACCAGAAGTGATCAACAGAGTAGGGTTTGCAAATATACTGGGGTTTGAATTTGATGGAGTGGGTGTTTCAGGATGTGTGATGATGGGTTGGATTGGTTGTGTATTTGATTGGAATGCAGGCTGATAATTAGGATAAGATGGGTTTTGAATGGGGGCATATAATGCAGCTGATCCCGAAGGAAATGAAGTTACTGGTTTTGAGTCTTGAGAATCAATGTCCATCTGATAGGCACTAAGTATGCCAAATAACTCTCCAAGAGTTAGAGTTTTTAAATTTTCTGTTCTTCTGATGGTGACTGAGTAGATGTTCCATGCCTTTGGCAAAGATCTTAGAAATTTTCTAAGCACATCCTGATTATCCAACTTGACACCTGCAGTTGTTAGTTCATCTGCAAGTTGGACATACCTTAGATACTGAGAAGACATGTTCTCATTGTTTTGGTGACAAAAGTTCTCAAACAAAAACTTTTGTTTCAGCATATCCTTCCTATTTTCTTTGACATCATCTGATCCTTCATACATCTGCTTCAGTGAGTTCCACAGCTCCTGAGCAGATTTGCATTTCTTGAATGCATGAATGATGGAGTTTGGTATTGACATCTGGATGAGCCAAAGTGCCTTAGAGTCGACTTCCATCTTCTTGTAGTCTTCATCTGAATACATAGATGGTTCTTTTGGTACTGCAGCTCCACCAGCTCCAGCAGCAGCGACTGTAGGAATGTAAGGACCTTCAAGAACAGACTTTCAAAGTTTGAAGTCTTGGTTCTTGATAAATCCTTCCATCCTGACTTTCCAGGTATCAAAGTCATCAGGGGTGAACATCGGTGGCTTGTTGAGAGTGCCATTCTCTGTATCATGTTTGTTTAGAGCAGCCATTTAAGACAAACACAGAAAATATGAATTTTGAAACGATGAGATTTTAGAAGAAATAGAACCGGTAACTGAAGGATGATTAGTCACTTAAGTTCAAGAGCCAAGGCTTTGATACCACTTGTTGGATCGTGTTGTTAAATCTAAACAACAATTCACAAGTATTTCTCTCTTACAATCTAACAGATGCGGAATGTTATATTAGAAGGATCTCTCAAGCACTCAATTGGCTAAGTAATAATCTTTGAATACTAATAAGAACACAAGAATAAATTCAAGCTCAAAGATATATTTCTCTCAAAGTAATTCGGTGGTAAGCAAGCAAGCGTACAAGCACACTTGAAGCAAACGTACAATGGGAGGTTATATAGCCAAGGCTACAACCATATACACTTAGGAATACAAGTTGGGTATACTAGACAATACATAAAGTAAAGCTTATTCTAGTATGTTGAGTGTCTTAACAGGCTAAGACACTCAATCACAATCATTACATTAATAGACATTGACTTTACAAAAGACTACTAAATACAAAAGACATTTAATGTTAATGATCTTCAAGGTTCAGATGATCTTTTGCATTTAATGCTGAGGATGGGAAGTAAGGTGCTTTCTCCGACTCTAGGTGTGCTGTCTTTGTCTTTACTCAGATCAACATGTCTTGTGTCAGTCCCTTTTGTACTATGAAAGTACTCAGCTACAGTCTTTGATAAAAGAATAATATCGGAAGTCTTTGTCTATTGAGGAAGCTACTGAGAGATGTCTTCAGAAGCTTTAAGTCTTCGAAAGCTCTGAAGTTCTGAATCTTCTAAGTGCTGAGCCTTCCGAAGCAATTGTCTTGTACAACCTTCGGCAGGAGTAAGTTATCCTTCAGAAGCAGTGTTGCTTTCGAAGAGTAACTTCTTCCTTCCGACGGCTGTTAGTCTTTGTAGCACCAATACTTAGACAAAATAAAAGTTTGGTGAGCATCAACCTTTATTAGTCTTTACACAAACGTCAGGTTGTAGTGAATTGAAAATTGAAGACCATTACGTCATTTATACGTGATGCAATATTTTTTGTTTTTTAAAGCTACATAAGCCAAGGACACTAAACAATGAAGGATAATTCAATACTCGCAATAAAAATTAATAATTGGTGAGAGAAGACACATGAGTGATTAAAGCTGACAATTTTGACACATTTGTATGAATGATTTTATTGTTGGAATGTTACTAAATTTTGACAATTATAATTATATGTATTTGTTATGTATTTAATTATTAAAAACTAAGTTTATGTTCTACAATGTGGGAGGTTCACAACGAACTAAATTGGGTCCAAAAGTAAGCTAAGATGAATGAGACATCGAATATTAAAAAATGTGTAGTTGACAACATTAAAAATGTGAAATAAGCTTGTCCCGATGGAAGGATAAACCTTGTGTGGGTTTATAAGTGGGAGCTTATTGGCATAATCATTACCAAATGCGAAGAGTTGAGTCTATAGGTTGTGCAAGCACGTGCCTAGGCCCGGCCTAGCTCTTGCTCCATGCTGGGTGGACACTTTTTGCTCTGTTTATTAATTTCATCAGTGGTTGTTAACAGCCACTGAAAGGCATGGCTATGGATCAACAGCGGTTGTTTACCAACTCTTGAAGAAATAGCAGTTGTTGTCTATCAGTTTCAGATGTTGCATTGAATAACAGTTTCGACTGACTAATTCAATTTTCCGAGTGTTAGACAAAATTAATTAGTTGTTACTTTGCTTGTTTCAAATGCTCATCTACCGGTATTAATACAAGGTTGTGTACCTTGGTAAAGATAGGAAAATTTCTGAAACTCAATGCAGTACAAACATTCTTTCTAATGCTTCCGCAATCCATCTTGTTTCCATATTCTTGTTTCTGGTATCATTTCAGGTGAAAGGTTAATTCTGGCAGTAAATAGTGCTTCGGCCGTTGGACCCTGGGAGACACACGTGATTCACATTGGTGAACCGAAATCAGTTTTAAGAGACATCCATTGAACAAAAATCTTCATGTTCTTTTTCTTGTTATTGTTCAATCTTATGTTTTTCATTCTAATTCTATTTTCTTTGTAAGGGTTTTAGTATTCAGTTTTATTTGAAATTTTATTGTAATCTGAAATATTATAGCAATAAAATATTTATTTTAATCTGCGAATGGTGCTCCTACAAGCTTAAAAAAATTCTTAAAAACACCGGTAATAGTTTAAAGATAAAGAGCCAGATTGCAAATGACTGATGAGTTTTCAGTTCCTCATAACAACTGTTCTAAATTTCTTTCAGCACTTAAAACAAACAGGTTTATTTTAGTTAGTTAAATTTTTGGTTTTGTGTAAACGAGAATTTATTTAAGTAAAGGTCATTTCTTTACTTTGGTTTTGTGTAAACCAATTTTCTTATTAGTTGAGTTTTGTACTTTTGTTTCAGAAATGACTACACCACTTCATCTTCAACACCAGTGGGATGAAACCCCTCCTGCTCCTACCGAAGGAGATGTTCAAAGTGTTAGTGATGTGGAAGCATGGAAACATTCTTAATACTTGTGCCAAAATTATGTGTTGAATGGCCTTGTGGATGCATTGTATAATGTGTACTGTAAAACAACAACTACCAAAGAATTATAGGAATCATTTGATAAAAAGTACAGGATGGATGATGATGGCACAAAGAAATTTGTGGTACCCTGTTTTTTGGATTATAAAATGGTTGACTTTAAAATAGTGTTGAACGAAATCCAAGAACTATAGATTATACTCAGTGATACTCATTCTAAAGGGATGACTCTTAGTGAAACTGCCTCCTAGTTAGGTAGATTTTAAAAATCACCTAAAACACAAACGAAAGGAAATGACCGTAGAGACTGTGACACCTCGCAAATTTTAGGTCAGCAAACGAATTAATTAAATAATATTTTATAATAGTATTTCATACGTGGCATTTGAATTGGTTTAAATTATTGTGACACGTGGCACAATGGTACAAACACAGACACATCGCACAGTAATTTGAGGAATTACCAGAAAATACACACGTGTCTTAAAACTCACGAACGTTGGTGAAACATCGAACGATTTATGCAATTGAAAAACACATGACCTAATAACAAACAAAAATCAAAGCAAAGTCGAAAAACGATTAACGAGGACGAAAAATGAATTATATAAATAAAAAATGGGCCATTGGACCAGCCCAAGACCCGTCATAGTACGCGAAGGGTCACAGCGAGATCTTTTGCGGTACGCGATGTTGGGCGGAAAGTTTGAATTCAGCCGAAACTCTTCAATTCACGGTACGCCACGACGGATCATTTTCCACCTCGGCGGTACACGGCGTGTCTCGGTGGAGAACCCATCAAATTTATCCTTGGCGGTATGCGAAGCCTCCCAGAACTCAAAAACTTTATAAAAACCAACCCAGCTCATTTAGCCACACCCTTTACCATATCTCTCGAACTCCTAGCTTTTACCCCGGCCAAGCCAAACTGTAAACCCCATAATCACCTCTGGAAGCTTACCCAACTAGTCTTTGCCACCACCATTGAATATTTAGAACATTAGAAGTTCAAGGAAGCTTTGGGGAAGCTCACCATCACCACCTGCCCTTGCACCAGCTGACGTCACGAGAAGCCTCTTGAGCTAGATTAACCTCTGTTCAAGCTCAATCTCATCCCTTTTGTTCTTTGTGAGGTAGTTTTGAATGATCTTTCTCACTTAAAACACACATGAAACACTATAATCAACACATACACGAAATTTCTCACTTGTAAACTGGTATTGAGAGTATTGATTTACCGATTGGTGTATTGGCATGATATATGACGAGTAGGGCTGTCCAAAAAGCTCGAAGCTCAGATTCGGATCGAAGCTCATTTAGAAAAAGCTCGGATAAGGCTTGGCTTGGATAAAGCTCGTTTGTAGCCAAGCCGAACCAAGCCGAGTCCGAGCAAGGGCTGGCTCGACTTGTAGCTCGCTCGTTGCTCAGCTCGTTTGTACAACATGCTATACAAAAATATAAAACTATGGGTTACTTTCAATAATAAATGTACTTTGGTGTTATTTTGTAATTATGTTAAAAAAATAAAAAGAAAAAAAAATAAAAGGAAAAAGGACGTAAATACGAAATTAATCTCAATTCTCACGCGCTACACTAATTCGTAAATCATATTCTTAAAATCTAGTTCGACATATTCACACATCTTCTCTTATGTAAAAACCAAGCCAAAAACGAATCGAGTCGAGTTGGGGTGAATCAATTCAAATATTAAATTTCTTATCTAAAAACTGAGCCAAAAATGAACCGAGTCGATTTGATGTGAATGCAATTCAAATATTAAATTTTTTATGTAAAAACCGAGCCAAAAACGAGCCGAGCCGAGCCGAGCCAGCTCGATTTACAATCCGAGCCGTGCTGAGCCAGGCTCGGTTTAAATCCGAGCCGAGTCCAAGCGGACCCCTGGCTCGGCTCGGTTTAAATCCGAGCGGACCTCTGGCTCGGCTCGGTTCGACTCGTGAACACCCCTAGTGACGAGCATCGGTGTCTTTTGGTGGTTATAAGTGCATGTTACTGTATATAGTAACTTTGATGGTACACAATAGTGTGAGATGATGATCTAGATATGCTATGTTGGTTTGAATGATGATTTGCGGTTAATGTTAATGAAATGTGCATGATTGGTGTGTTAGATTTTATGAAATGAGTAATTTGGTCATATATTTCTATATTTAGAAACTTTTGACAAAAGATTTGGCCATGCATGTTGATTTTGTCTATGTTTAAGTGTTTTAATGATAATAGTGGTCTTATGAATACATTTGGGAGGATTGTTGTTGATTAAAATGACGTTACAACATAACTTTTCATTAATAGTAAATTTAATTGAGGATTTTGTATAATAAGGTCTATTGACACGATTCATGAGTACAACATGCTTATAAATGGTACATTATGATAATATGAAGGTGTTTGCTTGATCATTTGCGATAAGAGATAAATATAGAACTTTCAATAAATAGTAACTTTTGATTGGGGATTTCTATGAGATAGGACTATTGAGCATGCTTTGTGGTGATAGATAATAAAATATACTTTATTTTAAAAAAGATTACTAATCGCTCTTGGTTCCATAGGGGCAAGTCAGAAAGTAGAACCATCTGATTTGATTCGTTCTTAATAACCATGAGATGATCCTCTTAGGGTGATCCTTTTGTCGACGGACGTTCCTATTACACACGTAGTCTCTGAAGGATGAGAACCAACTATGTAGCATCTACACCGAGAATTCAAGTATTGTATACGTCTTTAGTCTGATCCTTTGTAGGAACTACCCGTAATAACGAATAACCGTTATAACGTTTATAAATTTTTGTGATGTTAAAGTTTAAAAATAGTTTTAACTTTTTAAAACTATATGCTACGTATAAGTTTATACTACACGTATAAGTATTCAATGTTGGGACGAACATAGCTTATTTTAATCAAAAATCTCCATACGTCACGTAGAGATCTCTACGTGACATACAACACGGAATTCTTTCAATCATGTCATGAAATTTAAGGTTGCAGGTAACATAAGTCATACGTCACGTAAAGATCTGTACATCACGTACAACACGCATGACAACGAGGCCTAGGAATTTGTTGCACGTGTCGTAGAGACCTATGCGACATGTATTATAAGGCTGATGGGGTATTAAATTAAAAAAACTGTGCGTGAAAATAGCCATATAGCCCCTTGTTTAGTCGAGATTCTATGTGTTTTTCTGTTTATTCCCCAGCAAGTTACAAATTGTATTATTGTAGTATTAATCAAAAAAAGTCAAACAAGAATCAATAAATACTTTAAAGAAGCTAATTACATTAATATTAATCTCTCTCTCTCTCTCTCACTAACAATTCAAGGATTGACATGAGCTCAATGATCCAACTTTAGATGAAAAGAAAGCAGCAGAAGCAAGCAAACTGAGGTTTGATCAATCTTTAGTTTTCACTACTTTTTTAATTTGCACATTTTGGTTTATCTAAGTTTGATTTGATCATTCTTTTTTACCATTTTGTTTTGTAATTTTGGTGCATGTATGTACGTACTCCCTATGACCGGCTTGCAGTAGTGTGTTCTTCATTTCTATGAACCTAAATATTTCTGTATCTGAATCCAAATCATCTAATAACGATGAAATTATTTTATAATATATAGTATAAATTGATTGAAATTAACTTGCAAATAAAGATAACATTAGTTAGATTTGCTGCTTATTAATTAATTTGCTCCCCAAACAACCGGACAGAAATTTGATTTATGTGACAATTACATATATCTTTATATAAACTTTATAAATTACATATATACCCAACTTATAGATCAAACATATGATGACAAGATGAAGAAATAATTACATATGTCCTCCTATGTAAAACTCTAATTACATATATACTAAATTCAAAACTTAAATTACATATATCCTATTCTTTTCTAATTTTCCTTCTTTAAACAAGGGGATATATACAATTTAAACTTTATGCAAGGGGCTATATGTAATTTAAAGGATTTGATAAAGCTTAAATTGTATATATCCCCTTGTTTAAAGAAGGAAAATTAGAAAAGAATGGGATATATGTAATTTAAATTTTGAATTTAGTATATATGTAATTAGAGTTTTACATAGGAGGACATATGTAATTATTTCTTCATCTTGTCATCATGTGTTTGAACTGGAACGCAATTAATATGTGTGTATGTATGTATGTAGGTCTGTAATCGAGCCAAGCCAAGCGAGCTATGCCTGGCTCCAGCTCGGCTCGTGGATTTTCGAGCTAGCCGAGCCGAAATTTCTTTAGAGCCAAAAATTCGAGCTCGAGCTCGTAAAAACCTCGAGCCACGAGCCAGCTCATGAGCAGACTCGTTTTTTTCCTCTACTTTACCATATATATTTAATATAATATATATTCACGTCAACTTTTCAACATTATCTCCTAATAAATATTTGCATGTCATATTTTAATTAAATTTTGTTGTTTTTTCATCATCTCTCCAATTAAATATTAATGATTTTATTAAATTTGGTTAATAATATGATTACATTATAAATCAATTTTTTATTTTTCGTATAAAACGTTTTTAAAAAATATATGATATGTTTTTTAAACAAATAATTTAAAACTCAAATATTTAATTGGTTTTTACATAGTGTGTATATATATATATATATATTATACATAATATATATTATTTATATATTTAATATTTAATATAATATACGTATTAGATTACGTGTGTGTATGTTTGTGTGTAATATAATATATGCGTGTGTCTATATATTTGAATTATAAATCGAGCAGAGCTCTAGTCGAGCCGACCTTGGCTCGGCTCGTTTTACATAGGTTTTTTTATCCAACCTTTTTTCAAGCGGAGCTTTTTTCGAATGGAACCTTTTTTTTAAGCGAGTCTCGAACCGCAGGCTTTTTGAAAAGCCCTATTTGTATGTTATTGTAGTGACAACTAAACGAGTTTGATTCTATACATGGAAGTAGTAGAACACTTAAAAATTCCACTTGAAGAGATAAAGCAAGCTACCAGCAACTTTAGCGATGAAAATCTCATTGCACGTGGTGGATTCGGGAAGGTTTACATGGGCAAACTTGCTGCCTTAGGCCACCATAATACTGTTGCAGTGAAGAGGTTAGATCGTACACATGGACAAGGGGACCGTGAGTTCTTGAAGGAAATTCAAATGCTTTCTTGTTATAAGCACAAAAACCTCATCTCTCTTGTGGGTTTCTGTAAAGAAAGTGAAGAAAATATCCTTGTTTATGAGTATGCAAAGCATAGAAGCCTTGATAGACATCTAGCTGATGATAAGCTGTCGTGGATGCAACGTCTCAAAATAAGCCTTGGTGCTGCTCGTGGTTTTAGTTACCTTCATAACGATGTGGGACCCCAACACAGGGTCTTGCATCGCGATATAAAAAGCTCAAACATTCTCCTAGATGAAAATTGGGAAGCAAAAATATCTGATTTTGGATTGTCAAAAATGGCTCCTTCTAATGTTGAGTTCACATTTCTCGCAACTAATCCCTGTGGCACCTATGGTTATATTGATCCTGAATTTATGAAAACCAGCATCATAACCAAGGAATCCGATGTGTATTCATTTGGGGTTGTTCTATTTGAAATATTGTGTGGAAGACTTGCATTTGTTAAGTCATATCAAGATGAACATTTGTTTCTTCATTCACTCGCCCAACGATATTGTGAACAAGACAGATTACATGAGATAATACTTCCAAGTATCAAAAATGAGATGAAGGTAGATTCATTGAAAATTTTCTCGATGGTTGCATATCAATGCTTGAAAGAAAAGCGTACCGAGCGACCAACAATGTCTTGGATTGTAGAGAGACTCGAAAAGGCGTTGGAGCTTCAAGTAAGTTTCCTAAAAATATTAGCACCAACACACAATTTAAATTTTGTATGCCCCATTTGCGGTGCACACATATAATGTATATATGTGTGGGCCCTCAAGGGGCCAAAGTAAAAGTGCATTAATTTTTAACGTTATTTTACTTATTTTGTTAAAATAAAGTGAAAATGTTGGGATGATCAACTTCAAATGATAACTTTGAATTGGGGACTCCTTTAAAGCAGCCTCTGTATCCTAACTAGGATAGGGGTAAGGTTTGTGTCCATATATTCTTCCCTCAGACCCTATAAAAAGTGAGAATATACTGGGTAAGTTTGTTTGTTTGTTTACACAATTTAAATTCTATTTCTATGAGTTACGAACGCCCCGTTAGCGGTGCTCACATATAATGTATATATGTGTCGATAGCTCTTGAGGGGCAAAAGTAAAATTGCACTAATTTTAACGTTATTTTACTTATTCAGTGAAAATAACGTTAAAATCGTTTCGGACGGTTGATCAAGCATCATGAGCCGAGGGTCTCACTGGAAGCAGCCTCTGTACCCCTACGGGGTAGGGGTAAGGCTGCCTACATCTCACCCTCCTCAGACCCTGCCTTAGCATGCTAATGGCGGGATATACTGAGTACGTTGATTGATTCTATGAGTACGTCTAATAATCTATATGTTTCAAGGTTGATAACAGAGTAGCCAGATTTATTCGAGTAGGAATTTGGGGAAAACAAAGTGCTGGAAATCCTCACAAGAACTGGTCTTTTGAACTTGAGCAAGGTTATAAGCTGCACAAGATAACCATTGACCATGATGATGATGTGATATACTCTCTCATGTTTACCACTCAATATGGAGGTATCTTTCACACTTACAGAGTTGGTGGTTGGGCTGGTGGACAAACAGTTTCGGAGGTGATTTAACATATATATCTATATTAACTTATACTATACTTGTTCAATCTGCGCATGTACATACATATGTATGACCTTTATCAAACAAAATAATATTAATCACGTTATCAGGTTACGTTTCAAATCAATGAGGAAATAGTTGGAATTAAAGGAAGCGTGGGTACTCGAGGTGGTTATAAGATAATTTCCTTACTGTCCTTTGAAACAAACAAGAGGACCTATGGACCTTTTGGTGGAACATCTGATGCTCATAATGAGTTCACCATACCATGGGACAAAGGGTCACTAGTCGGATTTTATGGCATTGCTGGCGATTATATTGATGGGATTGGCATCTATGTGAAAGCCCATGAGGAAATCATGAGGATCGGAACATGGGGAAGAAGCGATGCAGGAGAGCCAAGAAATGTGTGGTCATTCAAACTTGAGAGGAATCATCGTTTGAAGAAGATAACCGTTGATCATGGTGATCTCATATACTCTCTAATGTTCACCACACAGTACAGAGGATTAACACATGATTATAATAAGATTGGTGGATGGAATGGTGGAGATAAAGTTTCTGAGGTAAAGAGTTACAAGTTAACACAAACAATATGCCATAAAGTTTCCTTAATTCTTATTAAATGTAATCATTCGTGATTAATTTGCAAGGTAACATTTGATTGGAACGAAGAAATTATTGCTATTAGTGGAACAGTTGCCGTATCAGAGGGAGATTTTCCTGGTCACACAATAATTTCATCATTATCGTTCGTGACTAACAGAAAAACCCATGGACCATTTGGTACTATACGAGGGAGCCCTTTTATGGTACCATGGAATGATGGTTTGTTTTATGGGTTTTACGGCCTTTGTGGGTTTTATCTTGATAGTATCGGTGTCTATTTGAAGGCTCCAAGGTGTGATATATGAGAATAAGAAATTAGATACATATCTCTTATTATGCTTGTTGTTTTATATTGCATGTTAGTGATGAACTTCTCATGTTCTTTAAATATATTATTATTTAGTTAATCTTTCTCATTGGACAATTATGCCTATTGGAGACGTGACAATTAATGATACGAGTATTTTATGAGTTTTTGTTTCTAGTCTCATAATTAATTGTAAAACCGTATTTTAAAGCAGAATGTATATATATTGATAACTAGAATATTACCCCGTGTATTACGTAAATTTTCTATAAATTATTAAATAGTTACTAACGAGTATTTAATTATAAAACGATAGTTTGATATAAAATGATAAATTTACATATTAATAACTATTTTTAAGTAATAAAACAATAATGAAAAATTTTAATAACTATACAAATGACACATATCCTTTTTGATTTAAAACAATTGATATTTTGAACCAATTGACGTTAAAAACATCGGTTTGTATTTTGTGAAAAAATAGCTTTTAAAAATAATGTTTTAAAATAAGGAGCAAAAATATTACTTTCTTGATCTTTTGTATTACTTTTGTTTCAAATAAATTAAAAAACGTCAATTGTTTATAAAAATCTTATTATTTGTCCCCATGGCGCCCTCCACCACTACATAGGGGCATGACCGGGAGTGAGAACATACGTGATGCAGGTCACGACGTGAAGGAAGAAGAAAGGGGGAAAAAGAAGGGGCTGATGGGGGTGAGATGAGGAGGTAATGATAGCATATGTGGTGATTATGTGGAGTGATGAGGGTTGATGGTGGCGCCTACGTAAAATGATTGGGACATGATGAGTACATGTCAAGAACTCTGATATAAAAACAACGTACATACTCAATTGAATCTGTGATTAATCAAGAATAAAACCCGAAAGATTCAGACTCACAAATGACCATAATCTATTACAACTCAATATAAAAATAATGACAAAAAAAAAAAAAAAACAAGAAGACTGAGATCATTAATAGAAAACCAATACAATAAATCCCTAGACGATGACAAAAATAACAGAGATCTTATCTAGATAAAAGAAAAAAAGAAGAAAACCTTGTTTTAATTCTCTGCATTTTTATTCTACACATATGGTTCCCTCATTGCCTCATATATGCTATCCAGCTACCATCAACTAAGCCTTCATCGCATAAGCAATATATATTCTCATTTGACAAGCCAAACAACAATTAAACCCAAACACAAACAAATAAAGAAAAACAACTATAAGTATATAAAAATATAAAAGATTATAAAATTAAAAAATAACATATTTTTAACAATACGCATGGGAGGCCCTTGGGAGGGGCAAATCCGAGGGCCCATTTATTGAAAGGACACAAAAATTTTAAAAATCGTTTTTAAAGTATATATATTAACTTATATATCCAAATACAAAACCAAAAAAACACAAATTTATAATTCATTAGAGGCTTTTTTTTCTCAGTATGTCCAAGAAACTTGAATGTAAGGGCCGCCCCAAACAGTACACATGGCTTAAGTGTCATGCTAAGAGGCTTTTCACAATAAAGTGGGCCTGCATGAAGGCGAAATCCCCTACCAATATATATTTTTGTTTCCATCATTATCTATATATTTGTTTTGTAATAACCTCACAATCATATATAGTTAATTCTAAAGGTTGGTTACCAACCACATATTTTCTTTTACTTTTTTGCTAGTCATAATCCTATTAAATATCAAATAAAATTGATTTTCACTTTTTATTGGCTATTTTGACTTACTTTGGTGGTAAGTGCTTGACTTCTTGGAAACCTATGAATAGTCATTTTCTTTTAAACTAATTAAAAAATTCCCTATCACTCTATTTTTTATCCCTTATATTTTTTTCTTACCCATCTTTTATACTCATACTCGTTAACTAACATTCTTTTTACGTGACATTTTCATGACAAGTGGTCGAACTCTCATCAAACCTCTTATTATAAATAGCCTATGAAAAAATATTGTCAACTTGAAGTTGTAAGTACATAGTATAGTAAATATCTGCTATTATAAATAGCCTAACAATAAAAATAATCTAACTTGTGAGTGCATCATACATTAAATATTGCCAACTTTTGAGTACACTTGTTAATAAAATGTTGAGTACCGAACTATCAATCCAATTGTCAACGAAATATAGATATAAACTATATGGCTCTGTTTATCATCAACCCTCCCCTCCCCCTTTCACTCCACGTAGGCGTCACATAATCAACCAACATCATCATCCACTTATCACTTCACATCATCATTACATATGTTATCATCACTCATCCATCACTTCCTTATCACTCCACGTCATCACCACCTTTATTTAATATTTTATTATTTGTTTTTTTATTTTTTAAATTAAAAAGTGAATTAAAAAAATACATAATATTATTAAAAAAATTAATATTACAAAATAAAATAAAATAAATACATGAAAAAAAAATTAAACCACATAATAAAATTAAAAAAAACATTAAAATAAAATTAAATACTTTTTTAAAAAAGCTACATATTTTCTCTTCGATTTTTCTAGACATGTTCAACCAAATTGCCTTTAAGAATGTTATGTATTTCACTGCTTTGGATCTCGGCTCGGATTTCGACTCTTTCTTTCGGTGTAACCTCTTCAACCAGAGCGTCGACCGCTTCGTAATAAATTGCGGCTTATTCGAAACCAACCTTTGAAATGCTTGTCTTCGTAAGTTGGATTTTGACTAAAAAATCTTGAATGAGACGTTTGTTACCACCTTTACGATCACGGTTTATTTTTTTTCGTCGTAACATTTGCGTAGAGTTTTCTTCAATATTAGCTATGACAGACGTTAATGTTGCTTGAACGCTGCGTAAAAACATGAACGCTCATTCGTCTGAATCGAATGATGGCGATTTCGTAATTTGCTTCTTCCAAATCATTTTTTTATTGTAAATTGGGTTATTTTATAGAAAAATAATGGTTTTTTAAAGAGATGGGTGATTATTGTAGGGAGTTGAATATTGGTTTAATAAGAGGAGTGGTTTATATATAATGGTTTAATTTTTTGTTTTTTGTTGTTTTCCAATGGTCAAAATGTTTTTTTATTTTTTTCCTCTTCTTTCCAACGGTAACATGATTTCATTTTATTTTTTTTTATTGGCTTCACGATTGTCACGGGGTGAAGAGGCTCACGCCTCTACTCTCACCCCCTATCACGTCCAGGTGTAGTGGGGGAGGGCGTCACCTAGGCGTGACCGGCCCCTCTCACGCCCCACTCACCTACCATTTATAACACATAGCCTAAGAAATATAGAGAGTAGATTAGAATAGTAAACCTATTCTATTTTTTATTAAATAAACAATAAAGGGTTAACTAGCTACTGTTGAACTTCCATTATTGACAAATTATTGGTGACCATTACGTAATTAACGTAATTGATACGTGATGCAATATTTTTTTATGTTTTTAAAGCTACATGAGCCAAGGACGTTAAACAATGAAAATAATTCAATACTCTCAATAAATAACAATAATTTGTGAGAGAAGATAAATGAGCTATCAGAGTTGACAATTTTGACACATCATATAGGTTGATTTGGTTTGAGTTTTGTCTCATCAAATTAGAAAAAAAAATCATTCATAGAAGAATGATTGTTGGAAAGTCATCTCGAGTGTATTTTTAACCCATACAACCTTCTAACTTGTTTTCCTCAGAGATTCAGAAAAATTGTAATAATATTATAATAAACGTTGTTGTAATCATAATATTATATTAAATTGTTGAACAACAATTTATTACGAGTGAAAGTTAAACATAAAAAATAATAGATCATAATTTATCTTTTGGTGAAAATGGGCAACTATTTTGGAACATATCAAAATATTACTATAAATAGGTTGGAGTTTGGAGGGAGCATAACTAGAAAACTGTCTAAAATTGAGTCCCAGCCTACAATGTAGTATTTTGAGAATGCACTCAAAATAGATCTTTTAGTCTCTTATTGGCATTAAAAATAATGTGATAGTTTAAAGTCCAAGAATATATGGTGTTTTTATATAGCTCACTTTAATTAGGAGGTAAATGACCATTCTATATCACTGCAAGAAAAAGTATCAATAGGGTTGCCGCTAAAAATCCCCAAAAACACCGCTAATAGCAATAGTGGCGATGTCGCCGCTAAAGAGTCGCCACTAAAAAATGTCGCTAAAAGTGAAAAAATCCCCGCTAAAAATTGTCTCCGCAAAAGGGTGCCCGTCGCTGCTATTGATGTTGCCACTAATAGTGTTTAGTAAATTACCCCGCTATTGATGTCGCCATTTAAAACGAGTTGTTTCAAAAATGACATTGCATGGTTTTGTACCACCTAAAATTGTTGCTTTAACAAATTGCATTCAAACCATTCAAATACCTAATTAAATATTAGGTGAAACGTTGTTTTCTTAAAAATATAAGAAAAAAACATCGAAATTTGTATGATATATTTAGCTCTTATTATGATAAATTATATATTTTTTAAGTAGTTATGTGTTTATATACATTTAAATACACTCGAACTTTCAAGCGGATTGATTTTATATAACTTTTTAATTTTACCCCTTTAACCTATAAACTATGAAACAATCCCAAATTTGTATGATATTTAGCTCTTAGACACCTTTGATACCCCATGAAATCAATGGACCAAACCAACTTTAAAGAAAATCAGTCCCTTGAAAACATCCCACCAAATAAAGTTGTGAAATGCCAAAAGATGAAAACTATTAATTGAATGGCAGCTGCCATGAACCACCATACAAAATTAACCCCACTCCAAAATTTTCGACATTTAATAAAAATGACATAATCTTCAATTAGAGCAGAACAAAATTTTCGACATTTAAAAAACTTTTGAACACTAATAGGCTCTTCCTCGACTACACAGCTGATGACGTAGGATAATAATCCTCCATAAAAACCAAGTAAAGATACAAAGCAGGAAGGTCGGAAGGCAAGACAACGAGGAATTACGAGGCAAACCGTATGGACCAAAGGAATAATCGAAGTATGATAGAAGAGCGCCTTTACATTATGGACAAAAGAAGGAGAAAGATGAGTCAGGAAAAAAGCCGAAAAGCTGAGCAAGCGTGCAGGTCAACCTATTTCACCAAAATAGGAAGGTATGAGGAACACAATGGAAGCTTCAAGAAAGTATTAACTGAATGGCAGCTGCCATGAACCACCATACAAAATTGAATGGCAGCTGCCATGAACCACCATACAAAATTAACCCCACTCCAAAATTTTCGACATTTAATAAAAATGACATAATCTTCAATTAGAGCAGAACAAAATTTTCGACATTTAAAAAACTTTTGAACACTAATAGGCTCTTCCTCGACTACACAGCTGATGACGTAGGATAATAATCCTCCATAAAAACCAAGTAAAGATACAAAGCAGGAAGGTCGGAAGGCAAGACAACGAGGAATTACGAGGCAAACCGTATGGACCAAAGGAATAATCGAAGTATGATAGAAGAGCGCCTTTACATTATGGACAAAAGAAGGAGAAAGATGAGTCAGGAAAAAAGCCGAAAAGCTGAGCAAGCGTGCAGGTCAACCTATTTCACCAAAATAGGAAGGTATGAGGAACACAATGGAAGCTTCAAGAAAGTATGAGGTTGCCACCACCAAAGAGGAAAATCCCCAGTTCCTAGGAGCCCGAGCTCCTAGGAGAAAGACAGTATAAATATCATGTCTTAGGTTTACAGTTTACTTCACTTCAATTTCACTTCACTTCTCACTGGTTCTCTACTTTCTCATCGAAATTATTCCCTCTGATCAAGTATCTTATTCTCACGCCGGAGTCCAATCGCAGGAGGCTCCTGTGACACCCCGTAATTTCCAGGTCAGCTTATTGTGTATTTAAATGTTTATTTAAATGATTTATGTACACGTGGCACTAGAATTAGTTTAATTTAGTGTGACACGTGGCACGACAGTACAAGCACTGGCACACAACGAGATAATTCGAGGAATTATCGAGAAAACGCACACACGTGTCAAAACTCACGAACGTTGGTGAACGTCACAACAATTGGTCTTACAAGGTCTTACAGTCGAGAAACGAGTCGATTATTATTAGTAATTGAATATTAGAGCCCCAACGATGCTTAAACAAGGTCTTACAGTCGAGAAACGAGCGAAAACAGGCCAAAAACATCAAAATAGGCTTATTGGGCCAATTATATGGGCCAGGCGTAACGCCCGACCCGGAGAAAGCAACGTCTGGCGATCCGCGCGAATAGAATAAATAGCGCCTCACCCGGAAGCCTCGTGCGTAACGACTGGCGCCCACCATCCTCGCCAGGCGATACGCCTAGGAGCACAGCGACGCCAAACAGCTTTTTAAGCCCCCAAGATCATCATCACACCTATTCTCATCATTTTAATCAATATCACACGCCACAACTCGGTCAACTTCGTCTTTTACATCCTGATACAAAATATTTCTACCATTAGAGGTCACTTTGAAGCTCCAACTTGAAGGGTCGAAGCTTGTGTACCACGAAGAAACTTGTGCATCTCCATTCTCTCCTTCTTTCTGTCGAAACCATCAATCTCAAGAGGTGTAGGGGCTGCTTAACCATCATCCTAGTGTTCAAGGAGTTTTAGAAGGTAGCTCTATGCTTAAAACTTACTCTCACATCGTTTACACACACATGCATGCGTTAAACCTCACATGCAAGCACTTTTGGTACACATGCACGAATATTTCCATGATTTGAATCTGGGTTTGCTAGTGAATCTACTGATTTTGATGATCTAAGAGGTTTATATGATGTTTTATGATGATCCATGATGTTATGTGTTGTTATAAAGCATGGGTTGTACATATGATGATGAAATCTTTACATGCATGTATGATCCATGAATGTTGGAATGATTTTGTTGATGTTGGGATGATTCTTGATGATGTATGAGTGTTATTGCATGATTAGATTGTGTTAAAATGGTTAAAAACTATGATTTTAATGAACATTTCTATTTTTAGAAGCTTTTATTCATAAACTGGTGTAATGGGTGATGATATGAACATGCATGTATGGGGAAATTGCTTTTAGGATGATATTTGAATGATATTGATGCTTAGAATGTGATTTGGATGTTGATTTTGGGCATATCTAGCATAGTTACTATTTTTAGTAACTTTTATAAGTGAACTATTGCTAGATGATGATTATGGTTAATTGAGTATGTTCAAATGGTGTTAAATGACATATTATGATGATTTGTGACATAAAAATGGATTAGAAATGTTTAGATGGTCATTTTTATGCAAAAACTACAAAGTTACTATTTATAGTAACTTTATTTTTACAAAGACCAACTTATGAACATTTTGTGTGATTTGAGCATGCTAAGTGGCTTAATATGTTATAACATGATGATTAGATACTAGGTTAGATGGTTTCCGATATCATGTAAGCTATAAATGGAAACTTTCCATTTTAGGAAACTTTTGTGTGCTAACATGTTATAAACGGCTTATGTGACTTGGTATGATGACTTGCTATGTGTTAACATGATCACGTAGGACTAATGAGCATGCTAGAACTATGAAATTATTATGCTTCATGAACTTTTCATAAATGGAAACTTACTATAAATAGTAGGTTGTCCATTGACGTGACTTACGCGCTTTGCACACTACGAGCATTCACACGATCGTTACACGATCCACAACCGTCACACAGTTCACCAATGGGTCGTTGACTTGACACGGTCAAATCTGGTCAAACACGGTCAAACATGGTCAAACACGGTCATTGTGGACCAACACAGTCAAACACGGTCAATGTGGACCAACACGAGCAAACACGGTCATTGTGGACCGACACGGATAAACATGAACAACCAAGGGTTGTTGAGCACTAACACGAACACTAGCACAGTCACTTACACAAACTCACGTACGGTATACGATATAGGTTGCCGGTGACCGACGCGCTACTACTTGAGGAGCTTACGCTTGTTTATCACTCTCTTCACTAAGGTGAGTTTACGGCCCCTCTTTACTCTTTTCAAACGCTTTTAAATAGGGGGAGAATACTAGTTGCATCGAGTCAAACAATTATGCTATTACAAACATTTTTGTGTATGATGGTTTATTAGACAAACATTAAGTGTTGAACTCGTAACAAGCCCTCACAAAGTCTTACTGTTAATGTACGAACAACGTGGTAGGTTTGAATGGATCCGTTTGGGTGTGACTAACCCCGCATGGCACAATATTGACCGGATGTCATAACACGTGAAACTCTGACCTAACTTGCTGTGTGTACGAGACACAGCGGAGACAAGAGCAAACAAGTCTAGTTCGGTTGTGACGCACTGACACTTGGAGCCTAAGGCTCGGTACTAACATTTGATAAACAGCATGTCACACTTTTATTACTATATGTATATCAAAACCTGTGAACTCACCAACCATTGTGTTGACACTTTTCTAACTTGTATTTTCAGGTAACTAGCGTGGCTAGCATGAGGACAGGAATGCACATTTTAAGGGGCGAGCATTAGGAATTCACATGCATTCTGTTGTGTCGTTTTGAAAACAATTTAACTTTTATTATGTGAAACAATATTGTATTAAACTTATTACATTCCGCTGCATGTTGTGATCACTATATTTTTCCGCTGCAATATGAATTACTTTTCCGCTGCAAACTATTTTGTTAAGTATATGTGTCAAACCTTGTATTGTAAACGCGTATAGAGGTGTTCTATATGACCATGAGCTGTGATTCTGGACACGTCACACCCACGTGGACTGACACCACGAGTGGGAATTTGAGGGTGTGACAGCTCCCTCCTACGATAAGGCTAACAATGCTTTCTGTTCTCAGCAGGATAGCCAGGAAGAAGTGTGGAGATCCACTTCAGCTAGAAGATCGTTCGACCATTACTTAAACAACATCCAAGCTTAATTTGAATGGAAGCTGAGGGCGGCTGCCGAATGTGAGGCCTAAAAATTTGATGGAGAAATAAAGGAAAAAAACCTTTCATGGAGACACGCGGGCGTGTGCAGCTGGCAGGAGGCGGGCGACTGGCGACAGGCGGTGGGGCAAGGAAGAGCAAAAGAGGGAAGCTGAACTGTGAATGTGTGGGAAATGGGAAATGAGGGAAATTTCAGCGCCTTTATTAACCTTTAACGGCCCTATCGCTGTTACTTATGTCGCCGCTAATACTAAATATCAACTTAAAACCCTAGTCGTTGGATGCATCTTAATTTAAACGGCCGGATGCGAGATGGGCAGAATCTGCGGCCGTCGCCGCTATTGATGATGTCGCCGCTATTGGTGTCACTGCTATAGAAGCTTTTTCTTGTAGTGGGAAATCTTGCTTCGACCATTAGAATCATTAAGCATAATAGGTGGGTTTTTTTTTTGCCGAGTCTCGAATAAATGTGTTTACAATGATGTTAAAAAAATTCGAAGATTTGGCTGGATCTTGACAGGTTATTTCAGGTTATTGCACATTTAGTGGGTTATTTTTTTATCATTTCCCTATATATATAAAACTTAAATTTTATACATTAGCATATGACCTCCATAAATCATTATTAGAAATAATAGTTTCTTATAAACTATATAACACTATATAAAAATGTTTATTATTTGAGAATAATTCATTTTGAGTAGTCGATTCTATTTATAACTTAAATCAATTTTTTGTAATTTAGTTTGTATTTAGTAATTTATATCAAAATTTGAAACATATTATCTTTATAATAATATTGAATAAAATATTTGGTGACAATGACAACGATTATTTTGAAAGAGAAATGTTATTTCTAATATTAAATTTAAAATTTAAACATCTAATTTTTTTTGTCATTTCATGATCTCATGGAATATATATTTTATATAAAAGTGTTTATTAAACATACTTTTAGCAATAGCTGACAAACTTCGTACTTTACATAAAAATTATTATCATATCATAATTGCTTGAATCTATGTGTGTACACACACATAACTTACATTTCTATACATGAGCATATTTTCTGCACAAATCATTATTAGACATAAAATTTTCATAACTATAAGCCAACATATATAAAAATATCTTACATATTCATCTAGAATTTATAAGCAATCATATGTATCCTATACATAATTTCAAAATCCTTATTGCTAAGTGTATAACATTACATATATTTAACCCGTGTAATATATAAGTTTTTAACTAGTAAATAATAAATGAGAAAACAAACCATTCGATTGTATGTAGTGGCTACCAAGACCAGAGGTGCACAGATCTTGAATAAACGAACCGGTTAAACAATCAACGTTTTCAAAACGATTTTGACCATCATCTGTTTGGTTAATAATCGCTTTTCAAGCTCTATACCGAAACTAATCTAATAACCGAAACTGCATTAATCGCTAAATAATTGAGTTTTTACCTGGATGGATCAGTTAACCAATTTAATCATTTGAAATATGAAAATAGCACTAAACTGCTGGTACTTAAAAAAAATTAAGACAACTAAAAAAAACTGGTTTAAAAATCAATTTCTAACTAACGACACTGGTGCCAATGTGGGACTAGCCCACTTGGTAGATGCTTGCCTCTTAGAATGAGAGTTCATGGGTTCTATCACATGCAAGGATGTAAATATGGTGTAATTTAGGTGGAAGTAAACTTAGCCGTTCAAAAACAACTAACGACACTGGTTTAGTTAACCGGGTTTTTTATGTGATCTCTTTTTTTTTAACTAATTTGGATCTCTTCAGGGGGGAGGGTCCATATGTGTAATTCATTGCGAGTAAGACGGAGTCCATCTATAATTTATGTTTTCATGCATCATTGAGGAAGAACCAAACAATTGGACGTGTTTGATGACCCATGCAACAATCAGAATTTGTTAAATATTTATTTACTATTTAAAAAGGACTTATTTTTAATATTGTTATATTTGAGTATTTAAATTGTATATTTATATATATTTATTTGTTATAATAATGTTTATTAATTTGACATTAATTGAAGCATTAGTATACAAAGTTAAAAAATAAAAAAATAATAATAATCTATTGCCCTTGATTAATCGAGATTCTATGTATTTTCATTTTATTACATTTGGCCCCATCAAGTTACAAATTGTACTATTGTAGTATTAATCAAAAAAAGTCAAAACAAGAATCAATAATTATTATTTGAGTTTTTTTTTTTTGAACGGCAATACTATCCTACTCCTACTCCTAAATTACACCCAATTTTCCTCATGTTTGGATTTGAACCTAAGACCTCCTTTCTAAGAGGCAATGCCTCTACGAAGTGGGCTAGTCCCACATTGGCTAATTAAGTACATTAGTATTTAAATCAATAATTACTTTAAAAGAAGCTAAGTACATTAATTTCTCTCTCTCACTGTCTCTTTCTCTTTGTGTGTGACTAACAATTAAACGATTGTCATGAGATAATGATCCAACTTTATGAAAAGAGAGCAGAAGCAAGCAAACTGAGGTTTGATCAATCTTTAATTTTCACTACTTTATTTAATTTGCACATTTTGGTGTATCTTGGTTTGATTTGATCATTCTTTTTGACCACCTTGTTTTGTAATTTTTGTGCATGTATGTACGTACTCTCTATGAATCCAAATCATTTAATAACGACTAAATTATTCTATAATAGTATAAATTGATTGAAATTAACTTGCCATTAATTAAAGATAACATTAGATAGATTTGCTGCCTATTAATAAATTAGCTCCCCAAACAATCAATCAGAAAGTTGATTTATATCCCTTCATCTAGCCATCATGTGTTTGAACTTACGAACGTAATACACACACATACATTCTTAGGTTATGTCTTATGCATCACCCCCCACCCTCCACGTAGACGTCACGTAGGCGCAACATAATCAGCCAACACCATCACCCCTTATCACTCCACATTAGGGGTGTGTTTTTTACCCGAACCCGAAGAACCAACCCAAAAAAGCCTATTACCCGAACCCGAATACTTAGAATGGTTCGGTCCTTGGGTACCCACGATGTTTGTTCGGGTAAAACCTGAAAACCCCAACTAGGATTATAAGGGGCGGTAACATTTCTTGATTTTCAAAGCATTTATATGTTTTGAGATTGTTGAAGAAATGTATGTTTTGGTTAAACACGTTTTAGTTATGTTAGGGTTGAACATTTGAAATTTTTAAGGAAATGTATGTTTTGGTTAAAATGTTTTAATTTTATTTGTTTGAAAAATAGAATATTAGTTTTTGAAGTATTTGTAAAAACGGTTGCGGATTAAGACCTACCCGATTTGTGAAGATTAACCATTTCTGAACAGAGAAAAGTCTTGAAGATGGGTGAAGATGTTGAAGAACACAACCAAGAACAAATCTGAGATGTAATGTAATGACTAACAATGTAAAGAAATAAGATTCATTAGTCAACAAGATTACATTACCTACCCCTCACATGCTCTCAAACTCCATGGATAAAGAATCCATGGAGTTCATGGGGGAGAGCTCTCAAGACTACATTGAAGCACACCCTCACACTCTCTCTTGTCTGTGTTATTTTGACAAAATAGAGAACATCCTCTATTTATATGTCACATGACCCAAAACCTAGAAAATAAATAAAGTACAACAAATGATAATAAATAATAAACAAATAAATCATATTATCATTTGCTAAAGTCTTCGGTTCATCTCGAGCGTCTTCATAATCTTGAGCTTTTCAGTGGCTTTCGCGGTGACTCGTTGCTCCCTGATCAACAAATACATAATACTTCTTGTTTACATTCCATCTATCCAAATTAACCGTTGGTCTTGACTTTTCTAGACCCAACAGTCTCCCCCTATTTGGTTAGATGAATGTAAGCCAATGCAGAAGTATGATGAAACAAACATGAATAATAAGATTGAACTTGTGTAGATGCAATTCATGTTTCTTTCACCGCAAAACAAAGTGAATCTTCCTTTATCCGCTTCTCAAACCCAAAACAAACATCTTGAAGTTCTATGGCCTTCATTTATCTTCTCCCCCTCCGATTAAGCTCCTCCTACGATTAACTAATCTCAATCTTCATCCCCAACACCAAGAATGGAAGAATATAGAGTGTAATCTTAATCTTCATCCCAACCCAAAAGATGTAAGAATATAGGATGTCGGTTCAAGTGTAGGACTCCAACCAATCCTTGTAATGAACATATGACAAATGCAAGCTCAAAGATAAAAGAAAACCATATCCCAACAATCTGAAAGTTAAGAGTCTTCAAAGCAGAATAAGAAATCTTCACATCAATGAAACCGAAGTCATCACTGATAAACCACTGATAACACACTTGCCATCAGTTTCAATCCATCAATCTCCCCCTAAACTGATGTTATAGATAACCGATGTGTGAAAACCACCATGTCTTCAAAAACAAGTAGTGTTCTTCGGAAGCAATCATTGCTAACCGGCAATATGTTCCATGCAACAGATCTGGAACACCCATTTGGACTTACAGAATAGACATCATTAACTCATTTTAATTTTCTGATCGTCTGTGAGTTTCAGCTCTATCATGCCAAGTGTATGGTATTTCCAACAATATGACCGAACAAGTGAACCAAAAACTAATGTGTTTTGGAAGTGAAATCATATGTTGTCAAGTTCGAAAGTATTATTTTGTGGATGCATTAGAACTTGGACATCACACAAAGTGATACTTAGGAAGTAGACATTACATATCAAGAGAAGATTTCACTTAAGAAACATTTGGTTAACTTCGGAAGTATTAATTTGTAGATGCATTAGAACTTGGACATCACAAACTAACACTTAGAAAGTTAACATCTTGTCATACCAAAAAATAATTCAGGCTCGTCAGAAGTAACCAATTGTTTTTCCCTTCATGTTTGTTGTTGAACTAAAGCTAATATGTTGAAATGTGCACCAAATCTTTAAGTTCACAACATCCACCAGATTTTAAATCAATCCTCAATCATTGTAAAAATGAAATTACCATTTCACCCAAAGCACATGGCGTGTGCAATAATTGATCATAGGAAGTGTTTAAGAATATTCAAATTAATTCTACACACTTTCAAACTAAAGTTACTATTTTGCCCCGAATGTAAATTTGTATTTGATTGTGAGAGCGCCACTTTATTTCTCTTGAGGAGATAACTTCAATTAAAAATAATCTTCTAGAAACATTATTGGAACTCTGGCATTACCAGCCTTGAAGTCCATGTGAATCGGAAGCAACTCTTCTGATGGACAAAAAATTCTTCCGATTGAAATTTAAGCCTTTTGAAGAGTTGTGCATAAGAAGACATCTCATCAGAAGATAGGTTCGGAAGTAGCTTCCTCATCGGAAGGAGATGTATTTAAAAGATGCTTCGGAAGCATTTTTTTTTAATCGGAAGAAATATTTGCATAACTTGTTCCTCGGAAGACAAACAATATCGGAAGCCACTTTCAATTAAAAAAAATTCCATTTGAAAGAATCTCCATGCTTCCGAAGACACATTTTTCTTGATAGCTTCCGTTGACATGTTCTGTTGAAACCCTTCCGATAACCCTAAATTCAAGAACGCTGTCGTCATCACCATGTTATTTTCTGAAACAAACCTAGCTGCCTCAAAATTTTATTAACAGCCGCCATTGTTATCAACTGAACAAAAATTTGATAAAACAACCGATGACGATCAGATTTGGGTGGGGTTTTGGCATAGATTAGGGAGAGCCAAAACCCACTTGGGTTTTATCACAGCAAACCACAAAAACCCAAATAAATTGACGAACCCAGTAACAAGAACATCTTCAAATAACTTTCATAAAATTCACAAAATCAGGGTATTGAGCACAAGTTTAAGACAATCAATGGTTAAACTGATAGTCTCGGGAACTTGGCTCTGATACCAATTGTAAAAACGGTTGCGGATTAAGACCTACCCGATTTGTGAAGATTAACCATTTCTGAACAGAGAAAAGTCTTGAAGATGGGTGAAGATGTTGAAGAACACAACCAAGAACAAATCTGAGATGTAATGTAATGACTAACAATGTAAAGAAATAAGATTCATTAGTCAACAAGATTACATTACCTACCCCTCACATGCTCTCAAACTCCATGGATAAAGAATCCATGGAGTTCATGGGGGAGAGCTCTCAAGACTACATTGAAGCACACCCTCACACTCTCTCTTGTCTGTGTTATTTTGACAAAATAGAGAACATCCTCTATTTATATGTCACATGACCCAAAACCTAGAAAATAAATAAAGTACAACAAATGATAATAAATAATAAACAAATAAATCATATTATCATTTGCTAAAGTCTTCGGTTCATCTCGAGCGTCTTCATAATCTTGAGCTTTTCAGTGGCTTTCGCGGTGACTCGTTGCTCCCTGATCAACAAATACATAATACTTCTTGTTTACATTCCATCTATCCAAATTAACCGTTGGTCTTGACTTTTCTAGACCCAACAGTATTACTCTAGAACCGTTTAACCCAACCCGATTAAACCCGAGAACCAATTAAACCGAAGTTAAATGGTTCGGTTCTCGGTTCCAATTTCATATTAAAAAAAACCCGAATAACCCGACCCGAGCAACCCGAAACCTGAGGAACCAACCCGAACGACACCCCTACTCCACATCATCTTTACATATGTTATCCATCACTCCCCCATCACTCCACGTCACCACCACCTTTATTCAATATTTTATTATTTGAATTTTATTTTTGTAATTATAAATTAAATTAAAAAAAAGACATAATATTATTAAAAAATTAATATTACAAAATAAAATAAAAAAAACTACCTGATAAAAAAAATTAAGCTACATAATTAAATAAAAAAAATAAATAAATTTAAATACTTTTTTAAAAAAAACTACATATTTTCTCTTCAATTTTTCTAGACATGTTCAACCAAATCGCCTTTAAGCATGTTATGTATCTCTCTGCTTCGGATATCGGCTCGTATTTCAACTCTTTTTTCCGGTGTAACCTCTTCAACCGGAGGGTCGACCTCTTCGTAATTTTGTCAAATAGTTTTTCTTTTGTCATCCAAAGTCATGTTATGCAAAATAATGCAAACATATATAGCGTCTCGAATTTTACTTTTGTGCCAAATCCTACATGGATTATCTATCATATGTCATTTTTTAAGTACACCGAACACTCGTTCGACAGTCTTTCTCGTCGCCTCTCGAGTCTTTTTAAAATATTTTCGTTTGTCATCGTCTTCACGAGAACATGTAAATGGTTTGACAAACGTAGTATATTCAGGGTAGATACCATCGGCAAGATAATACCCATACTTGTAGTAGGTATCGTTAGCATAAAATGAAGACCCCGGCGCGACTCCGTCTAATATGTCGTCAAATATCGGGGATTGATCTATAATATTTATATCATTATTCGAACCAGAAACACCAAAATACGCATGCCATATCCAGAGATCATTAAAGGCCACCGCTTCAAGCATTATTGTAGGATGGTGGTGATCGCCTCGTTGATGACATGATCATGCACTGCATAGATTTGTTGAATGTCGCTCCATGTTGGTTTTCTCAAATATCGCGAGCCGTATAATGTTATAACACCTTTACAAAAGTTGTAAAGACTATCTCGTGAAATTTTATCGCTGCATGTGCTGTAGGCCAACTGTCGAATAACGCTTGTACACTTCTGCAAATGTGTGAAACCTACTACACCCGTTGCATCTAATTTTTGTTGAAAAAACATTATTTCCTTATAACATTTCTAAACTCATAATAATAAATTATGAAAAAAAATTAAAAAATTTATTGATTAGTATAGTATGAGTTTTCTTGTTTTCTAAAAAATAATGAGCTTTCTTAAGAACCCTCGTCATAATACACATACACACACACATATATATATGTCTCTTCATAATATAAAGTGTGTGTGTGTGTATGTTATTGCAGTGACAATTGAACGAGTTTGATTATATACATGGAAGTAGTTGAACACTTCAAAATTCCCCTTGAAGAGATAAAGCTTGCTACCAGCAACTTTAGTGATGAAAATTTCATTGCATCTGGTGGATTTGGGAAGGTTTATAAAGGCAAAGTCGCTGCATCAGGCGGACAGAAACCTGTTGCTGTAAAGCGGTTAGATCGTAAACACGGACAAGGAGACCATGAGTTCTTGACGGAAATTCAAATGCTTTCGTGTTATAAGCACAAAAACCTCATCTCTCTTGTGGGTTTCTGTAAAGAAAGTGGAGAAAATATCCTTGTTTATGAGTATGCAAAACATGGAAGCCTTGACAGACATCTAGCTGATGATAAGTTGTCGTGGATGCATCGTCTCAAAATAAGCCTTGGTGCAGCTCGTGGTTTTAGTTACCTTCATAACGACCTGGGACCCCAACACAGGGTCGTGCATCGCGATATAAAGAGCTCAAACATTCTCCTAGATGAAAACTGGGAAGCAAAGGTATCAGATTTTGGATTGTCAAAACTAGGCCCTTCTAACGTTGAGCACACATTTATTCTGACTAAAGATTGTGGCACCTTTGGCTATATTGATCCCCAATATGTAAAAACTGGCATTCTAACCAAGGAATCCGATGTGTATTCTTTTGGGGTGGTGTTGTTTGAAATATTGTGCGGAAGGCTTGCATTTATCAAGACACATCAAGATGAACGTCTTGTTTCATGTGTGCATCGATCTATGGAACAAAACGCATTCGAGGAAATAATCTTTCCTGGTATCAAGAAGGAAATGAAGGTGGAATCATTGAAAGCTTTCACAATGGTTGCATATCAATGCCTGAAAAAAAAGCGTGACGAGAGGCCAACAATGGCCTGTATTGTGGAGAAACTCGAAAGGGCATTGGAGCTTCAAGTAAGTACAAAAGAAAGATTAGCACCAACACACAATTTAAATTCTATGTCTATGATTTACATCAAATAATCTATAATATCTATATGTTTAATTCAAGGTTAATAGGAAAGTAGCCGGATTCATTCGAGTAGGAATTTGGGGAAAACAAGGTGAAAGTCCTCACAACAACTGGTCCTTTGAGCTTGAGCAAGGTCATAAGCTGCACAAGATAACCATTGACCATGATGATGATGTGATATACTCTCTCATGTTTACCACTAAATGTAGAGATATTTTTCACACTTCTAACAAAGTTGGTGGTTGGAACGGTGGACAAACAGTTTCTGAGGTGATTCAAATATATATACATCAACATACTATAATAAAAGAGTATTTTTAGAAGACACGTGTCGTGTTCTAGTTACATATGAAAATGTTTTTAGTAATTAGACTATATAATTAAATATTAAAAAATATAATTTTTCTTATTCTAATAATTTACTAATTTATTAAAATTTAATAAACAACAATAGTAATTCAACTATATCTATTACTAAATATAATTTTATAATTATTAAATATTAATTATTATTATTATATGATAATGGATTGTATTTTTTTTATTATTCAACCCGTGTAATACTCGGTTTCTAGGCTAGTGTGTGTAGGTTTAGATTCTAATAAAAATGATTAGATTGGTGACAAGTGCGAGAAGAATTGTGAGATTGAAAAATGTCATTTCGATTTTTTATTATAAAAGGGTATTTTATTCATTTTATTTAATGTTTCAGGTCATTAAATAATATGTCTTTATTATTGTTTTTTATTTTTATATCATATTGTAATATGTCTTTATTATTGTGTAATATATTCATTATTGTGTTTTATGTTCTGGTCATTGTGTAATACAGTCGTCATTGTGTTTTACATTATTATCATCGTGTAATATACCCGTTATTGTGTTTTACTTTCAGTTTATTAATTATGTAATATACTCATCATTTTGTTTTACTTTCTTGTCATTTTGTAATATACTCATTATTGTGTTTTACATTCAAGTCATTGTGTTATATGTATTTTTATCCATTTTAACTTATTCATGTTTTTTTGTATATTAAATAAATTTGTTATTTATTTTTTATGTTTTCCATATTAGAAGTAAACAATTATATTTTATTTTATTTTTCAAAAAAACTTCTTATTTTAGTAATACATATTTTAGGTTATTGTGTCATGTATATATATATATATATATATATATATATATATATATATATATATAGGGTGTGGTTCATTTGTTAACCCATGTTTATTGCGTTAACCGAATAACTACATCTTATTACTTTGGGGCTCGCATTAAAGTAAATGTAAATGTGTAGGTTTTTTCATCTTTTTTTATAAATGTAAGCGGGCCCTATATTAATTAAATTAATTAAAAAATAAGAAAAAAACATACACCTTTAGATTTAATTTAATGTGGGCGCCAATGTAGTTATTCGGTTAACGAAATAATAAAAGGTTAATTTTTGATCATCTCCCTCTATATATATACACAGATCATTGTGTTTTATGTTTTTGACCATTTGATTTTATCATATCATTGTTATTTATGTATTAAATGAATTTGTTGTTGTGTTTATTATTATGATTTACATATATAAAGTACGTGATTGTGTTGTTTCACTATTATTTTTTTTAAAGCTCGTCATTTTAGAAAAAATAGCAAGACACAATGACGAACAACAAGAAACAATGACAAACAAACGTGTATTTTTTTTTGGTGTACGTAGTTTTTTTTTTTCCAAAAAATAATATTGTATATAAACTTATGATCTCTTAAAAAAATGGGAGGAACATGACAAAAAGTCAGCAAAAATATATGACTAAAATATCCTTTCAATAACTACAAATTTGATCTCAATCATTAAATTAAAGATCTAATTGCATGCCCACAATCTTTGTTACACTTCTCATCAATCTAAGTTTTTTTACTATAACATCACCATATATATATTATATGTCAGGAAGGATAAATTTAAAACACACTTGAGTTGAGAAAACCTGAAATATCTTTCAAAAAAAATTTCATTTTTTGTGTTTGGATATACCATAGATGTTGTCATGAAAAAATAAAAAATATATAAGCATTTGTTACACATATGATACAAAATGATGTTATTACATTGTGAAAAAGTAAAAACCAAATATGTAACATATGTGCAACAAACTCACATAATTTTATTATTTATTATTTTCTTATAATAACTTATATATTACATATCCAATCATAAAAATGAAAAAAAAAAGTACACCGGATTTTCTCAACTAAAGTGAGTTTTAAATTTATCCTTCCCATATATATATATATATATATATATATATATATATATATATATATATATATATATATATTAACTTACTATATATACTTGATAACGCATGCACATACATATTTATAATCTTTTCAAACATTATAATATTCTTGTTATCAGGTTACATTTGAAATCGACGAGGAAATAATTGGAATTAAAGGATGCGTTGGTACTCGAGGTGGTCATACGTTCATTTCCTCACTATCTTTTGAAACAAACAAGAGGACTCATGGACCTTTTGGTGGAGCATCTGATGCTCATGTGTTCTCCATACCATGGGACAAAGGGTCACTAGTCGGATTTTATGGTATTGCTGGTTAGGGGTGTTGATCGGGTCAATCCGATCGGGTTTCGGGTTAATCGGGTCGGGTTAGTCGGGTTTTCCCTAAAAAATTATTAACCCGCAACCCGACCCGAATAACGTTCGGATTATTCGGGTTCGGATTAGTCGGGTCACGGGTTATTCGGGTTGGGTCAGTCGGGTTAGTATTTATTTTTTTATTATCGTGTCCTAATTTTAAATTTCTACAAATAATTCATTTTGCAAACATAAGTTAATGAAAAATATGTAAATAATTTATTTTTCATATATAATTTTATTAATAGTCATTGTCATAATTTGGTAAAAAGTTAAATATATCTTACATTTAATAATTAATATATATAAAAAAATAAAAATCATTCTTATTCGGGTTATTCGGGTTGACCCGAAACCCGATTAAGTTTTAAAAATATACCCGAAACCCGACCCTATTAACAGTTCGGGTTAATCGGATTGACCCGAATAACCCGACCCTATTAAGCTTATTCGGGTTCGGGTGCGGGTCGGGTTAGTCGGGTTCGGGTATGAAAGCCCATGAGGAGATCGTGAGGATCGGGACATGGGGAAGAAGTGATCCGGAAGGCCCAGAAAATATTTGGTCATTCAAACTTGAGAGGAATCATCATTTGAAGAAGATAAGAGTTGGTCATGGTGATCTCATATACTCTCTAATGTTCACCACACAATATAGAGGGTTAACAAACAATTCTAAAAAGATTGGTGGATGGAACGGTGGAGATAAAGTTTCTGAGGTAATGAGTTACAAGTTAACATAAACAACATACATATACATATATATACATACATACATATATATGTGTGTGTGTAAAACATAAAGTTTCTTTAAATATTCTTGCAAGTGTTTGTAATTTTTCGTAAATAATTAGCCAGGTAACATTTGATTGTGTCGAAGAAATTATTGCTATTAGTGGAACAGTGGAATTATCAAGAGGACCTTATGCTGGTTACACAATAATTTCATCATTATCATTTGTGACTAACAAAAAAACCCATGGACCATTTGGTAATGTACGAGGGAAGCCATTTATGGTACCATGGGATGATGGTTCCTTTGATGGATTTTATGGCCTTTGTGGGTATTATCTTGATAGTATCGGTGTCAGTTTGAAGGCTACAAGTTGGGATTTATGATAAGAATAAAAATAGTTACATGATGTCTTTTATTATGCTTGTTATTTTCTTTTGTTTAAATAATTTGGATATTCTTATTGATGAAGTTCCCATATTAGTATACTAGTTTATTACCCGTGTGAACACACGGATTAAATATAAAATATTAATAAATTAATGGTAAAAATTTAAAAATAATAAATGATGATATTTTTTATATAAAATGATTAAATTATGTATTAATAATTACTTTAAATAATAAAACAATAACCAAAATTTTTAATAACGATAGTAATATCTTTAACATTATTAATTTGTAATAATTGAGATATTTGAACTAACTAAAGTTAAAAATCTAATTAGTTAGTTTTCTATCAAAAACTAACTATTTTTAAGGAAGATGAGAAGTTAATATTTTTGTAATTATTCAAGTTAAATAACCTAATTTGAAATTACTGTTAAACATACAAGACAAAAAAAATGTAACTTTTATCACCATTTACGTATTTTTCTGCTTATATTTATTTTTTTGAAGTAATTTTTTTTAACAATTTTTTTTGTAAAACTATTATATCCTAAAAATAAAAAATTGAAATATTTCTTATTTTTTGAAAAAAATGATATTTATGAAAAAATATATTTTATAAACTTTTTAAAATATATTTTATAATAAAATAATTCGATTTAAATATATAAAAACTATTTTTGAATTTGCAAAATAAAAATAATATCATTAGTTATTATTATTATAATTATTCAATAAGATAGATAATATAATTGATTTAATAGGAAAGATAATATAATATATTTAATAAGAGATAATTAAATGAGTGCATAAAAAATTGACAAGTGACATTATGGCCTTAGAATGTGACATGTGACAAATGAAGATTTTTGTTTATTAGAATAGATAGATTACTATTTAGTTAATCTTGCTCATTTTAGAATTACGTCAAAGACGTGACAATTAATGATGGTAAAACCGTATTTTAAAGCGAACATGTCATTATTAATTAATGTATTACACGGATTTAATATAAAATATTAAATAATTAATAATAAGTATTTAATTATAAAATGATATTTTGATATAAAATGATAAATTTACATGTTTATAAATATTTTAAGTAATAAAAAAATAATTAAAAATTTTAATAAGTATACAAATGACACGTAACCTTTTTGATTTAAAACAATTGATATTTTGATCCATTTAATGTTAAAAACTCCGGATTGTATTTTGTCAAAAATTAGCTTTTATAAATCAAGAAGTTAAGATACAAGACTTCATTTTGAAAATAGTGTTTTAAAATTAGGAGCAAAAGTGTTATGTTTTCTATAATTTTTATTACTTTGGTTTTAAATAAATTAAAAAAACTTCAATTTTTTACAAAAATCGATCTATTATTTAAAAACTTCAGTTTATAATTTATTTTAATTTTTTGGATTCGTTTTTTAAGAAATCTTGTTTTTTATATAACTTATATTTTCTAAAAATAAAATGTTTCTTATATTAAAAAATTTGATTTTACAATAACTTCATATTTCATAAGAATTTTTTATTGTGTATTCTAATAAAAAATTAAATAATATTATTAACTATTGATATTATAATTATTTTACATTGAGAGAGAATTGAATATATAACAAGAAAGTGATAAATAAAATAGTTAAAATATATGTTTGTATATTATAACAACAAGATTATTATTTACAATACAGTGGCAGTCTCAGTGGCCTGCATGAAGGCGAAATCCTCTATAGTATAATATTTTATGTTTTATGTTTCTGTCAAATTATCTATTTATTATTATATATTTTGAATAACCTAACAATCATATATAGTTAACTAAGATTTATTCTGCGCGTTACGACGGTAATCCGTATTTAACAAAATAAGAACATGATCTTATATAAAAATTAAAACTGCCTAAACTAATATCACATACTTGTATATATAAGCTTCATTTAGTCGTAATATCTCGTAGAAATGCGACATAAGCGTGAACGATTAAAAAAAATTAAAAATTAGACTACAATAATATTGTAAAATTTTTCTTATTATTATGAAAATATTATATACATATTCATATTATTATTATTATTATATTTTAGTTTTATTATTGTAATATTATATTTTTATATTATTATTATTATTATATTATTACATTATAATAATAATAATATTATTCTTATTTTATTGTTATTATAATATTATTTTATTATTATTATTATTATTATATTATTTTATAATACCCTATTTTTATTGTTACTATTATATTAATATTATATTTTATTATAACTATTAAAAAAATATTATATTATAATAATATTATATTATTGTATAATATTTATAGTATAGTAATAATAACACTATAATTATATTAATGTTATAGTATATTATTATTATTATAATATTATTATTATTATTTTTAAAATATTACTAGTGGGTTTTCCACGCTTTGCGGCGGATATTCCGTCATGATTCCAGATGATAGAACGTAAACACCATCTTGTGTATCAAAACAAAAATATAAAAACACGTCACAACTTTTGCCACTCAAAACCATAAAACCAAACCATATGAAAAACGCTACAATTACGACCAAAATGTACAAACGATACAAATAGGACGTGTTATAGGCCCGCGAATATCGCGCAAATTTTTTTTAAAAGAGTGTTAACATTAAAATATACGAGTAAAGTAGGAGGGAAGTTTAAAAATAAGAGTTTAAAGTTCAGGGTATAAAGCAGTGTTGTTTAAACCGAATCGGACGGGCGGGACTGAGAACTAGGCCGGCCCAAAATAAGCAGATGAACTGCTAGGAAGAGAGTGAGCGGTCGGACCGAGAACCGGACCACTAGCTGGACCATTTTTTTTAACTAAAATCTAAAGAATAAATCATTAAAACCAAATAAGTGGTTGAAATGGTAGCTTTTTCATATAAGTGGTACCCTTCTCTCTTCTTTTTATAGCCAATTGATGAATGTTTTTCTTGTACTCCTATCAATGTGGGATGAGGAATTACGAAGGGAAAGGATTGTGAACGTATGTAGGATGAGAAACAAGGAAAGCCTCTTCCTCTCTTGTCTTTTCACTCGGAAGAATAAAAGCTTCTGAAGGATGATCATCTCCTTCCGGAAGCCATACAAAGCCTCAAGCTTCCGAAGCCTTCCCAACATCTACAGCTTTCGATACGATAACTTCCGAAGACGCTCTTCTACCAATGTCTAGCTCACTTAAAGAAAGAATCATAAGTGCTTTCTGCTACCAGAACCAAATCAGGAGACATTCTCTTGCAAGTCAGCTGCAAAGATTTCTGTCAGACACGCAAAAGTTACTTTACATTTATACGTTTTGTATTGTAGGAATTTAATGTAAAAGTCAATGTATTGATTGTAATTAATGTGGCTTAGCCTGTTAAGCCACGACAGTACACTAGTTTTAACATTTATTTGTTTCTTATGTTGTCCATCCTTGCATCCATATGAGGATACAGTTGTAGGTTTTAGTATAAACATGTTCATGTGTAGCTCAGCAAAGTGTACTTGAATGAAGAGTCTTGTATGCCTTACATTTGAATAAGATATGCTGTAACCTTGAAATTTCTTGCGCAATCTTTATCTTTGTTGCAAGCATATTTGTGATAAGAATTGATAGAAGTTCCGCATCTATCAATTCAGTAGAAGATTAGTTGTAAGTGTTGTGCAAAGTGCATAACCCGATCCAACACATATGTATCCTATACATAATTTCAAAATCCTTATTGCTAAGTATATAATATTACATGTATTTAACCAGTGTAATATACAAGTTTTTAACTAGTAAATAATAAAAGAGAAAACAAACCATTCGATTGTATGTAGTGACTCCCAAGACAAGAGGCGCACAAATCTTGAATAAACGAACTGGTTAAACAATCAATGTTTTCAAAACGGTTTTGACCACCGTCTGTTCGGTTAATAACCATTTTTCAAGCTCTATACCGAAACTAATCTAATAACTGAAACAACGTTAATCGCTAAATACTTGATTTTTACTTGGCTGGATCAGTTAACCAATTTTATCATTTGAAATATGAAACTAGCACTAAATTGATGGTATTTCCAAAAAAAAAATAAGATAACTAAAAAAACTGGTTTAAAAACCAATTTCTAACTAACGACACTGGTTTGGTTAACCGATTTTTTTATGGGATCTCTTTTTTTTTAAACAACTAATTTGTTTCTTGGTTTGATTTGATCATTCTTTTTGACCACTTTGTTTTGTAATTTGGTGCATGTATGTACGCACTCTCTATGGCCGTTTGCAGTAGTGTGTTCTTCATTTCTTTGAGAGTAAAATGCCATTTTAGTCCATGTGGTTTGGCAACTTTTGCCATTTTAGTCCAATTTTTTGAATTTTGTCATTTTGGTCACTATGGTTTCATTTTATTATCATTTTGGTCATTATGGTTTCTATTTTATTGCCATTTTAGTCCAATTAAATTTAAAATTTTGGACTAAAATGACAAAATTTACCCAACCATAGGGATGAAAATGACAATAAAATGAAACTATAATGACCAAAATTGCAAAATTTAAACTATTAGACTAAAATGACAAAAGTTGTCAAACCACAAGGAATAAAATGGCATTTTACTCTTTCTTTGAACTTAAATATTTCTGTTTCCGAATTCAAATCATCTAAACAAGACTAAATTATTTTATAATAGCATAAATTGATTGAAATTAACTTTCAATTAAAGATAACATTAGATAGATTTGCTGCTTATCAATTAATTTGCTCCCTAAACAACCAATCAGAAATTTGATTTATTAATAGTATAAATTGTTTTAACTTAGGAATGTAACACACACACTCAGGGGAGGGTTTTAAGAAAACATTCATTTTGAAAAAAAACTAATAAAACTAATTTAAATCATTACCAATTAATTTTTTGTCGTTTTTCGTTTTTTATTTATTATTTCTTTTTTTTATTATGAGGTAAGAGACATAAAAAAGATAAAAAAGAAATACGTAGTTCATGTTATTACATATACGTAACTTGTATGTTATATATACGAGTTACATATATGTAACTTTATAAGTTACATATACGTAATTTCATGATCTACATATCTTTATTAAAAAATTTCGTTTCCTTATAATATTTCTAATCTTATAATAATATTTTATGAAAAAAAATTAAAAAAAATTTATTGATTAGTATGAGTTTTCTTGTTTTCTAAAAAATAATGAGCTTTCTAATGATCCCTCTTCATTATACACATATATACATATATATCTATGTCTCCTCATAATATACATGTTTGTGTGTTATATATTGCAATGACAATTGAACGAGTTTGATTCTATAGATGGAAATAGTTGAACACTTAAAAATTCCACTTGAAGAGATAAAGCTTGCTACCAACAACTTTAGTGATGAAAATTTCATTGCATCTAGTGGATTCGGGAAGGTTTATGTTGGATCGGGTTGTGTATCTCAACACAACACTTTCACAAGTAATCTTCTACCGAGCTTGATAGACGCGGAAAGTTCTATCAACTTGACTCACTCACACTTGGAGAACAAATACAATACACAAATAAAGATACTTTCAAGGTCAAAGTATATTTCGTTCAAATGCAAAGTGAACAAGACTCAACAGATCAAGCACTCACTCGTGCCTTGCTAAGTTACTCGTGAAGGATTATATACTAAGACCTACAGATGTATCCTAGTAGGGATACATGGCTGGACAAAACACTAGAAACAAATTAATGTATGCTAAATCTAGTATCTGTTATGGTACCAAGCCAGATTAATTACAATTAATACAAAAGACTCCATTGACTTTTACAATAAATACCTAAGTAACAAAAGACATTAAATGCTTCATATCTTATAGTTCTGACAAATCTTCTTTGCTACTGACTAACATCGGAATGTCTTCTTTGTTGATCTGAAGGTGAGAAAGCAGCTTTGATTATTTTTGTAAGTATCCAGAATCTTTGTCAGAAAAAGTCTTCGGAAGTCTTTGTCTTGGGAACCACTGATGATCGATCAGAACCACTGATCGATTTGAACTTCTATGTACTGAGGAGGGATTCGGAAGCTTCAGGTTGTTGTATAGCTTTCAGAAGAAGAGAATTATCCTTCGGAAGCAATGGTTCTTCCGAAGGTTAATTCTTCTCTTCCAGCAGCTGTTTGTCTTTCGAAAGTCCAAGACTAGATCCTGAGATGTTTTGGTAAGCATCAGTCTTAATGGTTCTTACACTCTCCCCCTAGGCTGATGCTACCAAAACTTATATCCTTCATTTCTCAAGTTCAGCTCTTCTCTAGACAAGTCTTGGCGCAAGTCTTCCTTCAGGATTGTTATCTGGATTGAGAAGAGGCAAGTTTTCCAGATCAAAGATGTATGGAGCTGGAAGAGCACAAATCTGATACTCCAAGAGTTTCACAATGTTCCCATTACAATATTTCAATACAAATCTCTTTTCCATGGATGAGTAGCTCCATTCAACAACAGGAAAATACACGCTTTTGGGCTTTTCCTCACGTCTTTTTCTTCTTGCCATGGTCTTTCTTCTTCTGAAACGACCACCACTTCTATAAGGAACTATCTGACCTGAGGGTGTATTCCCTTCTTCCTGTTCATCCTACTCTGTTTCATCCTCCTTAGTTTCAGTGGCTTCATGAGTGGCTTCTGCTACAGTGGAAGCTGCTGCTTCTTTGGTGGAAGCCACTGCTTCAGTGGAAGCCAATGCAGCTTCAGTGGAAGCTACTTCAGCTTTAATGGAAGCTACTACAGATTCTTCTTCTCTCCTATCTTCCATCATTGATTGTTCCTCAGGATCAGTGTTTTGTTGCTTTGTTTGACTTCTTTTGATTTTGATCACTTAGGATATGTGCATGTTATCATACGAAGGACTGTATGGAGGAAAGGGAGTCTCTTGCTTAGGGAAGAAAGCTTTTGTTGAGACATCACACATTACTTCCAAAATCTCTCTGAATGTTGCATTAGAGAGAGGTTTTTCAATGATTATTCTTCCCTGAAAGCTTCCCTAGAGGCCTTGGTTTAGAGCCTCTTGTTGTGCCTAGATCTGCTCCATTGAAGGCAACCCTCCCCTGGCAATCTTGCTTTTGATGTCTCTTACATGTAATTCATGGTGGAATTCTTCATAGGAGATAGCTGCCTTTTTGAGAAGTTGTAGTTCAAAAGGAACAGCTTCATCTCTTCTCGATAGGCATCTTCTTTTTGTTTCTTCTTGGAAGATGCAGAAGCTTTGGATGCAACAGCAGCCTGTTCCAGCTTATGCACCCTATCCTGCTCAGCAGCCATTTTAAGTACTGACCAGAGTAGTACCTCATCAACATCAAAACCCTTTTCCTGGAGGAGACCAGAGAGTCTTAGAATCTCTCCATCCAGGGAAGTATCTGGTCGGCCTTTCTTCATGACTGGCCTCCTTTCCTCCTGTGCAGCTTCTTCCTCTGGGGTTAGTTTCCTTTTGCCTTTATCATTATATTTAACCCAGAGGAGATAGATCCTGTGGCCTCACCAGCTGGTTCATCAGCAAAAATTTCATATGAGGAGGATACCTCAACTATGATTGGGCCTTCGGAAGCAGCTGCAGCTTCGGAGTTAACCTTAGCATTCACTGCCTCCTCCAGTTGACCAACCATATTGGATGGTTCCTTAGTGGGGCCCTTAGAGAGCTCATGATTTAAGGAGAGGTCTTCATAAACAGCCATTGTCTCAGGAGGATACATGGGTTCATCAGCTGTTGTCTCAAGAGGAGACATGTGTTCACCAGCTGTTGTCCTAAGACGAGACTTAGTTTCCATGGAGATAGAGGTTGTGGCTTGATTGGGGTCCTCCATGGTAACCTTGGTTGTGGCCCCAGAATGGGACCTAGTCTCAGAAGGAGACTTTGGAGTTTTAACAGGGGATTTAGGCTTCATGGAGGTATGTTCTTGTTCGTTCTCAAAGGATGCCCCTGCAGCATCAAAAGGGGAGGAGGATGAGGAAGAGCTGGAGTTGTGAAAGTAAGTGCTCAAGAACTCATCCCATTCCCTGTCCAAGTTAGTTAGAAATGGAGTGGATTCTTGAGTTACTTCCGCATCTCCTTCTGTTTGAGATGGAGCAGCTTCCTCCTCTCCTTCTGCTGGAGATGGTGGTTCCATAGGGTGATGGTGATGGTGATCCCATAGGTTGTTCCTTCTCCCCCTTTTTGGTAGAATTAAGGGAAATTGAGGACACCTGGCTGGGATCAGGATGGAAAGGGGAGCAGATAATGGGTGGTCTGCGCTGAAGATTCCAAATTGTTGCCTCTTTCTCTTGGACATGCAGCCTCAAGGTAGCAACCTCAGCTTCCAGGTGTGCTACCCTGGCTTTGAATGTGGATATGGTGGCCGTCAATTCCTGTATGGTTGTGACCTCATCCACCAGAGTGGAATCATGGGGAGATGGAGTCCTGAGCCTAGCTCCTGCACCTCTATCACCAGATGTGGTTTCTAGGCGCCCTGGAATCCCCTCATTGAAGATGACCTCAAAGAAGTCATCGGCAATGAGAGTTGCCACATAGAAGGTCCTATTGCCGTTACCGCTGTCCTGATGAATGATAGATGGTTCCTCAGTAGTGGCAGCCTCCAATGTATTAACCCCTTCAACGCTATTGGGGTTAACCTCTGTTGTTGGAAGCTATGGGTCAGGGAACTTCTCTTGCAACTCTGTCACCACTCACAGAAGAGTTTGGGAAGTGGGAGAAAGTGGGTCATACAGAGTAGCCGAGGAGGTGCCTTGAGCTTGGGTATCCAGATGAGTGGGGGGCTGTGATGGTGTAGATAGACCTACGGACCTGGGAGACAGTCCTTGTTCTAGAGGAGCTACTTTTGAAGAAGCATGTTCCTAAGTAGTGGCATCACTTTGGATATTCTCAAGTATGCATGATGACATACACTGAGGGCTATTGGAAGGGTGAAGGGCAACCACTAGATCCAGAGGAAGATCCAATGGTAAAGCAGCAGGTGTGGTTTGCACCTTAGGCAGAACTGGGCCCTTACGAGGTCTCTTTGCCTTTTTTCTTTTTGTGTGCTGAGGAAGGAGCATGAACGGTTGTAGATAACTGTTCAGGGTTTCGGTTACGTTTGTAGGTGACTTTAATGGAGGGGGCTGTTTGATCGGTTGTTTCTGTTTGATTGGAAGGTGTGGGCTCAACATCTGTTGGTTTGACAGAGTTGTCACCTTCAGGAGCAGGTTTCTCCATGGACGGAAGAGAGGAGTGAATGTTTTAGAGAATTGTGCACTCGTCTTCTTTAGTTGCACAAAAACCTTGGCAGTAACCAAGGGCTCTTTATAAATGTTCCCAGTTAGTGAGAGCGAAGACAATAACTCATCGTTAAATATTTGTTGCAAAAACCTGGGATTCATACAAAATTTCTTTGGTGACAATAGATTGTCCACCAAGTTTTTGAAAACAAATGATGAAAAGTTAAACAAGTGATTAGAGATCAACCCATGAATCGACGAAGCCAAATCAGAAGGAATTTGATCCCAACCATCGGTTTTATTTAACAGACAATGTAAAAACACATGTAGGAGGTACGTGTAATTATAGGACACTCTACCCTTCAAATAGGTAGTTGAAGGGAGAGGACCTTCGTACCCCATTGACCGAAAGGTCATTGCTACCTCCCTTGTGAAAGAAACACTGCTCACGACATCATTGAGATTAAGATGTTGACAGACGGTTTCCATAGAAATGGAAATTGGATGAGTGTCAATGGTAGCGGAAAGATATCTACTAGTTGGGGAATCAACAATAGAGCACGAACTCCAAAACTGCTGGTGATGAGATTCATACACCACAGGGTTAGCAGTTAGTGCCGTAAAATACCTGCTCCGTCGGAGGAACGAGATGATCGGAGCAAAGTAGACATCATGATCAACAGACAATTCGGCAACAAGGTTGTGAGCAGGTTTGAATGCATACAAAGCCATTTTGAGATTAACGGTTAGGGTTTAGTACAAGGAGAACCCGACGATTGAAGAAGAAGGAAGTGAGAATTTGAATGGGCAGGAGACCTCTTATACCTTCGGATGTCAGTATTTAATATAATGACACATTAAATATTTGAGATCCGGAGGTACAGAAGATAAAAAGGTCTTCCGTGACAGCTTTGTAGCACAATGAACTTCGAAAGAGGAAATAGATTCTTCCTAGAATACACAAACTTGTCGTGTAGTATCGGAAGAGGATAAACCTGTGCATCAAAGAAGTGTATGCTTCGGAAGACAAGTTCTTCCGATAAAGAAGAGTAATCAGAAGGAAATGTATTAATGTGACAACCTGTACCAGATCGTCCGACAATCCGTATGGTATGTGTACTTTCACCTTTTATTATGTGTAAATACAATGTGAATAACAGTTGTGTGACAACTGGACTAAGAAAACAAATAACAGTTGTATGTGTTTAAGTGAAAATTTAAATACAGTAAATACAACAATTCATCTGAAACAACAGTGTGAGAACAAGTAACGTAAACATATCGGTTGCGATCTGATCTTCACAAATAACAGAAATCAGATGACCGATAATCCTATGAGTAAACAAGGTGAAACAAGTGTGATTATGTGCAATTAGGCGTGTTTAGTTGAGTTCGTCAGTGAGGAAATTCAATGCAAAACATAAATTCAGCATCGTTTCGGAATAATAAACTGACAGTGTTTTTGCGTGGGTGACGATTCACACAAACATATCTGTGGGTTTAACGTTCTGAACGACATCTGACAAATAGAAAACCAAATCAGAAAGTGAAACGTACGATCGTATTCGTACAGTTAGCGCTCTGTACGAAAACGCCTGTAAGTTAGTTTTCTGAAGAAACGACAAAAATAAATGATTACGAACCTTAAAATAATTAAAATAAAATAAAAATAATATTTATCACAAACCACAACCTATAAAGATTTAAGTTAAATTATTTTTATAAAATTATGCGTGATAAACGTTACGTTACGAGAAATTGTGATTTAACGCGACCGATCAAGACCGAACACGCAGGTAAACACCCGGGGTATAAAAACCCATTTTTCTTCTTCTCCTTTCCATTTTCCAACCAATTTCATCTCTCTCTCCTCTCAAGATCTCGTCTCTCTCTCTCTACTCTCTCTCTAAGCTTCTTCAACACTCCACCATAGCAAATCACCACCAAATTTCATGTTCTTGGTGTCTAAACGACCCTCTCAACGAGTAGAACAAGGAAGTACAGAAGATCTAATCCGAAACAAGCTCGGTTGGACGAAATTCTAGAGAGAAGGTTCGGCTTTTAGGGTTTTTTACAAACCCGACACAACCATGGCTTTAACCTGTTTCAAACTGTCTTTTTCAACCCATACACCTTCTAAATGAGTTTACTCACATAAACCCACTCAAAACGACTATATATATGACTAGAACTCGAAGTCGTCTTCTCCCATGGCTGAAAACCCGTTCGGGCGAATGGCCATGAGAATGGCCATAATAATGAGCCGGGAGAATGAGCCGAGAGAATGAGCCGTGAGAACGAGCCATTCGGGTGACTAACTCATTCGGGTGAAAACCCATTAGCATGACTCATTCTTACGAAAATCACAAGAATAGGCCATTTTCACTACACGAACTCAGTTAACAACTCAGATTTCAAAAAGAACAATCAAATAAGGGATCATAACTCAAATAACATTTAATCAAACACATGACTGTGAATACAACATCAGTACGACAACAGTGAGGTTGTGCATTTTTTGAGTCTTAGTCAACCACTTCAACTACAAGATGAGTTCATATGCCCCCTTTTTTAATCTTTTGAATTTAACTTCGGGGCTGAGAAACATGCTAACTCTTTTATTTATTTAAAAGCTTTAGTATATTATTTCAATCATCATGTGATATAGATAATATTGATTTTATCTTTATTATCATATTTTTATCTTATCATTATCATTATGTGTGCTTGTGTGTGAAATAACATGTAGAACATAACATGTATGATATCATGATAACATAACTTCATGATACTGTCCCATCAAAATGAATGACACAATGCATCAAGGCTAGGTCTCATACCAACGGGTTTATAATGCTGAGACAACAAGAGTGATGCTCATGATAACATGATTTCATGAGGACATCATTCACCACATTTATTAACACTGTGTAATAAGACGAGCTCTTATAACACATTGTTAAAATCATTGAGAATACATAACATTGAGACAACATTTGAGACCATCACTTGGGATATCAAGGATGACATCATGATAACAAAGTTTGAAGATGTGATCCCTCGCATATGCTAACATTGAATGATAAGATGAGATCTTATGAGACAATGTTAAAGACTAGAGATCATATCATTGTGTTCATTTTATTTTGATGATACCATGAGAACATATCAAGAATGATGTCACGATAACGAAATTTCCTAATATTATCCTATCACTGAAATAACATAAGTGTATTTAAGATGTGATCTTATAACACCTTGTTATTAACACTGAGGTGACATTGAGATAACACTGAGACAAGTACAAGAGGTAACAAGAATGATACTCATGTTAATAAAAATTTCATGATAATATCATTCACTACAATTGCTAACACAGTGTAATAAGAATAGTTCTTATAACACTTTGTTAAATACATTGAGACAATAACAATGGGAGAACACATAATATCAACTAATTACTATTAAGCCTGTTTGCATTATATCACAACAATCATGTGTTCATGAGTTCATGTCCAGTCATAAGTCCCTTACAAGAGAATCGTTTACCATTGATTTAGTGCGACTAAACCGACGATAACATAGTGGTACCATAGGTTTGACAAACCGTCGGCGAGTGAGACCGGTACGTTGATCGTATTTATATCATTGGTCGGTATCATATGATTGGTAACAGGGCGGCATCAGTCAGGTTTGAAAAAATGACACATGGTGATATTAATACACAGAAACTAATTGTAATTAAATCCTTCGATTCTATAAACTAGTAGACTGAGGAATTGATTTTCTCTCAAGTCATATTACTAGTAATAGTCTTTTTGAAGGCAAAGAAACTATGAGAACACAAATGGGATAGAGGTAAATGGGAGACATTGTGGTCTGATTACATGAGGTCCACAATGGGTCCCATATATGCTATATACATTTAGGCCATTTACATTACTGATGAGTTAACTATTAATCCTTTAATTAGAAGTAAATTATAGTTAACCTTCACTTGAGAGAATAATAATAAGGATAAGATTTAATAACTCTGTTTCCTTAAAATACTGAGGGATTATCATTACCTAGGTTTTGATAACTTATTTCTCTCATAGACGTTTACTCTATATTTATATCAATGTGGGTGATGAATACATATGGGTTGAATATCAAATGGGAGGAACACATGTGAGATAGAAATGGGTATCCATAGTTGTATTTATGAGTGGTGTTGAATTTAGTCAGGCATGTGGTGGGATGTCGGCTGGGGCTTATCCCCTACGTATACCCTATATATAAGCATGTTTGATTTGGATGAAATGCTATTTGCAAGTATAACTATGGAGAGGACATTGTGTGAGATTGATGAGACCTTTATCAATAAGACCTGTGTATGACATCGTGATTGTGAATGACAATAAATCAATTGTTTCCAATTACTAAGCTTATGAACTCACCAACCTAGTGTTGACTTGTTTAAAGGCATGTTTTTCTCAGGTGATGAACATGTCTAGATTACAAGCAGCACAATTAAGCTAGGGGACTTTAGAAGAGACCTAGCTTACTTTTGTGATGTGCATATTTTGAACTCATCTTTTGTAAATCATGTGCAGATACAAGATATAAACTCAATGATTCTTTTTGGGTAGATTTACTTGCAGGTTAAATTATGAACATGTATTGTGTAATTTGACTTTGTAATTCTATATCAAGGTCATGTTAGCATTTCTCATTATATCTCATGTGATATGTAAACAATCTGATCACTATGATTATCCAACGATATCGCGCCCCAGGAACCTTCCGCCCGACGGGAAAGTCGATCCTGCCAGCCGGCTTGGGGTGTGACAATTAAGAAGCGAAAGATTTTTATCGGAAGAGAAATACTTGCCTGAGAATAAATATCTTACGAAGTGTGACTTCTTCCGACAAAAGGTAAGGAATGCTTCCAAAGACTTAGAATATCTTTTGATAACTAATTACTTATCAGAAGATAAGTTAAGTTTATCTTTCGAAGAATTATTAAACCTTATTTCAAATTCATTTATTCAAAATTGATCATACCAGTAGCTGTTATTAAAAACTTGAATCTTCCTTCATCAAAAGCCTTGGTGAAGAGATCAGCCAGGTTGTGTTCTGTATCAATTTTGACTATATGAATTAACTTCTTTTCTGCACAATCTCTGATGAAGTGATACCTGATGTCAATGTGCTTGGTCTTGGAGTGCTTGACATGATTGTTGGTGATGGAGATTGCACTGGAGTTACCAATCTGTATAGGAGTATTAAAGAATTCTACTCCATAATCTTTCATTTGATTTTGAATCCAGAGAACTTGAGCACAACAACTAGAAGCAGCAATGTATTCTGCTTCTGCAGTAGAAGTAGAAACACATGTTTTCTTCTTACATTGCCATGACACTATTCTGGACCCAAGAAACTGACATCCTTCAGATGTGCACTTCTTGCTGATGTTGCAACCTCCATAATCACTTTTGGTGTAGGTCATGAACTGAAAATCTGCATTCCTAGGATACCACAATCCTAGGCTTGATGCTCCTTTGAGATATCCAAATATTCTTTTCACAACAAACATGTGATAACTTTTTGGATTAGCCTGAAATCTTGCACACAAACAAGTTGCAAACATGATGTCAGGCCTGCTTGCTGTGAGATACATCAAAGAGCCAATCATTGCTCTATACTGGTGCTGATCAACATCCTCCCCCTCAAGATCAGGGCCTAAGGATGTTGTTTTGGACATTGGGGTGCCTAGAACTTTACAGTCAGTGAAGTTAAACCTTTCAAGAATATCCTTGACATATTTTGATTGATTAATAAAAATTCCTGTAGGAGTTTTCTTCAATTGTAGTCTAAGAAAGAAAGTGAGCTCTCCTATTGAGCACATTTCAAATTTGGACTTCATCAGTGCTTCAAAGTCCTTGCAAAGAGATTCATCAGTAGAACCAAAGATAATATCATCAACATAAATTTGGACAAGCATAATATGTTGATTGGATTTCTTGAAGAAAGGAGACTTGTCAATGGTCCCTCTCTTGAAATTTTTTGACAGTAGAAAGGAGGACAAAGTTTCATACCATTTTCTAGGAGCCTGATGCAGCTTATATAGAGCTTTATCAAACTTACAGACATGGTTAGGAAACTTAGGATCCTCAAATCCAGGTTGACAAACGTACACTTCTTCATTGATTTTTCAATAGAGGAAGACACTTTTGACATCCATTTGAAACACCTTGAAGTCTTTGGCAGCTGCAAATGCTAGAAATATTCTGATAGCCTCAATCCTTGCAACTAGAGCAAAAACATCATCATAGTCAATCCCTTCCTCCTGTGTGTACCCTTGTACAACCAGCCATGCCTTGCTTTTGATGATAGCACCTTTATCATCCTTATTCATAAAAACCCATTTGGTGCCGATGGAATATTTACCCTTAGGTAAATGGCAGATTTTCCACACTCCTTGCCTTTCAAACTGAATGAGTTCCTCTTGCATTGCTTCTACCCAGCTGCTATCTTTCAAAGCTTGAGCGACTTTCTTTGGTTCGATTTGGGATAGAAAGCAGGAAAACAACACAGATGTTTGCTTCATGCATGGAAATCCTTGTTCTTATCCATCTTCACACTGCTGATGATGTTCTCAGCTGGATGAGTGTTGTGAATGCAGGTTCTTGGAATCACATCCAGCTGGGAACTTAAATCCAAATTGTTGGACTCAAGGTTTGGAAGTACAACCTGAAGCTGGACTTTTGGCAGATCTTGGATTCTTTGATTTTGGTCTGCTATGGGTGGATTTTATCTGGATAGAGAAGTTTCCAGAGTGGTTACTTCGTCAGTAGGGCTCCCAACTTCTTCTTGACTCTGTGGAGCTGAAGTAGAGTCACTTAGAGGAACTGCCCGAGAGGTGATGATTGTTTCCTATTGTGAAACTGCTTAAGGTGTTGAAGTGGATTCTGCCAAGGTTTGTCTTGAAGCTATTGGAAGTTCAACACGAAAATCTTCTTCCCTTCTGTGCTGAGTGGGGTCAGAGGTAGTTGTCTGCGGTTCGTAAACATACTCTTTCAAGAGATTAAATGCAGCTGTGAATTTATCAAGATCAAACAACCAATCAGGGCTTGATAAATGTGTTGCCTGCCTAAAAAGGAAGCAACACAAATCATCTCATCATGCCAAAGAGATAAATTCAATAACAATAGTCCTACACTTGCTACACATGGACTTGTTTGCCCCTACAAGTTTGAAAAGTCTAGGTAGAAAATCCTACTACTTGGTGGTCACTGATGACGTCTCAACATATACCTGGGTATTCTTCTCGAGTACCAAGGATGAAACTGCTGATATCTTGAAGTCATTCATTCTTAGGGTTGAGAATGAAAGTGACCACAATGTAAAAATCATAAGGTCTGATCAAGGAATAGAATTCAAAAATCATACTTTAAATTCCTTTTGTGAATCTAAGGGTATTACAAGACAATTCAATGCTCCTAGGACTCCACATTTTTGACAAGTTTATTCATGTTTTTCAGGTTTACATGACTGAGTCTCCTATGCCAAAGAGATGATTCATTAAGTGAGGCTTTTGAGACAAAGCAATTTATATTTCTTAGTGGTGAAGCTGTGCTCATGTCCAGCATATACATGTTGTTCCGTCTGGGAGCTATGAGCAGAATTTGGTCATTTGGAACAACAAATTCTCGTTTCAGGACAATACATTCATGCTCAGTGAACAACATGCTATGTTACTGGTCACACACCTGTGAGACACTCAGCAAGTTATAGTTCAATTCTTTCACATAATGTACATTCTCAAAACTTACCTTACCATTTGTTATTGTGCCTCTACCTGTGATGTATCCACCCACTGGATCACTTCCAAAGGCAACTGACCCTCCAAAACATGGTTCATATTTGCGAAGGTGGGTCTTGTTGCTTGTCATGTGACGGGAGCAGCCACTATCAACAATCCACAAGTTGCCTTTTGAGTCTTGTTATCCCTAACATGATTAGAAGTGAATTAGTTTCTGATGGGAACCCAAGCTCATGTGGTCTTGGGTTTTCCATTTGCATCATTATAAGGAAATTTCTTTGAAATCATCTTTGGTGGTTCAGATGATGAACATGTTGGTTGAACTGTTGGTTCAGTTGTTTATTTCTTCTTCCAGACTTGGTAGACCTATGGGGTTGATTGATGACACTTATTTTCTTTTCTTTGAAACTTATCAGAAGTAGGTATTCCTGTTCCTTCCGATGGTCTGGACTTGGTCTTGAACCGTTGTATTTCTTCTACATGCTTTCTTCCGAAGTAGGAAGGTTTCTTGAATTTGTCAGAATTAGGTCTGGTTTTTGCTTCCGATGGAGTTCTCTCTTTAGAATACTTCTTGTTTTCTCTTTTCTTGTTATCAGAAGTAGATACTTCTGATGGCTTCTTTGGTTGCTTGCTTGACCTTTTTCTTTCTGCAGCAAAATTTTGGCTTTCCGAAGACTTAGGTGTTCTGGTTCCACTTCCTTTGGTCACTTTCTCCATAAACTAGACACATTGGTTGATTTCTAAAGGACTTATGGGAGTTCTTTCTTGCTGATAGATCTGATTTGGGTTTCTCGGAACTGGATTGACTTGACTTTGGTATTCCCACAAAACTTCTATTGGGATGATTTACTTGAACTCTGGATACACTGGCTTTTCTATCTCTTGATTTAGCCCTATGTGATTTGTCAGATGGACAAGTGACATAGTCATTTGAAGATGTACTCCCGATTTGTATGTATTTAGCCTTAACAAAAGATGGTGTGGTTTTCTTGTTTCTTTTCTTTTGTTTAGTAACAGATTTTAGTTTTTTAAAAGTATCAGGTGTATCATCTTAAGATGAATAGTTTGATTGAGCAGGGCTAAATTTAGGCAAATCATTTTCTAGTTAAATCTTGTGTATGTCCAAAACCTTATCATACACAAGGCTTGCTTCAGTTTGCATCGTACCTCCACCATTGGAGTATAGGTAGATGGAGGTTCCATTTTATTGCAACCCACCCCAGTTCCCTTCTTCTTTACCAGATCATGTATCTTAGTCATTTTAAGAAGTTCTTCAAACTTCTCACCTTGACTGAGAAACTTGTCTTTGTATGGCTCTGCCAATACAAGTTCTGTTTTAGCAGTTGTTAGTGTTTCTAAAAGATTGTTTATTTGACACTGCTTATTAGTGTCCTCATGTTTTAAACTGGAGATAGTCTTTTCTAACTCCTCAATCTTTTCTTTTTAATTTCTTTCAGCTTCAAAGAATTTTGCCTTCATAACAGACTTGAGCATTAAAACGTTTGTAAGCATTTAATTTTTACGAAAATTCATGGGTACACATGTCATCTATTACCTTGAATGTAGAAGTGGAGTCATTTGCCATTAATGCATTGTTCGAGGTAGATGCTTCCTTAGCTTGAAAGCTCCAGTCAGAGAAGTGATGCTGCTCTGCAATGTTTGCATTGTTGGATGGGCTTGGTGCTTTGTAGTTTGGCTGACCAGAAGTTGATGGCTGAGAACTTGGAGATTTGCACTCTATTGCAAAATGTCCCAACTGCTGACAGTTATAGCATTTGAGTTTAGACTTATCCAGACCAAACCCAGTTTTTATGTTATGCTTTTTGAACTGTCTTCCAGTTCTCTAGTAAAACTTCTTTGCTCTGTATGAAATAATGGCCATCTGGTAGTTGATGTCCATTTCTTCCAGGTCATCTGCAGGGATCCCATCTAGATCCTCCTGACACAAATGAAAGTAATTTGTTTTCTCGGCCATGAATGCTCCCTAACCTGAGGTAAGCAGTGGAGTTGAGCTTGCAAAGGTGTTTGAATGAGATGTTGATGGAGTTGGTGTTTCTGGGAAGGTGATAATGGGTGTGGAGTTTGAGTAGTATATGGGCTAATAGTTCTGAAATGGAGGATTATGAATGGGGGCAAACAAAGCAGCTAAACCTGTGGGAATCGAGGTTGGTTTAGGTTCTTGGGCATCAATCTCCATTTGGTATGCACTAAGTCTAGGATTGGAATGTGATGAGGCTATGTGATGATGTAGGTCCTTAAGGCTCTAGCTAAGGAGTTCGGCTAAGGAAAACAGGAGTCTACGATCAGGTGAGTTCTAGACGCCCTATTTCATGTTTAACGTTTTGGGCTGGCATACATGCTTGTGTTATGATGCTATGTGCTTACGATTCTATGATGAACGAACGATGATATGATATGTATGATGCATGCTATTATATGTGCTATGTATGATGAATTGTCCATGCAAATGTGCTAAGTATGATGAATGTATGAAATGGAACATGATAACGAAATCCTAAATGACTAGGAGGTAAGTATGAAACCATGATGTAGGAATGATAAAGAAATGGTAGCATGATATGAAAATATGATGTAGGATAAAAAAAAGATGCTAACATTATGTATGATTCCATGATGTATGCTAAGATGATATGCTGCTTGCATGTTACGTATACAAGGATCGAACGATATGTTGAATTCCTAAAATCGTTAGGATAATATGAATGATGTTATGATGATGGCATGATATGATGAAGTCCTAAGTGTAGGGAAATGATAAAGGCTAACATGTTATGATGTGATGACTTGTTATGATGGTGAGACTTTACTAAGTCTAAAATGTTACGAATTACTGCTAGCATAACATCATTATGATGTATGATGATATACTGATAGTATATCCCATCTGATGAATGAATGATGATCTTGTATGTATTGTATGTTATGTATATATGATGTACTAGTACTTGTACTGGTAAGTATGGACGATGACCTGAATATATCAGGATACGAACAGTCAATCGGACTATAAACACAGAGTCGACCGGACTATAAACATGGTAAGGGCCGATCGGGCTATAAACATGGAGTCAATCGGACTATAAACACAGAGTCGACCGGACTATAAACATGAGAGTCGACCGGACTATAAACATGGAGTCGATCCGACTATAAACATGGAGCCGATCGGGCTATAAACATGGTAAGAGCCGATCGGGCTATAAACAGGTAGTCGATCGGACTATAAACACGGAGTTGACTGGATTATAAACATGAGAGTCGATCGGACTATAAACATGGTAAGAGCCGATCGGGCTATAAACATGGAGTCGATCGGACTATAAACATGGAGCCGATCGGGCTATAAACATGGTAAGAGTCGATCGGACTATAAACATGGAGCCTTGTGCCGGCATAAGCCCACTGTTAAAGACGGTGGTTATGATGATGACGATGGTTATGATGATAACGATGGTTATGACAATGCAAATGGTTATGGGCTATGGTTATGTGTATGAAATGATGTTTTAGCTTGTATGTCAGGTTGTATGTCAGGTTGAAGGTATGATGAGAGAAGGCATGGAGCTCGGGCATAGAGTCAGACGATCTGGTGGTTTTGACAATTCGATATGTTTTTGATACAGACACTTTTTAGAATTCTGTTTATCAAACTATGTTTACATTTCCGCTGCATGATTATTAAAGTTTCTAGTTTAAGAGCTATGTGTTATGACGAAACCAACCTTTGCGAGGCGCCCGGATTCGGGGCCTCACAAATGGTTACTTGCTTAAGTTAGAGAGCCAATGCTCTGATACCACTTGTTGGATCGGGTTGTGTATCTCAACACAACACTTTTACAAATAATCTTCTACCGAGCGTGATAGATGCAGAAAGTTCTATCAACTCGAATCACTCACACTTGCAGAACAAATATAATACACAAATAAAGATACTTTCAAGGTCAAAGCACTCACTTGTGTCTTGCTAAGTTACATGTGAAGGATTATATACTAAGACCTACAGCTGTATCGTCATAGGGATACACTGCTGGACAAAACACTAGAAACAAATGTATGTTATCGGTTATGGTCTTGACAGGCCAAGCCATATTAATTACAATTAATACAAAAGACTCCATTGATTTTTACAATAAATACCTAAGCAACAAAAGGCATTGAATGCTCCGTATCTTTGTAATTATGACAAATCTTCTTTGCTGTTGACTAACATCGGAATGTCTTCTTTGTTGATCTGAAGGTGAGAAAGCAGCTCTGATTATTTCTATAAGTATCCAGAATCTTTGTCAGAGAAAGTCTTCGGAAGTCTTTGTCTTGGGAACCACTGATGATTGATAGGAACCACCGATCGATTTGAACTTTTAAGTACTGAGGAGGGATTCGGAAGCTTTAGGTTGTTGTATAGCTTTCAAAAGAAGAGAATTATCCTTCGGAAGCAATGGTTCTTCCGAAGGTTAATTCTTCTCTTCCCGCAGCTGTTTGTCTTTCGAAAGTCCAAGACTAGATCCTAAGATGTTTTGGTGAGCATCAGTCTTAATGGTTCTTACAATTTATAAAGGTAAACTCGCTGCATCAGGTGGACAGAAACTTGTTACTGTAAAGCGGTTAGACCATAAACGCATACAAGGAGACCATGAGTTCTTGACGGAAATTCAAGTGCTTTCGTGTTATAAGCACAAAAACCTCATATCTCTTGTTGGTTTCTACAAAGAAAGTAAAGAAAATATCATTAATTGTTTACGAGTATGCAAAACATGGAAACCTTAACAGTCATCTAAGTGACGATAAACTATCGTGGATGCAGCATCTCAAAATAAGCCTCGGTGCTGCTCGTGGTTTTAGTTACATTCATAACGACCTTGGACCCCAACACAGGTCTTGCATTGTGATATAAAGAGCCCAAACATTCTCCTAGATGAAAACTGGGAAGCAAATGTATCTGATTTTGGATTGTCAAAAAAAAGTCCCTTCTAACGTTGAGTTCACATTTCTTCTGACTAATGCTTGTGGCACCTTTGGCTATGTTGATCCCCAATATGTAAAAACTGGCATTCTAACCAAGGAATCTGATGTGTATTCATTTGAGGTGGTGTTATTTGAAATATTGTGTGAAAGGCCTGCACTTGTTAATACACATCAAGATGATCACCGATCTCTTGCTTCACTCGCGCAAAGATCTTTTGAACAAAACAAATTAGATGAGATAATCTTTCATGCCAACGATGGCTTTGACTGTGGATAGACTAGAAAGGGCATTGGAGTTGCAAGTAAGCTTCATGTGAAAAATAATTAACACATAATTTGAATTCTTTTCAAAAGGTTTACATCGACTTATATGTATTAATTTTTTTAGGTTAATAGCAAATAATTAGCCCGATTTATTTGGATAGAAACTTGGGGAAGACAAATTGGTTTACATCATCTGATGTGTATTAGTTTTTTTCTAGGTTAATAGCAAAGTAGCCGAATTTGTTCGGATAGGAACCTGGGGAAGACAAAATGGAAGTCCTCAAAATAAGTGGTCTTTTGAACTTGAGCCAGATCACAGTCTTCAAAAGATAACCATAGATCATGGTGATGATGTAATATACTCTCTCATGTTCACATATCAACATGAAGGTGTCTTGCAGTACAGTTCTAGCAAAGCTGGTGGTTATGCACATGAACAAACAGTTTTAGAGGTCAGAGGTGAACACATATTTTACTAATCAATGCATATATACAATGTATGTATGCATGCATGTTTTCAAACATAATCTTCATGTTAGCATTATGTGTGTGTGTGTGTAAAGATGATGTTGGATTTTGATGAAGAAATAGTTAGTATTAAAGGAAGCATGGGTACTCAAGACGGTCTTACAATAATTTCATCACTATCTTTTGTAACAAACAAGAAGAGGACCCATGGACCCTTTGGTGGAGCATCCGCATCCATGTACTCCATACCATGGGACAACGGGTCATTAGTAGGATTTTATGGCATTGCTGGTCATTATATTGATGGCATGGGTGTCCATGTTAAACCCCATGAGAAGATCATGACGGTTGGAACATTGGGTATTTCTGCACTAGTATTTTTTTCTTCACATTTTAGATACTAATAATAGAAAAATATGTTGGATTTCCACACGAAATAAAGCATGTTGCACAACATCCCGAAGCACAAATCCAAGACTCGTACAAAAGTGCACCCCAAGTTGGCGCCTCAGGTCGATTTTTCGCCTAAAATCTCGCCTCACCTACACTTTTTGCACACCACTCACCTGATGTTGTGTTAAGCGCCAGACCCCTCGCCTTAGGTTGCCTAGTGACTCAGCTCACTTGAGGCTTGTTTTTTAAACCAATAAGACCTCTCTTGACTTTTCCATCATATATAGATAAGTTGGTTCAAATGTGTTGCTTCTTGTTTCAAGCCAGTGCACTAAATCCTCCAAACAAAAAAATATATAATGAGACAAATAATTGGGATAAGCCGCAAGCCTATCAGGCATCAGCAATGTTGATACATGTTATAGAATATTTGCAAAATCTACCATATCATAAAAACATATTAGACTATAATAACATTGAAAAGCTAGAATTTAAATTTCAGGTCAACAACCACAACTTCAGGCCCAATTCTGTTGGTGATTTGGCACCAGGCATCCTTATTTGATACTACACCTATTGAAGCAAATAAACAAACATTTTCTTTGGAACACATTCATGGATTAACTATATAAATGAAGCAAAGGGTAGCTACCAAGCCACCCTTACTCTAAGGATGTATACCATAACATCAAATATCATGTGGCCTATATATGCATGCAACAAAACTTCAGACTGATAAGTAGAGGTGACAATTTTTATCCATATAAAAGGAAATGGGTTGGTTTGGGTAAACAATTGTAGTCTAATGGGTTGAAATGGGTAACATCATAATATTGAATGGGTAGAGATGGGTAGCACTTAAACAAAATGCATGTCAAGATGGGTAGCTAAAAAACTTGTAAATGCAATGTATTCAAACATTTAAAAATATTTAAATCACTAAAAATTATCCAAATGGACTATTTGTTTACTTACAACACATCTTAAGTTAAACTAAATTGATGTTGTTTAAGAAAACAATCCATTTAGACACGAACAGATTTTGCTTAAAACTCGTTCTAACCCGCACTCATCCTAATCCGAACCCGTTCTCACCCGTCACCCAACCAGACCCGACCCACCCATTCTGCCAGGCATACTGATAAGACACAAAGCAAAGTCAGAGGGAGAAAGGTAGATGAGTTAACAGCCAATGAATTAATCTTGTCCATAAAGTACATGAAGACATTTATTGATATCAAAATTTAAATAGATACCTGCAATGTCCTGCATTTTGAAGTTCAAATTAAACAAACAGATAATTAGCTTACAAGCTGACGAATTCAATTAACAAATGAAAAGAAGATCAATAACAATAGATCGCAATTTTGCTTCGGGCTGTGTGTAGTGTGCTTCAAAGCATGCATAAAGCAAGCCATGTACTTACCTCTAAACCTAACGAAAAGAGTGATTGCTTTTAGAGAGACCCTCGGCTTCAAGAACAACAAACAATCACACACAAGCAAACAATGAACCACAAATAGCCCATTTGAAGCATAAAAAGATGATAAGCTACCAATACATATGATATGGTGACAGGATACTTGGCAACATATGTAATATTAATTAAAAAACAGTTTACTTCAAACTGTTTTTCAAAAGATGATCAGACAAGCACAGTTTGGATAAAAATCTGAAACCCCTCAAAACAAAGGTGTAGTAAACCATAATAAGCAGATAAAGAGTTTAGTGATCAACCCCAAACACCACCCTGCAAGTGATTATCATATTACTGTGTTTAGCATTGCATATGAAAGATGTTTCTAAGTTTCATGTACTTGGTTTCTCATTAATTGAGGGTCATTTTATATGTAAATCCTCAATTAATACAGATTTACTAATTATTCAAACAATTGATCATCATGATTATGAAATCAAAATTCGAAGAAGAAGAAGAAGAAGAAGAAGAAGAAGAATATATCATACCAGCCATGGAACAAGAAAAGGGCAGCATTATTTCTAGCAAGAAGATTGCGAGTATTGAGTAGGATTTGGGGCAATTGAAGCAACAAAAAAGGGACAATTGCAGCTCCAGCGAATTTTGCAGTTAGTGAGTCCCATTGCTGTAAACTCTTGTTACGTAAAAATTGAAAATCAAATCATTTTTATTAAAAAACATACTTTAAAAAATTATAAAATATTTTATAATTTTTTCCAAAAATCAAATTTATTAAAAATAAGAAATATTTCAATTCATTATTATTAGAAAATAAAAGCTTCATATTAAACAAGTTTTTTTTTAAAAAAATGATATATAAACCAAAAGCAAATATAATAATAAACGTTATATTTTGGTCTTCTATGTTTAACGATATTTTCAAATTAAGTTATTAAATTTTGATAATTACAAAAATATTGAATTATCTTCTTAACTTGCAATAATTAGTTTTTGACAAAAAGTGGCTTAAGTTTTTAACATCGGTTTGTTTAGATATCTCAATTATTACAAGCCAAGAAGGTTAAACATAAGTTCTATTTTTATTAAAAATTTTAGTTATTGTTTTATTACTTAAATTAACTATTAATACAAAATTTTATCATTTATATAAAAATATCGTTCAATAATTATTATATTTTGATTATTAATCATATAATATTTAAATACAATCCGTATAATACATGGGGTAATAATCTAGTTTTTAATATATATATGTAATGAGTTGTTGACAAATGGCCTCAAGACTTTCCCTACTCTCATTCACAACTAATCCATCAAAATTATTTATTAAAAAAATAATTTCTCACATATATAACCAACAAAACATAACTTTTTCACCGTTATTAACAATCAATCAAACTTAATAAATTAACAAATAGCATAAATACATGTGACAAAAAAAATCTAAACATAGTAATAGAAAAATCACCACCCATTTTTTTGCCCATTTATTACTATATATACATACTAAACTATACTCCATATGCTACACGGATTTAGTATAAAATATTAAATAGTTAGTAATAAAAGTTTATAAATTATAAAATAACATTTTAATATAAAATGTTTAAAATATGTATTAATAACTACTTTAAATAATAAAACAATGAGCAAAAACTTTATTTATGAAAGAAATTAATTTTTAAAAATTTAATACTACAAAATGTTATTTGTTTATAATAAATTATTCTTTAAAATCTACGTATTATAGTCTATTTTATTTTTTTAGAATACATGATTTTTAGAAAAAAAATTCTAATAAATACCGATTTAAAAATTATTTATTTCTAAAAAATATTATTTTTAGAAAAAATTCATATCTAAAATTTTTTTAAAGTTTTTTTATAATAAAATAATATTTTTAATTGATTATAATTTTTATTATTAAAAAGGTTAATAATATCATTAATATTATAATTGTTGAATATGAGAGTTAATATATTATTTAATAAAAGTGAGAATTTAATGAGATGTGTCACACCCTTGTCGTTACGGAAGTGTACCGTGTGACTTTCAAGGTTTCACAGTCATTGTTTACAAGAAAAACACTTATGTTTTATATTACACACTATGTTATAACTATATTAGTTACAAGCTCAATGTCATAACAGTTTCAACTAAGTTTCACACATATACTATGCTATGTTTCACACTGTTGAGTCTAACTATCATAGACTCTACTATATGTCTCCAAAGACTGAGCTCCCAGCTCCACCTCATGTATCATTATGCATCTAAATAAACATGATTTTAAACAATCAGTATATCGCTAGTGAGTTCACATGTTTCTAAAATGTATGTAATGTATCCCAAACAATTCAAATGTTTGCATAAAAAGAGATTAAACATTGGTATCCAGTGCGAACATTGTTCCTACCAACAATGTTGTGTTTAGTTCCTGACCAACTGTCCAATTATAACTCCTGGGCTCCAGTAACCGAGCTGACGAGTTCAGTGTTTGCCCCTTCCCAATGTCCTTGTCGCAAGACATTGTGTGTTTTAGCCTTATTGAACGCCCGCTCGACATCTGGTCGTGGCTTTAGCTACTAACCACGGGCGTGGATTTCTAATCACAACTAGAATCTATTCTCAATAATCACGCCCCCGTGGTTAATGGTTACAGAATAGGGGACTTAGCGACAAATGTGTAACCCGTGAAATAATGACAAGTTCGGTCATGTGTTCCTCCCCACTGTCACGTGTTTCAACCAAATGTTGTACAACTTTTTCGTTTTCATGTTTCACAAAATGTTTCAAAAGTGTTTCAACGTTTCACATGATGCAAATCAGGTTTCATGTTTCACAAAATGTATCGAAAGCGTTTCAGAGTTCCACCTGATCCAATCAGGTTTCATGTTTCACAAAATGTATCGAAAGCGTTTCAGAGTTCCACCTGACCTAATCAGGTTTCATGTTTCACAAATGTATCAAAAGCGTTTCAAGGTTTCACCTATTCCAATCAGGTTTTATGTTTCACAAAATATATTAAAGGCGTTAATAGTTTCACCAAAATCAGAATGTTTCAAACGAGTATTTATGTTTTCTCATTCCCCGAATTTCAAAAGCCAAAAATACAGGAAAAGGGGGTCGTGAACTCACCTGAGTTGATTCAAATCAATAACAATGCACAACGTTTGTATCACTAGTTCTTGAACTCTAAACCTGTATGTCATTAGAGTTCTATGAGTTACTTAAGCGTAATCTGACTCTCAAAACTTTCCTTGACGTTCAATGTCAAGGACAGTACAACTCAAGTCATCAATCTTATCTCAAACGTTTAATCAATTTTCTTAACTTAATATAACACAACGTGTGATAACTACCACTCGTTGGATTAATTAGGACATTCCCAGATTAATCAATTTAGTATTGTTGTTGATTATATCACGGAAATAGTTTCTTGATAGATTTCAAGTTTAGGAATAGCTAATCCTTGTCATTGATCATTCCAAAGAATGATCAGGACAATCACAACCATTGTTATAATCAAATGGTTAAAACCATTATGATCTATGATATGGTTTCATGATAATCGGAAATTATAACGGATCAAAACAAATATTTCACCGTTAACCTGCTGAGTTCTTTGTTTCTAACTATTCTTAGCCATCATCTAGGCAATAATCAACAACAATAACCATGATATTAGGTTTAAAATCTAGATCTAAACCATACATTATCAAACTAGTAAGATAAAGCGAATCATTACCCGATCGGGCGGATTTCTCGCATGAAAACGATGATCAGGACTTGTAAAAACGTTCCTTAGCTCGATCCGGACATTTGGATGGCTTCAAATTTGAGTTTAGATGGTAGAAATAGCTCTATTTCGTATGTAAATAACGTATTTTTCGACTAGGAATGAGTTCTGATCGAGCAGATCAGATTTTTATATCAGATGGGTCTGTCGAGTACCGCCAAGGGTGGCAAGAGGGTCCTTGGCGTACCTCCACCGCCATAGTCAAATTTCAATTTTGTTTACGCGATTCCGGGAGCATACGAACTCCGTTTTATGCGCCGTTTTCGCCCACATTCACGATTTTTAGAGCTCTTTCCAACCATTATAATTTCAAGACCTGAAAAGTTCAAAATATCTGATCTCTTATTTAACGCTATATTTGACTCAGCGTATCTTGAAATCGGAGCCTCGTTTCATAATTTCGCTTACACTCATTCTCTTTATTTCCGAGTTATGATTTTAACCTGGAAATTGCGAATTGTCACAGTCTTCCCCTGTTAATGGAATTTCGTCCCGGAATTCAGTCTGTGCTTCTCAATACTGATGTGTCATCAAACAAATGGAAGCATTTGAGTTTCATCTGGTCTTCGCGTTCCTAGGTAAATTCCGGTCCTCGCCTTGAGTTACAACAGACCTTTACTATTAGGATGCGACCTTGTTTCAACCGTTTCACCTCCCAATCCATGATTTCCACTATTTCCTCTATCAAGTGTAATTGATCGTCGATTTGAATTTCTTCCAGCGGTATCACTAGTGTTTCGTCTGACAGACATTTCTTAAAATTCGATACATGGAATGTGTCATGCACCCTACTAAGTTCCGGTGGTAGTTTGAGTTTGTACTCAACATGTCTAACTTTTGCAATGATTTCAAACGGCCCTATGTATCAAGGGTTCAATTTACCACGTTTTTCGAATCTTCCACTCCTTTCCAAGGTGAGACCTTCAACATGACTCGATCTCCAACTTGGAAGGACAATGGCTTACGTCTTACGTCAGCGTAGCTCTTCTAGCGATATTGTGCAGCTCATAATCTGTCTCGAATTTTGAAGATTTTATATGTCGTTTCCTGAATGATTTCTGAACCTGTTAGCTGACTCTCACCAACCTCGGTCCAACATATAGGTGATCGACATTTACGCCCGTACAAAGCTTCAAACGGTGCTGCCTTGATGCTTGTGTGATAACTATTGTTGTATGAGAATTCGATCAAAGGCATGTGTGTATCCAACTGCTTCCAAAATCAATCACACATGATCGAAGCATGTCTTCCAAAGTTTGGATAGTCCTTTTGCTCTGACCATCCGTTTGAGGATGGTATGTTGTACTCATATCCAGACGAGTACCCAATGCATCATGTAGGGTCTGTCATACTCGTGAGGTGAATTTGTTGTCTCGATCTGAGATGATGGAGGTTGGAATCCCATGTCGAGAAACGACTTTCTTGATGTAAAGCCTCGTAAATTTGTCCATTTTGTCTGTTTCCTTCATAGGAAGTAAATGTGCAGACTTTGTGAGACGATCAACTATTACCCAAATAGTGTCATAGCTGCTAGAAGTTTTGGATAGTTTCGTGACAAAGTCCAAAGTAATCTGATCCCATTTCGATTGTGGAATCTTTGGTTGTTGCAACAACCCTGATGGTTTTTGATACCCGGCTTTAACCCTAGAGCATGTTAGACATTTTCTAACGTAAAGAGCGATATCAGCCTTCATGTTAGGCCACCAATATAGCTCCTTGAGGTCGTGATACATTTTGTCAGAACCAGGGTGTACAGAGTATCGAGATTTGTGAGCTTCATCCATTACTAAGATCCTGAGGTTTCCAAATTTTGGTACCCAGACTCTTATTTTCAAAATATCGACTTCCATCAGTCTTGACCTCAAATTGCTTATCCAAGTCTCGCAAAGATTTATTATGAAAGTTCTCTTCCTTAAAGGCGTCAATTTGGGCATTTCGAATTTGAACAGTAAGGCTTGTTTGAAAAGTCATTCACAAAGCTCGCACTCGTAACGTCTTGGCTCGATCTTTCCTGCTCAAAGTATCTGCAACAACATTTGCCTTGTCAGGATGATAGCGAATATTGTAATCATAATCATTGAGTAACTCAACCCAGCGACATTGTCTCATATTCAAGTCTTTTTGATCGAAGATAAGTGTAAATAGTACACTTTGTACCATAAAGGTAGTATCTCCAGATTTTGAGTGCAAACACTATAGCTCCTAGTTCCAAATCATGCGTAGTGTAATTTTTCTCATGAGTTTTGAGTTGTCGGGACGCGTATGCAATGACTTTATCTTTTTGCATCAGCACACAACCCAAGCCTTGATGTGATGCATCACAGTACACTACAAAATCATCTGTTCCTTTTGGTAGTGATAAAATAGGTGCACTGCATAGTTTTTTCTTCAACAATTTAAATGTTGCTTGTTGCCCTATTCATATTTCTTATCCTTTTGCTTCAAGGTAGTCATTGGTAAAGCTATCTTTGAGAAACCTTTAATGAATCTTCTATAATATCCTGCTAAGCCGAGAAATTAACGTGCTTCAGTCGGGGTTTTGGGTGCATTTCAAATTCTTGATAGCCTCAATCTTGGCAGGATCAACATGTATGCCTTTTTGATTAATTATATGCCCAAGAAATTATACTTCTCTCATCCAAAATTCACATTTGGAAAACTTGGCATAAAACTTTTCGTTCCTTAGTAACTCCAAAATAAGCCATGATCTTCTTTGGTTTTGGAATATATAAGTATATAATGGATGAACACAATGACAAATTTGTCCAAGTACAGCTTACAGACGCTAATCATAAGGTCCATGAAAACTGCGAGGGCATTCCTTAATCCAAACGGCATAACCAAAAACTCATAATGGCCATACCAAGTTCTAAAGGCAGTAATTGGAATATCCTCATCCTTGACCCTTAGTTGATGGTATCCTGAACGCAGGTCGATATTTGAATAAAAACTGGAACCTTGTAGCTGGTCAAATAGATCATCTATTCTTGGTAACATATACCAATTCTTGACTTTCAACGTCTTGAGCTCTCGGTAATCAATGCACATTCTAAAGGTTCCATATTTTTTCTTTACGAACAAGACGGGTGCTCCCCACGGTGAGAAGCTTGGTCTTATGAAACCTTTGTCCAGTAACTCTTGCAGTTGGTTAGATAGCTCCTGCATCTCTGATGAGGCTAGTCAGTACGGCGATCGAGCTATTGGTGCTACGCCAGGCACCAAGTCAATTTGAAATTCGACTTGCCTGTTAGGTGGTAGTCCAGGTAAATCCTCAGGGAATACCTCTAGGTATTCTCATACAATCGGTATATCTTCTAGTTGCTTTTCTTTTGACTACATTTCCATGACATGTGCTAATAGTAATTGACATCCCTTACATAGGTACTTGTGGGCTTTCATACAGGAGATTATTTGTAACGCCTTTCCGCTCTTTTCTCCATGAATTGAGAGAGTCTCCCCACTTGGGAGTGGAATGCGGATCGCCTTCTGATAGCATACAATTTATACGTGATTTTTGGACAACCAGTCCAATCCGACAACCACATCGAAACTTCCTAGTTTTACCGATAAAAGGTCTATATTAAAAACATAATCTCCTAGTTGTAACGTGCACCCTTGAATTATCTCACTAGTTTCTATCAGTTTTCCATTGGCTAATACAATATCTATCGTGTAGTGCAGTTGGATTAGCTCCAATTATCATGCTAAATTCAGTTGACATAAAGCTCTTTTCTGCCCACATATCAAATAGGACAGAAGCATAATGATTATTGACAAAGAACGTACCCGTCACGAGAAATGGATCTCGTTTGGCGTCTCCGGCTGCAATAACCAAGGCCCTGCCCCGAGCATTGTTTCCACCTTGATTTCCTAGTTTTAGGCAGTTCCTCCTGAGGTGACCTAAAATAACAAAGACCCTTCTTGGGTTATTTAGCAGTGTTGCTCAGGTTCTCCTGCATTCCAGACTCTCCACCACCTCCAGAGCCTGTCTTAGTGTCTCCTTGTTGTTGGGAAACTATGTTTGAAATTGTATCTTTGATCTGGTCTATCACAATCTTGGCTGTGTCAGTTGAACTAAGTGTCGTTCCGTCAGGGGTTAAGTTGGGACCAAACTCATTGTTTTCAACTTCTTTTGTGACCTTGTTTGTCGTTTGGGAGACATTCTCCTATATAAGGAGTACATTGAAACATGAGTGAGAACGTATACTAGAGAATACATTCTCAGTGTTTGTGCTACTTATTCCTATACTCGGATATCGAAGTTATTGCTAATGTTGTGGTTTAATTAGTCGTGACTGTTAACCATTATCAGGTTTCACTAGGATTCGTATGTATTGCAAATTCATGTTGCTTAAGTATTTTTATTTAGTTGATTTTTGTTGTATACAGTATGACTTTGTATAAATTGTCATAGTGTAAATTTGTGTCAAAAAAACTGAAATCCGAATCGTATTCAAAACCCAAAAAACCGATCTGAATTCTTATTCGGATTATTTGGATAGATTCGGGTTGCATATCCTTTTTCTTATTCGGATTGGATATCCACATTCAACTCGAATAACCTGAAATAACCTAATTATTCGGACGTAAAAATCAAGTTTATTTTGGTTATTCAAATAGATTCGGATCCAGTAAGGTCTAAAAAGTTTCAAATATGAATAACTCGATTCGAATAAACCATTATCCATCCTAATAAACATCCCTAGCTCCATGTTCACGACACACCATGTCACAATTTTCGGGGGGGGGGGGGGTTTAGCGACTTGATCATAATCACATTTATGATCATGAGAAGGCAAGAAGCCAACAAACTAAATGTTCTATAGTTTGATGCATAAGCCTTTTTATAATTTAAGTAGTTGTATAAAAGACATAATATTAATCGTTTTTTAAAATAGTTAATCAAATGAATTAACTACAGGACTCACTCATATTTAGGGGTTGTAAGGATCTTTAAGGCTGATGCGCACCAAAACATCTCTGGATGAAGTCATGAACTTTCGGAAGATATACAACCACTGAATAATAAGAATTAATCTTCGGAAGAACCATTGCTTCAGAAGGATAATTCCCTTCCACTGAAAGCATCTTGTTCCTTTTCAGTGGTTAAAGGTTCAAATCGATCAGTGCTTCCTATCATCAGTGGTTCCCAAGACAAAGACTTCCGAAGACTTTCTCTCTGACAAAGATTCTTGATACTTATGGAAATAAACAGAGCTGCTTTCTCACACTCAGAATAACAGAGAAGACATTCCGATGTTAATCAGCAACAAAGAAGATTTGTCAAGACTACAAAGATACTAAACAGTTAATGCGTTTTGTTGTTTAGGTATTTATTGTAAAAGTCAATGGAGTCTTTTGTATTAATTGTAATTAATATGACTTGGCCTGTTAAGACCATAACAGATACTAGATTTAGCATACGTTTGTTTCTAGTGTTTTGTCCAGCCGTGTATCCCTACGAGGATACAGTTGTAGGTCTTAGTATAAATACGTTCACTTGTTAGTAAGAAAATCACGAGTGAGTGCTTGAGCTAAGTGTTGTAAACTTAACAGTTGAATGCAATATACTTTGACCTTGAAATTACAATTGCTTTCAGTATTTTGTTTCAAACTGTTTTACAAATCTAGTTGATAGAATTTCCGCATCTATCAACTTTGTAGAAGATAACTTGCCTAAGTGTTGTGTAGATTACATAACCCGATCCAACAAGTGGCCACAATCAGCAAGCATGCCACTGAGAATGGTACTCTCAATAAGCCTCCCATGTTTACCCCTGACGATTACGATACATGGAAGGTCAGGATGGAGGGTTTTATCAGGAACCAAGACTTCAAACTTTGGAAGTCAGTTCTGGAGGGATCGTTCATCCCAACTATTGCTGCTGCAGGCACTGGTGGAGCACCTGTGCCAAAAGATCCATCTTTGTACTCAGATGAAGATTACAAGAAGATGGAGGTGGATTCGAAGGCATTATGGCTGATCCAGATAGCGATTCCCAACTCAATCATACATGTATTTAAGAAATGAAAATCTGCACATGAGCTGTGGAACTCTCTGCAGTAGATGTATGAG